>JAOUQY010000044.1:15724946-15736949 GCA_028566355.1 Doras micropoeus | reverse complement strand
CCCCACCCGGGGATCGAACCCGGGACCTTCTTGCTGTGAGGCGACGGTGCTACCCACTGAGCCACCGTGTCGCCCACCTATAAACTCAATAAACCCAATTTAGTCATATACGTAAATCATGAAAATCATACGTGTCTCAGAAAGATATAAGATAATGCACATTGTACAGTATATGCACATTGTGTACACACGTTATGAGGATGTATGTTGCGTTGACACAAATTTTGTCAAATATAAATTACTATAACATTATTAATAACAACCATGACAATAAAACAGATAGACATAAAGAAATAAACATTAATAATCTGAATGATGTAATCTTTATATTTATATAATATAATATTTACAGGGACAAGAAGTCTTTAAGTCTTTGGTAGAAATAAATTCCAAATTATAGCCTGTTGCTATAAAGATTCGTTCCAATTTATTTAAATACTGTATAACGATTGCAGTTTTTGGTGAAAGAAACTAAAAGAAAGAGAGATATTTCCTAGTATTAGCTTACATGCAGGTTACATAAGGTGAGTATTCGGTTGCCTAGACCTAAAGAGCAACTCTGCATAAATTGTTCATTGGAAACCCCCTGTAAAACAGTGTGTGTGTGCATGTGTGTGAACTGGAATGCCTCTTTGTATGCGTGTGTGTTAGGATCAGAGCTGAATACAGTGCAGTAGCCTGCTGTGACATACAGTAGTTGATCACAGCTGCTTGAGAGGTGAACAATAGTTTTAGGGGGGGCAGAGGCTGATAATGCCGTCTTATCACATACACCAACTGGAATACAGTTCAGCATTAGCACTGAATGCTAGCGTGTTATAAATCCTTTAACACACACACACACACACACACACACTCTTCAAAGGCTCATGCCTTCCAGGCCTGCACCTTTGACAAGACTGTACGACTGAACTGGAGTTAAGGGTCAACAGGGCATCTTCACAAATTTGATAAGGGAAGAATTTAATATAATGAGTCAGAGGTTTAGCAGTTGGAATATGAGGAATTTTCCATGCTATTTTAATAATAATAATAATAATAATAATAATAATGACAAATAATTTATGTTGCCTGGATTTCAATATGTAACTTGTACAGGGATGGCTTATAGGGCATAAATATCATATCGCAATCCTGAATACACAATATAAAATGTATTTCATAGTGCATATTATTTATCACTATACTGTAAGTAAAACCAGTATTCACACTTTGTTTTATTTTATATGACATTTGACAGTTCAAAGACAAAAACAGAAAATGGAACAGAAGAAAAAATGAATATTCAGTGCATCCATAAATATTAAAAAATACTTTTCAAAATGTGTGTGTGTGTGCGCTCTTTGGTTTTATCTCTGTGAAGACCAGACGTCCCGACAAGGATGGGAATATCTGATATTTTTGACCTTCTGGGTACATTTTGCTGGTCCCTGTAAGGACCATGTAAGGTTAGGGTTAGACCTCACAATAACAGCAAGACAAAACTGTGTGTGTGTGTGTGTGTGTGTGTGTGTGTGTGTGTGTGGCGGGTGCGTTCACATGTGTGTGTTTGTGTATTATCTACTTTGAGAGGTGGGGTGTCATTGTGTTTCACTAATGAGGGTCTCTGTAAGCACAGTGCCCCAGGGGTCTTGTAATCCTCTGTGAGTGTGTGTTTGTGTGTTGTCTTACAGGCCCCAGACCCCTGTTTGAGGAGGGGGCGTGGGGCAATACACTCAGACTGTGTTCATACTCACCTGCTTATCTGGTGGAGAAACAGAGAGAGAAAGGATGAGGTCTATGCACCTATCTGATTCCACTGGCTGCTGACACAATGCAGTGTGATAGAAACACAATGCCCATTTGATGCAGCTCTGTATGGAAGAGTGCTAATACCCCCCCTTCTCTCTCACACACACTCAGACTCCATGTGATACAGACCTATATGGAAATGTGCCAAAATGTGGCTGCATTTCTCCTTCTCTATCTAAACCAAAAATGTTCTCACTCTCAGATAAAGATCGTTCCCTCATGCATGGCGGCTATTACATAGTGCACCACATACCAAATACACAAACGCTAGTACATACAGGAATTCAATATATGCAAACTTCAGACTCATAGCTTTTGATGTCAAATCCTTTTTTTAAAAAGTCTTCCTCAGACTTCTAGTAGTCAGCAGAAACACTCAGTGTCCCCAAACGCCACTGAGCGCAAGTATCCAGTCCAAAGCAGCCCAGTTTGTCGCACCGCCGTATCCAGCAGGTAAATCCAACCAGTACTATAAGACCCATTATTTCCAAGAGGTACATCCCAGGTAGTGTGATCTGGACACGTGGAAAGAGGTGAAAATTCTCCAGAGTTCCTCACACGTACTGGCCCTGCTCTGTTCTGACACTGTTCTGCTCAGTCTCATATATGTCTGCTGTCCAATACAATGGAACATTGTGTTCAAGACAATCCCCATTCACACAGCACAGAGGCCATTCAATTGTACACAATCTAGCTGTGGATTACCACATTCCAGATGATCTGAGCCAACATTCAACACACACACATGCACACACATATACACGCCCACACACAACTACCGTAGCCTATATACAGGTACATATAAAGGTGCAATATAATATTCTAATATTATACCAAACAGATTAATTTCATTCTACTATTTTATGCTATTTTTTGACTATCTGTATAATGTATTCGGGAATCATTATTTTAAATGACAATTTTGAGTATCTATTTTTTTCTCCCTGTACAAGATTCAAGATTCAAGACTAAGAAGTTTATTTGTCATGTGTGCATTTATATATATTACAAAAGAAATGTGAGGCAGCTGCACCAAGCTTGTTAGTTATAGAATATATAATTATTATAAGCTAATAATAAAAGGTTTTTGTAAATTAAGAGAGAGTTAAAGTGACCAAGTGTTCTGTATTAGTCGTTAGTCATTAGAGTGGAGTCCTGTACATGCATAGGTATAGAGATATGCAGGGTGTGTATGTGTGTGTGTATTTGTGTGTGCTCATAGAATGTGTGCTACGAGGTTCAATTCTGATAAGTAAAAATATATGAATATTAATAATTTGTACTGTAATAATAATAATTTATAATAAACAATAAATAATAAATTAATAATAATCATTTGGACTGGCATCCCTTCCAGGGCAGGGATGTGGGAATTTTAAGCAACAATTCTGTCAGTATAATAATAATAACAACAACAACAACAACAACAATAATAATACATCTATATTCTGATTATTTGTAGTTGTTGTTGTTGCAGTAAAAGTCAGCACCTTCACTTCCCACATCCATGTTCCAGGATTATTTCCACCTTGTGCCCAATGGATAGGCTCCAGATCCACTACAACAACAACAACCCTGATCAGGAAAAAGATTTAAACAAACGTTTACCACCATTTTATGACTTTTAGATTTAATTTTCCTTGCTTTTAAATATGAGTCCCTTGCCTACAATCTGTGAATAATGACTACACTGGGGTGATACCTTCAAAGCCTGAATGATTGTCCCCTCAGTTAAAGTAATATAATTGAAGAGGAATACTATTAAGGTACATAATTTCACTGTACTTTCACAGAAAAAAAAGCTGCTTTGAGGCAATATCCATTGTAAAAGCACTTTAGAAATAAAATTGAATTGAATAGTAATGGAAACTTTTCTTGTCACTAGTGTGCCAGGGTGCATCTTTCTGAGTGTATCTGTTACATGGTAACGTATAACTTTTCCTTTCTGATGATATACGAGATCCACTCTTATACCTTTACTTGGTTTTAAGGATACTTTGCACTACATACACCTTTCCAGGTAAAGGGTACACACTAAAGATGCCTGTGACATGGAATGGTAGAGTTTAGTCCCCTTTCTTTCTTTTCCTTTTGGCCAGTGTAGGCTCCAATACACTTCTCACAAGACAATGCATTTCATGAATGCATTTGCAAGTTAAACCGAGCCAAGGTCTCTGTAAAGGTTTCAGGATGTTTCCTGCAATCGTGAAAATGTCAACCGAAACTACTAACATTATTGTATTCACGCTGAGCCGCTCGCTGTCATTAACTAACCCCATTAGCGGCCTGCGCTCGCGTTCACGCGCACATGTGGATTCCGCGCTTCTGCTCTACAGTGCAGCTTTACCCAGAAAAAAGGAATCACTTATTAGTGTAAACACACATTAAGGCCACTAGAGGAATGTGTATTGGTGTGCTGTCATTTCGTTCCTTTTGTATGCAAATTGCTACATCATAAGAAGTGTATTCACATTTCGGGAAGTGTACAAGGTTAATATGTTTTGTTGATTGCTTTATCGATACGACACTCCACTTAGACTATCTCCTACACTTTATATTTATTTCGTTGTCGTCGATGTTATTTGATCCAACAAATAGGCCTGATGCGCCATGGAATAACCAAATACAGTGAAATTAAATATATCTTTTGAAGTTTGCAATTATTAATTAATGTTTACATGCGACTCCACTAAAGAAAACAAAAAAAACCCGTTTGAGTTAAAAAGTATTCTGCCTTTTTTTTAGACTACATAATTGATTATAGATTTTGGCTTAATAAAAATAAAAAAGCAAGGCTTTGATCATCCCAGATCTGTTCTTAGGGTGATCGCTTTCTAATGTAGTTACTTGCAGTATTTTCACATTTCATCAAGATCAAATTAGTCTCCAATTAACAACCAGTCAATCATCCCGGGTCTCGTGACCTCCCTGATTAAAAACAAAATAAAAGCACGAGTCGCTCCACTTCAATTTGATTACCAGCAGTATCATTAGACTGTCTAACATGTATTATTCCTAAATTGTATCGATTAACGGACGCTCGTCTCTGCTTTGTGAGGAGGGCAAACAGGTTTCGCTGCGCCGGCCGGCGCGCAGACATGAGCCAGACCACACAGATAAAAATCTAAACCTTGATCATTGGCCTCATTGAATTAACTGAGGGGCCAGTTCTGAATGGATGACTGTGTGTTTGATCAAGGTGTCAGCGCAATTCTGTCCATGATTATATTATGGCTGCTGAAGCTCGGAGGTATTAACAGGGTATTGAAGTCTCTCTCTCTCTCTCTCTCTCTCTCTCTCTCTCTCTCATTCTTTCTTCCATTCTCTCTCTCATACTCTGTCTCTCTCTAATTCACTCAATCACTCACTTACTCTCCCCCCCCCCTCTCTCTCTCTCTCTCTCTCTCTCACACATACACACACACACACACACCACCAGCAGCAGGTGCATTAGTCAGATCTCCTCTCTCCGCCAGGTGCTCTGTGCACTGTAAAAAAAAACACTACTTAAAAAAGTAAGTATAGCTGGTTACACTCAAAATTTTCAATTCATTGAACCTTAAATATTAAGTTAACAGAACAATATCTGTGTCTGACATTCTTTTAACTTACTATTTTAAGCTAAATAAACACACAACTTTGAATGCAGCCTGGTAACTTACTTTTTTAAGTAAACTGGTTGCAACCGGTTTAATTTTTTTTTTATAGCATGTGTATTACAGCTGAAAGAACATTAAAAACTCTATGCAACCATAACACCAGTGCCAAATCCATTTTAAATGCGAAAGACAAAATGTGAGGAATGCTCATTTAAAGAAAAGTCATATGACTACAATATACGAGGTTGCACCTATTCAAATTGGGATAAAGGGCTTTAGATTTTCATCACGTAGAAAAGACAACATGTACATGAGAAAGGAACTACAAGCAGATAGCTGTATGGATTTTCCAACGCATTTTTCCTTAACCCATGCACCAATGTGTTCATCAGCAGAAGTTAAAAATTGTTTTCAGTTTTCACAAATCCTATGAAAAGCTTCCCTCACATATAACTGCTACAGAATATACTGTAGGCTATCATAGAGAATAAACAGAGGAAATTTCAGATTTCCCACTGACAGATTACAGCATTCAGGAAAAACTCCCTTACAGGCTACAGGAGTGCTTTGTGTCTCCATCATATACGTATCCTCTAACTACTGCAAATATCTCAGGGTTTAAGAATACTACCAATCTAAAACCATGATAGAGTGGTGATAGCAGGCAACAATGAGGGATTTTCTTCCTGACTTAGGGGAAGTTTATTTCAGCACCTGTGTGCCAGCACAGAGAACGGTCTTGCTGTTCAGACGCATTCAGTGTTGTTACAGGCTATTGCTACTTAATGCATTCGAGATGTCTTGCAATAACCTGTATGAAAATACATGGCTGAACTTCAGCAAGGTAAAATATGAACCTGCATTATTTTTCATTTTTTGGATCTTCAAGGCAATTTGATCCAGATACATTTGTGACTAAGCTGACAGGTTAAAGCTTAAAGCATGCAATAAAAAGCAGTTTGTCAGAGGACAAAATTATTGGCATACTGTACAGGAAAAAGGTGTGTCGTCTTATAGGTTCAGTTATGCACTTTAAAAACGCATTAAACCTACACTTAATTTTTCTATTTTACACGTCATAATAATTTGTTTCCTTTGCCTTGCATTGTGTGTACAGTGATGCAGGTTAGGTAATAGGGAATGTGTGAAATGTTGTGTTTTCACTGTACACCATTACCACTACCACAGTGATCGCGTAAATTAAACCCCCAGTCTAGTGTAATAAATGATAGGTTATTGTGCAATGCCTCTGCGCTTCTCTTTTAGTTGGAAAACACGATGGACTAAAGTTAGAACATTAAAAAGAGATTGCAAGACTTAACTAAAATAAATACAGCACTTTGTTTCCATATAGAGATATTGGCATTTCGGGTAACAAAGCCTCCTTTGGTTAAACCCACAGGGAGCTCTGTCAGGGAGTTTTGATGGCCGGGATTTTTTCCGCAGGGAAAATAAAGCGCGCGCGGCTTGTTGCGCTCCTGCACCACTCCAAGGCCACGTTTCCTTCCTACAGTTGCAGGTTTCCGTGCGCGAATCTTATCGTTCCCAAAAACCTGAGGCTTAGCAAAATAACCTTCACACATGCTCTTTCAAGTCTCAACTCGGCCAACGTCTCACGCACGTCTGTCGATACATGCCTTTATAATAGCACATATACATGTCACCATCTGGATCCCATGACTATATGACTATGTACAGATACTCCCAGTGTACATTATAGCCTACTGCACTGGGACTGGCTATGTAACGTAGAAACTGCAGCCTGGAACGTAGAAATCTGGGCAGTGGTGTCATTGTGAGACTGCCATGCCCTGAACGTGACCTGCAGGACGGGCAAATATTTCAACATGTTTATGTCTAGTAGCACATCCAGTGCTTGATCTTGACTAACCCGAGTGTCTGGGAAGAAGTCTAGGGAAGAAACAAACAACATGATTAGGATTTACAAATTAGAAAATAAACACTAGTTCATAGAACTAGAACTAAAGGGGGTTAAAATACACAATAGATTGCTAGTTTTCTTTTGAATGCATCAATAAAAATAGTTAATAAACAATATAGGCTATACAATGTAAAGAATCCGAGTCCATTCTCTACACTTGCTTATTTAGTTGTTATGTAGACAAACCTACATGCATGTTTGGTTTAAGAGTTTCGTTGCTGGGGGGAATTATTTATTTATATCAATAAACATATTTACTTGTATTTTTAGCCTTGAAGATTTTTTTATTATTATTTATTTAGGCTACCTCTGAGCCTGGGAGTTCTCACTTAGGTGGGAAACCTGTGGAGGCTCACACCTTTAATCCACTCCTCTGTGCGCCCATTGGTCCGCGCTGCGTTTAAAGTCCGACAGGAACTCTGGGACTGACATGAACAGGCTGAAGAAGTCTTAAAGACAGCCATGTACTTTGACAGAATGTTTCCCTCTCTCGACATGGGCGCCATGCAAGAAATGCTGGAAAGCGAGCCGCGCTGTTACGCAGTGTCTGAGCAGCCCGAGGTTCCTGTCTCAGGGCCTTCCAGCCCGGCATCGGCAGAGTCTGAGCTCAGCTGCTCCAGTCCGGAAACCAAACCGACACAGGAAACCCGAGTGAGGAGACCTCTGAACGCCTTCATCATCTGGACGAAAGAGGAGCGCAGACGTCTTGCGCAGCTCAACCCAGATCTGGAAAACACCGACCTGAGTAAAATACTTGGTAAGCGAAAAAAAAACAAAAAAAACAAAAAGCGCCTGTTTATATTGAACACGAAAGATCTGCAATATATTTGTAATGCACGTTTGCACAGATACCACACATAAACACAATGTGCAGTATGTCTAAGTTTATGTCTATGTTTCTATTTAACACGAACGGTTTGCAATATATTTGTAATACACTTCTGCACAGCTACTACACATAAACACAATATGCAATATGTCTAAGTCATCCATTATATCAAGCTGTCAGTAGAGCCACATCCATACAGAGATCAGTGTTTGCCCTATACTAACCCCAAAGTTAGCTCACAAAGGTCTTGCTAATCCGCTGATTGATTGAGATTGAATCAGGAAGTTAGACACTATTTCTTTGTTTTTAAGATGAATATAAAGTTTCTGAACACATTTCTAATTTTCACTTGCTCTGTAGGTAAAACTTGGAAAGCCATGTCTCTGGCAGAGAAACGTCCATACATGCAGGAGGCAGAAAGACTGAGGGTCCAACACACTATCGACCACCCCAACTACAAATACCGTCCTCGTCGGCGCAAGACCAACAAGCGTGCTGCAGCCAAGATGCCCTCAAATGAAAGCAATACCTCACCCAACTTCCACCTCAGTTATATGCTCCAGAACCAAGCTCTTCAGTATCCGTACACACACTCACACACCGTGCCTAACTCTTACACACATCCTCATGGTTTCCAGCACCATCCTGTCCCATCCCAGAATGGGGCAACATTTACAAATGGAGGGTTAACGTTTCCAGATGCAACAATGCTCGTGAACTCGTCTTTAGCCTGCCCACAGCAGTCGGTGTACTCGTCAGAACCCCAGCTGTACTATAGTTCCCAGCATGCAGCTCAGCAGAGAGGAGGAGAGCAGTGGGATTGGCGGGGGGCAGAAGTGTGTGCGTGTGTCCTGTGCTCAGGCGGACCATCGCTAGAATTTTACCTGGAACAGGTACGAGTGGACATGCTTGACCAGCTGGATCGCAATGAGTTTGACCAGTATCTCAATCCTGTCCATCCTAAAGACCAACACTTTTAATAAACACCACAAAGTGACCACATATCAGTGTTATAAACTAAGAGACTCTGCAGCAGGACAAACCACAGAGTGGCCTGTTTGGAACAATATATTTTTTTTCACTGTTGCTTCTCAAAAGAGATTCTTGTATAATGTGACTGTGTATATAAATAGTTGTATTTATTTATGATGTTTAGTGGTGCCTCAATAGAGAATAACCTTTCTCAGGAATAAACCTCACCGTCCGTGTGGACTACAGAAAATCCTTTATATTCTAAGATGTGTCATCTGTCTCACTTTAAATCGTTTGCCCGCTTGTTTTCTCCGAGATTTATAAGACTTTTGGAATGTGTATTTATTACTTGTTGACTTGTGGGAAAGTCCAATTCTAAGTCCAAGTCAAAATTCTATAAATAAAACGTTTAAATATAATTGTGCGTTTTTCATCTGTGAAAAATCTTCTGAATGATGTTAGAAGGCTTGGTTCTATTTCCTTATGTTCCAGAAATGTCCCCAAGGTTCACGTGAGGTCAGGATACAGAGGTCCTGCTATTCTTTCATTGTTCTTCATTTAGATCTATTTGTCTGAGTGGTTGATCATGTCAGGAGCATGATGATGATTGGTTCCTGGGCATATCTTCACTGCTTATCTTGTTCTCCAGTTGAAAATTTTTCAACAAGCCTGTATTTTTATCATGCAGATACAACTTTTCAGAAAATTTCAAGGGAAGCATTTATAATGACACTGAATGTATGTTTGTATACAATTGGGCTTGAAGGTATGTTTGTATACTACTGGGTTTTAAACCATCTGGAGTCCTCCTAACTAACACAAATGTTTGCATTCTGGGTGCAGTCGCAGTCCCTGATGTCACTCAAAGAATAACAGTAACACTCCCAGGACCCAGGGCATTAGAATTTTTTTATAATTAATATGTTAATAATAAATATATTTATTGAATTGTCAGATGGTTTTGTCTGAAATAAGAATATATAATATGTATAAAACTATATAACAATACAATATAAAAATATAATATGTATAATATGTATAAAATGCAATTGTTTATCTGAGCAACCCTAATCATGGGATTTCAAGAGACCTGGGATCTGAACTCATGCACTCTGCTCCCATTGCTCTCATAAAGAGTTCAAAGTAAAACATGCATAAACACAGAAATTAATCGTTATACTGACTGAATTCTGAACAAAGTAAACTTAGAGGTACAGCATGTCTAGTATGAATGCTAGTCCAACTGGTCATAACTCTTTTAGGAGAAAATGTTCTTAACCAGCAAGCAGCTCAAACATTGTGTTGCAATATTTTCCTGTTTGAGTTTCACTTATTTGGTCTATGACAATCCATGACAGTTATCTGGGGAATTTAAGGCATTTGGAAATTGTTATGGAAATGATGTCTTAAAAAAAATTCTACATTGATTTCCATACAGCATAAAACTTTGGAATGCGAAAGATTGATTTTTTTGGGGTTTTTTTTTGTTTTTTTTTAGAAATAATTAAACTTTACCCCAGATTTGTTCAGTATTGCACACTGCTCAGAGTTATGTGCTAAAAGGAAATAACCCTCATTAGAACAGGAGTACTGAATATTTCCTGTCGGACAAGCGCAGTGGGCTTTAAGCTGCATGGGTAGCTGTGTGAAATAATGTTCATGCTTGAACTCTCCTGTGGCAAATGTTCCAAGTAGAGCAGGCGGAAAACATTTGATGAGATTTTAGCAAATGTTGAATTGAGACAGGAAAATGGAAGTGAGGCAACAATGTGGAGCAGCAATACACGACGAACTTAATAAAGTCAGAATGGGAGATATAAAGACAAAAAGAAAAGAAATGGCTGACAATTTCATCACCAAATGATATATATGGTAGGATAAGAATTTATTATCTTTTTTTTTACCGCAGAGTATGCTTCTTACAGTTAAACAATTTAAAGCCCCAGTGTATAATTCAGATATTCAGATATCAGATACAAGCCATCAATAGGGACACTGTTAGGAACAAAACCTATAAGCCATGTCCTAATTTCTTGTCTTTGTAAAGCTGCTTTGAGGCAATGTCCATTGTTAAATGCGCTTTAGAAATAAAGTTGAATTGAATTGAATATTCATCCTAAAGCATGGCTACTATGATTTATTCAGCAGTGGCACATGCATAAAAGGAACGTACTGTCTTTTCTGGACAATTAGGGGTTCTTCTGATAGAAAAGTACTCTACAAAATTACCTACAGTACTGTGCAGAAATCTTAGTCACATGTAAAGAAATTCTGTAAAGCAAAGGCAACTTCAAAAATGTTTATATAGAGTAGTAAACAGCAAGAAACTAAGCGTTAACAAAAAAAAATGCACCAGTAGTCTCACATATACAGTATATTGTGAATGTAATGTATGTAAATCTAAAACTTTTGCTTAAAGGTTTTTCCTACTGACCCAGTATTATAGACATCTGAATATAAACATTAAGAAAAAGACAAAATAAATATACAAAAATAGGCCCAATAGTTTTGCACAGAAGCATTAACAGTTTAACCAGTTTAAAGTGCACAAACAATTCATGAAGTCATATAAAATACAAGCAAAATGTAAAATGAAAGAGGAAGTCACAGACAATAATCTAATTCTAATAAAAATTTATATAAGGTATGTCTGGATTTTAGGTTTTTGTAAATCTGCTTTGGGACAATGTCCAAAAAAAACCAAATTATTTAACAATAAACTGAATTTGAAATTCAATTACTTTTAATTGCTTTAGAAATAAATTGAATTTGAAAATAAAAATTGAAATAATTATGATTATACAGGGGTTAGACAATGAAACTGAAACACCTGTCATTTTAGACCACAATAATTTATTAGTATGGTGTAG
>JAOUQY010000044.1:15638187-15655332 GCA_028566355.1 Doras micropoeus | reverse complement strand
GTCACCAACTTTCTGCAGAGTCAATCGCTACAGACCTCCAAACTTCATGTGGCCTTCAGATTAGCTCAAGAACAGTCCGTAGAGAGCTTCATGGAATGGGTTTCCATGGCCTGCATCCAAGCCTTACATCACCAAGCGCAATGCAAAGTGCCGGATGCAGTGGTGTAAAGCACACCGCCACTGGACTCAAGAGTAATGGAGACTTGTTCTCTGGAGTGACATTCTCCATCTGGCAAGCTGATGGATGAGTCTGGGTTTGGCAGCATTTTTACAGCTTATGTAAAAAAAAAACTAGTATCAAAAGAAAAAGCATTTTTATATGCTCAACATGTCTAAAATGAAAATATCATTTTAAGAATTAGTCAAAAATCCAACACCAGCATTTCTGCTGAACTTCCTTCACAAAATACCTGGGACAAAAAAATTTCAAAACTGCTAGTGATTGTTGCACTTAAAGGGGAAAAAAAATAAAAATAATTCCTCAGTGATTCAGGTCAAACACACTTCTAGTTTGAACCCTCTCTGAATGGGAACCCTGGGTTGTATTGCTATTAAACTCCAAGTCAAAACACTTGAAGGTTCTATAGTCAACCTTTTTCTTCATCTTAAAAAAAAAAAATTAAAAACAGAAAAGTGAACAGTCACTGGAATTTTCAGATGGTCCATTTCTAGAAACTGTAATTCTGTGCTCAGAAGATAAATCAAAAGCATGCATAGAGCTTTCATATTTACTTCAACCATTACAGCTGCATGCAGTGAACCCACTCATCTGCTAAACTGGTCCTCAAGGTTACAGCAAAATCTTAAGTAAACTGGACCAAAGTGAATATGAAGCAGGAAAAAAAAAAAAGATTGGGTTTGCATCATGTAGAGAAGAAAAAAAACGACTCAAACCATATACCAAAAATCAAGTTTTGCTTGAACACTCAGACCACAAAGACAAAACCACAGCATCTTATATCCAAATTTTCCTTTATTGCACAGACATGAATAGTTCAGTGCTGTTCATTGACAACCCAAAGCAGCTTTATGCGTCTGCGATGGTAACCTCGACTTCGACACCAGGCTCGATGCTGATGCTGGTGATCTGTTTGACAATCTCAGACGGGCTGTGAAGGTCAATGAGGCGTTTGTGGATCCTCATCTGAAACCTATCCCAGGTCTTGGAACCTTCTCCACAAGGAGTCTTACGGGTGGTGATGCGCAGAGTCTGCAGGGGGGAAAAAAAGAGCTTGGATTACAGCACAGAACTGACATTAACCTTTAACTCAATCACTGCAAATTCAGACATTGTAATACATGCTTTAGAGGCTTAAAAGGGTCTATTTGGTGCTGAACCAATTCACATTGTCAAGAACAGCATGAAAACTTTCCAAGATAACCTTGATGCAATTTCATAGAGTAGCACATTTCATACTATGGTCACACCATATATTCATCCTGGATTTTTCCACAAAACCAGTGAGTAAACATTTCAGTTGGTGTTTGAGTTTCTCATCCTCAAATTCCAGACCTTCAAGGTTTGTTCCCAATCACTTTCCAACAGACTTTCCAAGTTCAAATTTCTTGCTTTTTACAAAGCTATTAAATGGATAATGGAAAAAAACCTAAAACATGACATTTTACAGAAATTGGCAGATGCCCTTTATCCAGAGTGACTTATTTATCTGGTTTATGCAACTGAGCCTTGATCAAGGTCCCAGCAGTGGTGGCTTGTAAATACTGAGATCTGAACCTGCAACCTTCTGGTCTTAACCACAGAGCAACCGCTACCCGTGAAATGAAATTAATAGAAAGAGTAAGGACATTCAAATGTCTTAAGTTCCCAATACTTTTCCCATCTATCTGCAAGTTGCCCAACAGGCAAGCTGTTTGAGTAAACTGCTGATAACAGTAATTTTTACTTTACCTGACCAATAACCAGAAAATAATTGTTAGAGCCACATGGGTCATACTTCTTAGACGCACATTTCTGAATCCAATCGGCTGCTGCGCTACACAAGCACACCATCTGGCTGCTCATAGGAACTATGTTTATGTCTATGAAAGAACCCTAGAATACCAAGAGATCAATCATATATACTAATCAAATACAGTGCGGCACAAAAACTTACAAAACCCAGTGTCACCACAAGTGGAAATGAGCGCCTCACCTTATGATCAAAATGTTATCCGAACACCATTAGCTCATCATACATTATATTATAAGTGTAACAAGAAGCTAGGCTTAGTCCAGTCTCACAGTTGTAGTGTATGATTGGACAGCTGCCTTAGTGTCAACTTTTGAAAATACAAATAAACCCCTTTTGTCTTTTTCCATCCCCATGTGATTATATCTGTACCAATAATACACCATGAAACTGCATCACTAAAAAAAAAAAAGCTGAATAAGCACAGCGTTAGAGGTGTGCCGTATTTTATAACCTCATGGTCTTTCCCACTATACTGCATCTCTGTACTGGGATTCTGCATTACTTACCTTGGTGGGCATGCGCACAGGTCCTTTCACCTTAAGGTTCTTCTCCTTGGCACCACGGATCAGATCAGCACACACTGAAGGCAAATATTAAAGTTTTACATCAGAGGAAAATACACACAGCAAACCCCAAGAGTGCACATGTACATCGGCTCAGAATAGCGTATAATTTGTAATTCATACCATATCATTTATATGTCGGTTGTCCTCATTGCCATGGGATGCAAAAAAAAAAATACAGAGGAAAAGAATTTTTGATTACCAACCTTTTTCAAGAGACTTGACGTTACGGCTGGTGAGGGTGATCCGGATGCGGTGAATGGCCACCTCGGGCTCGACAGGAGCTTTGCCAGTGTCTTTGAATGCCTGAGAGTTAGAAGACACCATCAGCCTACTAGGAACAAAGTTAACTCTAGAGCTTAATTATATTGCTTATACTATATTATATTGGAGACTAATGTACACTTAATTCATATCTCCTAACAGGCAACTGAAGATGGGACATTCTGCACACTTAAGGAGGTTTTAGTCTAAAACAGGGGTGTCCAGTGTTATCCACTGAGGGCCGGTGTGGCTGCAGGTTTTGCTTCCAGTCAAGCAGGAGCCACATCCCATTCCACCAGTTTCTAACCAGGGGGATCTAGACTTTCGTTAGCGTGGCTTCTGCTTGGCTGGAAAGAAAACCTGCACCCACACCGGCCCTTCCTGGACAAGATCGGACACCACAGGTCTAATCAAACCCTGGTGTGATGCACTGAGGCAGGTGAAAAACTCCAGTAAGAAACTGGTGAACCCCTTAATCAGTGACAATGTAGAAAACTGAACCAGTCACAGTGCATTTTGGATATGGGGGGCTTTTGTGCTAGTAGTTAAACTGAGCTGAGATATACATATGGATCACCAAAAAAACACTAGTTTCAATATCCAAAAAGATTTCATTATTCACATTTATAGTTAGCTTATGTAGCAGGATTCACTCGTTCCTGATCACGCTTTACCTAGAAACACCTTTACAGCAAGCATGTCAAAATATAAACAGGAAGACGACTTATTTCTTTTGTGTGACCACATTTCTACAAACTCATCACACAAACCACATAATTAACCTAAATCTTTACATTGGACTGTAAACACGTCACCACCAAAATCAGGCTTTTTAACATGTGGCTAAAAAATATAATATTCCGCTTTTTTTACTTCATGATAACACTGGGGAAATAAATAAGCAACATTAATACAGTTACTATGTACTAACATACATATTAGCCTCTTCAACCACTACTAAGGGCTGTTGTTTTAAACAAGCTAAGCGGCTAACCGCGCCGCACGTGCACGGAGAAACCAACGGACTTTATAAAAATGCCGAAATAATTTCGACACGGAAAGAAAAAAATACCAAAAGAGACAATAAATTATAACACTTACCATAATTAAGTATTCCTGACCGACTTATTCGTAGGACTAAAAAGCGAACAGCGGTGAGCCAGGAAGCACAAACACACACCGAGTGCTGTGTTCTTGCAAAAAGGAAGGCTTTGGGGCCTGCTCGGAGCTTTATATAGGACATCCGGGTACTGCGTGACCTCTGTACGCGGTCAGAGCCGACCAATAGAAAGAGCAGGTAGACGGCGGGAGAGGAGCGCGTGAGCAGATTGGCTGATATTGCAAATGATTGACAGCGTCTCCGCCCATTGACGTCAGCGTCCAGAAGCAGGACAGAGGGTCAGCGGGTTCACTGGGCGCTTCAGGATATGCGCTCACTGACGCACTGTTAGTCCACTGCTGACTGCCATGTTGTGTATCACTGCAGCTATTAGGACAGAAAATATACCGAATTCGTTGATTTCATTCCTTTAGACAGCCTTTCATCAGAACGAACTGTTCTCACAAGTTAACACCAGCAGCTTGTAAATGTATAGACATTTATTTATATATTTATATTTATATATAAAACCCTGGGACCACACAGCAAGTAAACATTATGATCAGCCTGGAGCAAATGCACTTTTATACTATAGTGCTAAATTATAAAATAGCTAAATGAGATAATTATATGCCTACATGGTTATTATTTCACAATGTTTAATACATTTCACAAAGCCAAGGATTAATAGAAGCCAAAAAAATAAAGAGATGTTTAGAATGAATACAGATGGCATAAAAGCAAGGACTCATCTTGGGTGAATAAAGAATAAATATAATATACAAATAATGCAGAATCATTTCATTATTTTTGGCTTGTCTGCATGTTTTGGAGCTTTATTCGTCCAAACCTTCTGAGGCGTAACTACTGGTACAGTCGGTGCATTTTATATGCATATGTATTATATGCATTCAGTAGAATTTCTTTAATATGCATCAATTTGATGTTTTCAGGTTCTGCTCTTTTATTCGGTGTCAGTCTTTGGAATTAGTCAGGAAAGAGAGTGAGGAATAAGCATAAACGTCTTCGTTTGCAACACTGACACCCGGGCAAGAAAAGTTTACAGCTTTTAATACCTGTAAAAAAAAAAGACAATAAAAGGAACATTGTGCTGCATGTTCAGCAGCGACCTGGTAGATGGTGTGTACAGCTGAATCACTGAGAGCAGCCCCAGGCTCCCTCACTTTTATAGCTAATGTCACTATACATCATCATCTCAGCGATTTCAGGAGACGACAGAAACATTTTGTCCCATTTTGTCTCCCTGGACACATCAACTCTAAGCACTGCATCACTAAGTGCCTACAGAAAGGCAATTTCCAAAAATACCAAAAATACTCATAGTCCTTGTGAGGGAGGAAAAGTGGAATATTTTGGACTGTCCAGATCGATTCCCTGAATTCAATAAAGAGAATGCTGCTCTTAAAAAAACAGAGCGACTGCAGTCAGAAATCCTTCAGCACACATAACTATCACTACAGCACTGCCAAACTATTGGAAAGTATCTAATGGCTACAAGGTAAAGTAGCCTGTCCTGTACAATTATGGCATAAAAGCAAGTATTAACATTATTTTGTCACCAATATGTTAATAATAATAATAATAATAATAATAATAATAATAATAATAATAATAATAATAATAATAATAATAATAATAATGCCACTAATCTGTAAACACTAAAGTTTTTTTAGATTTGCATTTTATAACCTTAATTTTCTTAACTTCTTTACTTTTTTTTATTAATTTCTTTACGTGCTAACAAAGTAATAACAGATATGTTATTAACAGATTCATTAAAAATGTAAGCTTTACTTTATATCTCAAAATAAATAGGCTGTTACCAATAACTCTTACAATTAAATAAATAAAGCCTAAAGTAATAAACATTTAATAATTCTACCACTCAATTTATTAACAAAAATGTTTAAAAAATCATTTCCTCTGAGCATCATGATGCTCTGTTGTCCTTCATGCAACATATACAGGGTTTATGTCCGGCACTGGGACTTTACAGCTGCCCCATATTATTATATCAAAACAATATATCAAAACAAACCTTTTCCAAGTTGGTCAAAACCAATTATTCCAAATCTCCCTTTTGTTTCTGTTCTCTAATAACATTTTACACAGAAGAGAAAAAGAACAAACAGTCTGTAACATGAGTCCTTCTGGTATGTTTATTGAGCTCTCAGTACTGTGAACAGTATTAACACTGGACCAAATCTCTCCTCTCCTCACATAGCAGCAAAGGTCGTCTGAATGCACACAGATACACACTTTCTTTCTCAGACACAAAACACGCACACATTCACACACTGCCATTCACCTTCTACAGCACACAACTGGCTCATCCAGCCAGCCACTAAATAACTTTCTCTTTGGATGATGTCATCTGGAGACAAAAGAAAACGCAGGCTGCAGTAGCAAGTTCTCAACACACACACACACACACACACACACACACACACACACACACACACACATATACACACATACACACACACACATGCACACACAGATAATTATGAATCATTCTGTCTTGGGATATACACATACAACAGTAGTTTGTAAAAGTACATTATGGTAACATATACATTGATTAGCGAAAGCCACTATCACAGGATGGCATTACAGAAATGTGATTAAAACAATAACGACACCATGTAAAACGCCATTATGGCTGGAATGCCGTCTCTTGAACAAAGCACGCTCTCGTTTTCTTCTCGTCTTCCAAAGGTCACTCAGAGTTCAGTTCTACAAAGACCCTTCCCTCGAAAAACACACGGCTGCGGCAACGTCCAGCTCCTAATCGGCTTCGATAAGAACTACGCCTTATTGAAACGTCACAACACGACACGACACGCAGGACGCACGCGCGCTCCCTCTTTGAACATTTCATGGATTTGAAAGGAGGAGGAAAACTAAAAAGTTCTGTTTGCGCCATCGTGGGCTATATAAACCATGTCCATTAGCAGCATTATCCAAGTCGAGAGACTGTTCCACTCTCACGTATACACACACTGCGTGATGGTACCACTGAAACTGAATAGGAGAACTGCTAAAGGTCTGTGTCTCCCAATGAAAACATGCTCGAATGCAGAGCAGAGCATTTCCATCAGCTTCTCTACGTAATCAGTCAGCCACTCAGCAGCATCAAATGACATCACACCTTAAAATATTGAGGCATTCTGGTCTTCCCAGTTTTATGTACTTTTCTCAATACTGAAGTATTTACATTAACTGCAGATTTATGACCATGTTTATAAAAAGAAAACAAAAAAAAAACCTTTGAAAAACAATGGAAGTGCTTTGAAGAAGGAGGAGTATGGGTGGAATAAACCATTCGCATTAAGTCTCAGTGAGAGACACAGACATTTTGTGCAATAAAGCAAAAAAAAAAAAAAAAAAACCAAAAGGAGACATTTACAACATTAAACACTGTATGAAGTGTACCTGTAAAAATATCACACACATAGCATTTTATATATATACTGTCTGTATATATATATATATATATACACATGCTAACAATCTGCTAAAAGCTATATATGACATCTAAACATTTTATGCAAAAGGTTGTTTAACATAAAATACATATTCATAACATGACAAAAACCAAGGCATCAGATTCTTTAGAAAGTGCTATTATGAAAAAAAATTATGCCCAGCCTGGAGGCTTTCCAGCATCCAACAACCTTCAGCTCCCAATGTATATTTAACAAGACCCCAGCATTCACTCAGCACACACCTCTATCATGCCTGCCCACACACACCACACACAAATACACATCTGTACAGGGGTTTGGCTGGCTGATTTGGGGAAAAAGGATTGTGCCAAACTTAGGCTTGTTTTTACAGCCTCTGGAGCCTTCTATAGTCTCTGTCAATCTATCTGTAGAAATGCATCTTATTCACAACAGAGCTTCTTCACAGACTGCGTATGGCGTTCAGACTTCCGCGCCTGCCTCGGACGCGACGGCGCAGATCCATACAATTTTGTTTTATTATTGATGAGAATCAGAATCAGTGCAATGGACAGCATTCTGGCGGATGAGGTTGAAGGTTGTGTTGGTGTCTAAAGTCCAGGAGCCAAAAAAATAATAAAGAAACGGAAGGGGGGGGGGAGGACAAACGGCAGGGGGAAAAAATATAGAGGGTGTTTAAGATCTGTTTGTCTACACACGATAGTCTTTGTAAAGTCAGTCCATGTTTCCCTTTATTGCTTTGTATAGTGAAGCAGATCTGCACTGGTAAAGTTTAAGGCCCTTAAAACGAGCAGCAGCATGAAGGCAAACGGCCGTAAAAAAAAAAAAACAATAATAATAAAAGAAAAAAAAAGAAAAATAAAGGCAAAACACGATGAGCCGTCCACACTCTGGCTTTGAGGGGTTTGGTTGCCTTTGGCTGTGTACAGTCACTCGGATGCTGGCGTTTCAGTACCCATCAGCTTGTGAGCCAACAAACAAAGTGATCAACGAAAATACTGGGGGGAAAAAAACTTCAAAGTTTAGCTTTGATGGAACTTCACTAGAAATTCAAAGTGCTAAATGGGAAAGCTATATGCACTCAGTGTCTGAGAGCAACACTTCACTGCAAACCAAGGCACATACACATTCGTAAACCAGACAGATTGATTTGAATGACAGTTGTCAGATGTTCAACATCTTCTATTGCTAATTCCTAAAATGTAGACTGAAGTAGACTTAAATGATTAAGTGATATGTTCTCAAAGGCACATAATTTAACAAGTGTCACTGACTTAAGTTTTAAGTGTTGACTTGGTGTGTGTGTTTTTTTTTTACTTAAGTGCCAAGTTAATACAGAAAATGTAGGTGTGCTACGGTAAGTGCTACAGTAGCCAAATGTGTGCTCCTGTGTACGTGTGAATCACTGGAAGGCCTGGTGAAAGCGAGGCAGGGTGGTGGTTGTATTCAGGCTTGGCGAGTGTGTGTAACTTGTGGTGAGTGTGGGTGTCTGTGAAAGCGTGTGTGGATGCACGAGCGTGTGAATTGGGCTAAGAGGATCGGGAGCATCCTGAGAAGGCGTCATCACAGGAAGCCCCTCCTCCTGGCTATAGGAAACCCCTAAGGCTGGCCCTGCCCCTTGCCCATAGGGCAAGAAGTTAAAAAGAGGAGACAGGAAGTCCAAAGACGGAGGTGTCTCTCCGGAGGACGTGGCAGTGGCACTCAGCTTCGGCACTTCCTCCGCCTGCAGCTCCAGAAGGTAGCTCTCCAGCTCGGGACGGAGTGGTGGTGGTGGAGGAGAGTAGGAGGCATGGCCAAACAGGTAGGGGTGTGGCTCTGATGGTTCCAGAGGCTCCGCCTTCACTCGCAGCGGCTCGTGACCATGGCTCTTCTTTACGTGCCGAGTCAGGTGGTCCTTGCGGCCGAAGCGCTGAGCGCAGTATTGGCACAGGAAGTCCTTGCGGCCCGTGTGCACCACTAAGTGGCGGCGCACGTCCTTGCGTGTGTAGAAACGGCGCTCGCAGTGTTCACACTGGTGGCGCTTCTCCTTGGCTGCAGCCGTGGCGCTTTTGCCGGCGTGGGCACGCAGGTGCTCGAGCAGCAGGGTGGTGTTGGGATATGGCCGCAGACACACCTGGCAGGTGAGATCACCGCGATGGGCTGCGTGCAGAGCCTGGTGCCTCCGGAAGCCCAGCTTGGTGTTGTAGCTCTTGCCGCACTCGGCACAGCTGAAAGCCTCCTTGTTGGGGTCGTGTGTGTGCAGGTGGTTCTTGAGGTGGTCTTTGCGATGGAACATTTTCTCGCAGTAGCTACACTTGTGGGTCTTCTCAGGTGAGTGTGTGGCCATGTGGCTGGGGAAACAAACTAACACACATCAATATACTGAAAGGGGTGGTGTTTGTATGTATATGAAATATCATTATATATAAACTTGCAGCTGGGTAGAAGTCAATAATGTATGTTAGTTTTCTATTTAAATAATTCAGCTATTGCTCTAAACCCACTCAATTCAACTGACATGTCTTTGTCAAAACGAACCACAACTGATTATAATGGTTATTGATTATTTTCAGTCTGATTCCATAAGCATTACTTGTGTTGAATTTAAATGCAAGATATGAGACAGGACATTTTTGCATCCGTATAAAATCAGTCATTACTACTGAACAGAACATGAGGGACAGTAAACTATATCTTTAAGCATCTGCTAGACAGAATGTGTGTGGGACCCAGAGGGACCTACCGTAGCAGTTTGTACTTTGAGACGAAGGCCTTGGTGCAGTCGGTGTGTGTGCAGCGGTACGGCCTCTCGCCTGTGTGCGAGTAGGAGTGCACCTTCAGCTTCTCCACGCTGTTGAAGGCCTTCTCACAAAGCTGACAGGAGAAGTTTTTCCTCCCTTTCCCCTCTGGCCTCCTCTTCCTCACTCGATCGTGCTCTGCCGGGTTGGGGCAGTCATCATCGGGGGTGACTGTGGCCATGGCGACTTAGCGCGGGCCAGCCACGCAGTGGACACAAGCGATGTGTCCGATCACTGACAGAGTGACAGAGGCTGAATCTTCAACACCACAGAGAGGCCAGGCACTGAGGAAGTGAGAGAGGATGATGGTATGGTTCCAAAAGAAGAAAGGAAAAAGCAGATCGGAGACTGGACAAACATCCTGCATTTCTGTTTGATAACACAGTGATTCTTAATTCTGTTGCAGTGCAAAAACACCCGACTAAACTCAAAGGTTTGTTTGTGAACAGTGTTAAACCGGGTTAACACTAACGTATGCAATAAACAATGGTGCTCATGTTCACACATAAATGTAAGATGAACATGACTCTTATTGTGTCTCTGTACTCAGGCATATTTGAAACGTCAGCCTGCATGTGTCTTTTGCCTTTACATCTCTTTCAAATGAGACAAACAGCAACCACGGTTTATTTTATACAGTCTCCCTTTCGATCTCAGAGAAATATAAGAAAGTAGATGAACATATGAACACAAATCTTAATAAAACTGTAACTTAGCACGTGGTTGCAAATCCCTTGCGATTGATGACTTCCTGAAGTCTGTGACTCTCAGACATCACCAGACGCTGGGTATCTTTCCTGGTTATTCTCTGCAGGCTGTTTTCGGTTCCTGCTTGTTTTGGGGACTTTTGCCGTCCGTTAAAGTACAGCTTTCTGGGCCATAAATGGTCATAACACCATCTTTCATGTTAGATGAGGTAGTAAGCTTTACATTGTGAACAGTTCCCCTTTTCCCCAAACTTTCCTCTTTGTATGACTCTTGGCACATGTTCATCTCCATCTCACTTAGCCATGAGACTATGTTAGAATTCGGCAGGCTTTTAATGCAAAAAGGTATCAGAAAGGAATCAGTGGTTATCTGGGGTAAGTTCTCTGAGGACGTGGTCAATTACTATGGGTATATGGGTTTTGTCCCGCGCGAATGCCTAACACTGTACCAAAGAGGTGATTTGTCTCGGCTATTTGTCTGATTGATTTATTCGGCTTCTCAGTCTCACGATGGCTTCCTTTACTGGTCCTGACAACAGTAACAGACTCCAGATGCAAACGTAAAACCCTGATTCAACTCTACACCTTGTGTCTGCTCTCCTGCGCTTCAAGTAGTCATGTAACAACACACAACTGGCCAAGAAATAACCGAGCAGTCGATTACCAAATTATGTCTGGGATTATAAAATGGGAGAACTATGTATAAAAATAAGTCCTACACGGTTCACCTGATAGAAAGGTAGGCTACACAAATGCTCCATATCAAAGCCTTTTGATAACTATTGTTTCAGATTCAACAGTGCTCACACAGTGCCAAAGCAGCAAAAAGATTACACATGGACTGCACTGTATGTCTGTCTTACTGGACCTGAGTAAATAAAATACATATGTTCACAACTAAATACAGCTGCAATTTTCAAGCACATTTCCAAACTCAGGCTTGCACAGTTTCGAGTGTACTTGTTTTGCATCACATTCAGATTAAAAAGAAAACTTCAGACAGCTCAATTAATTACAGGATTCAATATGAAGATGTCTCAATCACCAGTATTTACTACTATACTTATACTATACTATACTCATCTCATAGACCAGCTAGTGTATGATGGGGAAAGATCAGAAATAATAATAATAATAATAATAATAATAATAATAATAATAGTGACCACTTAAAACACTTAGGACTGGTTAATGCATCCAGAATGAGTTTTCTGACTCTTGTAATTACCTACACTTTGTATTAGTTTCTCTGTAGTTACTGAATAGTAGTTATTAATTAATAGGCTTTAAGACAAAGAATGAAACAATTAACAGGAGTCAAATATGTTAAATTAAGGAACAACAGGCAGAAACATGGCGATACTGGGGTGCCGCTGGTCAGACTGTTGGATGAGTAAATGGGGTACCAATAGGGTTTTTTTTATAGACTCTTGGGGCTATACTGGTTTCATCCAACTACCTGAATCCAACAATATGTGGCAGAACGGTTTATCCCTTCATTATTCATGTCTGCTTATTCTTTCCATCGTTATCCGTTCAACAGTACTGTATGCCTACCCACTGGTACTAAGCTCTTACATTTAGGAGCCTACGGTTACATCTAGAACCCTGAATAGATCTTCAGGGAGAACCGTATACGTGTTTCTTTATCAAAGTCTAAGAATCCTTAACTACCCACGAACCTGCGCTCTGTTGTTCAGTTTGTTCAGTTTAATATTTCTCTATCCCACTTCAGTGTTATTCGTGAGCTATGGACTGAATGATCAGTATTTTTCATGAACGCCGAGGCTGACATTTTGGTTGTACGACTCCATGTGCGAGTTCAGAAGACAGCAGCAATACACCTTATAACCATTTTTATTTTGTGTTTCAAATTCAACTAATTCAACCTCTCCTGTAAATGTATCAATGAACCTTTCTGACAATTTAGATTTAAAAAACAAAAACACGGATAACAAGAACTGTCCCTTTTTATTCATGCTAAACTGTTGGTATTATTTCAATGTTAATTATTAACTAACAACAAAGACATTTACGAGTCATGAACACCGGGTGAAATTATTTCCAATAAACAGAACTCTTTTACTGCAAATCCTACATAATTATATTTCATATACAGCGCATATAAATATACATATTAATATGATAGTAATGCAGTAAATGCGCTACCCAAATTGTTGAGGAAATCTTTAATCACGGGATGAGTAACTAATCGTTTAGAAAAATGTTTTGCTACACAGAGAAGAAAACCGGCACAGTCATAAATTTTTACATACTTATAAATTCTCGTAATTATTTATTCAGCTTTGCTAAACAATTCATTAGCATCCAGGGGCATTTAAATAACTCTAAAGACAGAAATACAAATTTTAGTTCAGGGAAAAGATATAAAAACAGCGACACATGCAAAACATTTCTGTCAATCTGTGAATGCGATATCTTTT
This sequence comes from Doras micropoeus, assembly GCA_028566355.1. NCBI lineage: Eukaryota > Metazoa > Chordata > Actinopteri > Siluriformes > Doradidae > Doras > Doras micropoeus. The sequence continues at coordinate 15,642,017 of JAOUQY010000044.1, read as the reverse complement.
TTTTTCTCATGAAATAATTGATCAGCTTGAAGAGATTTTTTTTTCTGCAAAAAATAATAACTTTAATATTTTGATTTGAGCACCAGTACTGAAAACCAAAACATTTTTCAAACCTCAAAATCAGTACATCCCTTCAGCTCAAACAGCACATGTACACATTACACACCTACCCACAAGAAAACTAAATCAAATGTCATTTACGTCCAAGCAACAGCTTATAACCAGCAAAAAATTATTTCTCTTATTTAGTTTAGTCATTTTGAAATTCAGTAGTGAAATAAAATGATTTACACCCCACACCAAAACCACATTCATATCTAAATGACTGTATAAAACTACACTTTTTTCTTTTTGACACAAACCAGAACAATGGAATTAAATACCAATAAACAAATTTGATCATCGTTTCAATCTTTAAATGCCCCCACAAATGAGCAGGAATGCCCCAAACACCCCTCACAGCATTTCCCAAACTTCTGAAATCACTTGATATTTATTCGATCTGATTTAATCTGCGGCTCTGGAGTGCACGTGGGTTTGCCTCTCAACCCGCACATGCTACCGCACTACAAAGCACGCCGTCGGAGGTTACCATAGTAACCAGGAATCGCGTGCTATTTTCACGCACTGCTTAGTGCGGTAGTAGCCTGTGCGGTTTAAGGACGCTGGCACGCGCTTGGTTCCGTCTCTCGAGCGGAAACGCGACAACGCAAAAACAAACTGCATGGCTACAGGTTGAAGTGTCGGCTTTGCATTTGCATATCCCCGCACGTGGAGCTGCGTCTGTTTCACGCACGCTCCAAGGAGCCGCGACTTCAACGCACGCGCCACGTGAACCCCAGGAACAAATGGGGCTACACACTGCACCAGGCAATGAAAACTTCCATGCGTTACCCGAGTTAAGCGGGCTGCATGCGTGCCCCAGCCCCCTCCTTCATACATACACACACACACACATGCTCCTTCATCCACAGGCACGCACCATAGCCTAAGCACTCTGACAAAGTGTGTGCCATAGGCTGAAAATCCAGTGAGCGCGTGCATAAATGCACCATGAGCTTATATGCAGAAGTTTCATGTGATGCACTAGATGATAGGAACCGCATGGTCTGCACACACACACACACACACATGGACACCACTGATGATGACTGACCACCCCATAGGCTGTGTTACAAGGTATTCTAGTCAATCTGACACAATCCCAGTTCACGCTCGCGCCACTGAATGCAAAGGTGAGTTTGGAGCAGGGATCAGCACGCTGTCGGGTTCGCTGTGGACTGCAGCACGGGGACACGGGGGGAGAAAATGTTTAGCATCAGCCAATTAGTCCTCCTTAACTTCTCCCTCCATTTTGGTTGTTTGCGATATTGACAAGCAAACGTTCCTCGCGCCGATAGCCCCCTGAACCACACGGAAACACCGTATATAGATACATTATCTCTTGGCTCCTCCGATGCGATCAGCAGCAAACACGACCCCAACACTGTAACCGACAACTTTTTGCAAATCACGTGGTTAAATAAAACTTATACCACACTTGAACCCAATTTCGGCATTACGCATAATATGGCACATGCAAAAGGCGATTCCGCCGACAGCACGGTGTTTACTGTCGTCTCGCGTGCACGTATGTGTCAAAATTTCGGCAGCACGAGCGCGGCGTGCATTTTATATTCATTTTTCTTTTTGCCATATTTAAATGCGCGTGCGTTCGCTACGGCTACCCCCGTTCCACCGACGTTATTATATTCAGAGAAAAACTTAAAAACTGAACTAAAATGCCAAACTTTACCCAAACTTTTTACAACTCCAGGATTTCCTCCGTTTGTTGACATTCATTTGCAGTGAACGCGACGTGACAAGACAGAACAACTTAATTTATATTAATTTTCTGTGAATTTCTATCCGCCGCTGCTTTTCTCTCAGGTCCCAAACTGGGCGCTGATTAACGCAAACTTTTTTCCCTAGCTCACCCTCACTCTCATAATTTGAATAACCCCGATATTTTAATTCAAGAACACCGTAACAATTTGCTTAATTTGCGCAAAACTTACCGTGGGAGCCTTAACATCCTTTCTATGGCGTTTTCCTTGACTTTCACCTATTTTCCGAATTTTAATAATTTTTTTCTCATATTTTTTGCTGGACGCGGCGGGCCTGAAAATTGTTTGCTTTCTCCTCTTTCCAGCAGCCATTGTGTAGGCTATGCGCTGCAGAGCAACCAAACTCGTTAGGCCACGCCTACACGCTTGCCCCGCCCCCCTCGTGCTCTGCCATTTGTGTATAACCCTGTCATTTTCATATTTCACTGTCACCCACCGTACCTTTCAGAAAATCAAAATTTTCGTACTCGTCGGCGATTCTGTCAATCGAAATGACTTCGGCTGATTTCTATTTAAAACAATAGGTGGGTTAAAACCGCCAGAGGCTCCAAATTAGTGGCTGGAAGACCTGTCAGTCCACTGGAGAGCTGCCGGTTTATTTTAGATAGCGCTGCATATTGGACAGAATGTGCTGTCAATCATCCGAAGGGGGCGGGACCGGGGCTGTTTCGTATGTCGTTCAGGCTGCATGAAGGAAAGCTGCTAGGTGTCTCTGTGACTCAGAGATGTGCGTACACACTGCTATTACAACCTGAGTTGCAAGAACCGGTGAGTACAAATATATATATTTTTTAAAGTTAATCAGTGCGATTTACTTGTGACGAGGCACTTCAAAGATAAGCACTCTTCAGCTAAGACAAGAGCTTAAGAGTCTGAGGCTAGCCGCTAAAGCTAATAAGGTTAGGACTCTGACACTGTTGCTTAGATACCTGAGAATGAATGAATCAATATTTTGGATATAAAACCCGATTAATAGTCTTTGTAGTATTTTTAACCACCCAGCGCAATGCTTTGCGCGTTTTCTGTTCATGCTCCACTGGCATAACCTTAGCTTAGCCTGGTGCTCTTCACCTGTTTAATTGGAGGTCAGATTGAATGAATAAAAAGCGCCGCCTCGATAGCAGCACTACAGAACTCCTGCTTTCACTTTTCTGCCTGTTTTAGAGGTGTCTGAAACCGACTGGTTCATGTTCATGAGTTTTATTCACTTTGAAAAGTTCTCAGTGTGTTTTTTATTTTTAAAGACTGAGGAAGATTTATCGCAGCTGCCCTCTTATCTCTTATCTCTTCATCTCTTTGCAACCTGAAACTCTGGTCCATTGTTTTTACTTTTTTACTAATAACCTGGCACATAAGTAAAACATAATAAAATATTCATAATATTAATATTAAGCACAAACGTATGAACCCCTGTTTGTTTGTGTCTGGATGTTCCTTCTGCTCTTATTTATTGTTTGCTATTCGACACTGCAAAGTGCTGCTGTTTCAGACACACCTCTACAGGCCACCGTACATCCTGGGGGGCGGGGCTTCGTGAACATGGGCGGGGATAGGGGCGGGGAGAAGGAGTAAAAAAAAAGAAGAAGATAAAATCCGCCAGTTTATCTATTGCAGATTTAATCTTATCTAATACACATTTAAATAGGTTTATACAGGAAATGTGTGTGTGTGTGATCTTTTTTGCTGATCCTGGTGATAACCAGTTTGTTATTTGAGGCTGTATTTTTTTTTTATTCTAATGAAAAGTTAGCTATTGTATTGTATTGTATTGTATGCCATGCTGACGTCACAGGAGGACATTACTACTGAAGATACAACAGCTGAAAGAAACTTGCAGTTAGCTCCTAAGCAAAGCACAAGAGCTTCTTTTCTCACTCACCATATTCAGTGTAAAAGTAGACGAGAAAGAGAACATTAGGTGTTAAGTCCCAGAATGCAATGCAG
>JAOUQY010000044.1:15481897-15499897 GCA_028566355.1 Doras micropoeus | reverse complement strand
TGTCTTTGTAGTGTATTCAATTGAATATGGGTTGAAAAGGATTTGCAAATCATCACATTCTGTTTTTATTTATGTTTTACACAATGTCCCAGCTTCATTGGAATTGGGGTTGTATTACTTACAGTGTATTACTTTATTAAACTACATACTGATATGAATGTACAAGTACTTGAGTGGTTAAAATATCACATGATCAAAATCAGTCTGGAAGGGTAAAAGTGCATTTTGGATAAACTTGTAGTATATTTTAATTTAGACTCTTAAAGTATAAGAAGTTAAAGAATAACTGAGCAGTAATTTCTGCTTACTGTTTTTATACTTCCCTGCAAAATAGATTGCTGTCCTTCAAAGGTGGTTTGTTCTTTATTCAATTCAGGAATATGTCAAATTATTTATGCAGCTTTTATTTAGCCTGAATTGATTGGGATGGCGAGCCTCTGTGTACAATCCAATCTCGGCAAAGAAGACAAACATTGACCAGTAATTCCAAGGGAGTATAGCTAGATGCCGTGTTACTGTGTGTGTGTGTGTGTCTGTCTGTGTGTGTGTGTGTGTGTGTGTGTGTGTGTGTGTGTGTATATGTCTGAATGGGTTTTTTCAAAGCCAAGTGGTAAAAAGTGACTTTTCTTCATCAGAGCAATACCCAATTCTGCATTCCCTATTTCTTCAGTCAGTTATTTTGCCACCAGCACAGGGCATTCCAGTCACTCTGTAAAACAAAACACTGTGACTCGTCCTACGTCCTGCACTGACACTGACCCGAGACTCACAATGGGCCCCAGACCCACTATAGTTTTGCTCTGATGCTTATCAGTTTTGTAGAAACTCATGATGTACAAATCTGAAATGCTTTTCTGTATCAGTACTCCACATTTTAGGTGTATTCTGACTGTAGTCCAGATAAATGACTGATCTTTATTAATATTTAAATCTCAGTATAATATTCTTGTATATGCAGGTGCTCTGCCTAATAAATGATGTCCTAATCATTAAGAACATGTTCTTCAAGTACAGATTATGGAAACTATTCATTAGGTGCTGTTTTTGCAGGAGGCTGTAGCTAAATTTGGAAGCTCTTATCATGTGCCCTTCAGGAATTCCATGTCACCATTCATTCACTCGGCCACACACAGGCAGGATGGACTTTGGCGTTCTCAGTTCCTCTGTTGTACTTCAGTATTTAAGTATCTATTATTTAATCAGTATTTAAGAGAGAGAGAGAGATAGAGAGAGATCATTAGTTTGAAAATCCTGAGTAATTACACTGATTATGAATTTAATGACACTTGTAATGATATGCACAGTGTGCTTCTGACGGTATGCATGCCCTTTGTCCTGTCCATGACATTGCACTGTTTCACACTGTGTTCACATAACATTTTGTACTGTCAGACCAGCTGTAAAAACCTAAATGTCCTTCAGCATTTGACTCTGTCTGTAAAACAGCCTATTAATGTACACTGAAGTACCAGAAAAACTGGTACTGGAGCCTATGCAAAATATATAGCAAAGCCACCTATGCATGTCATTGGCTGCGTCCACCAGTACGTATATAAAGCGATAGATGTCTATGGAAGCTTCTAGAGCTGTTTCCACTGTGAGAATGGCAAGTAATAACAATTTTACAATTTTCAATGGTTTAATAGTTGAAGCTCGTGAGATGGGTCATAGCATTTCCAAGGTAGAAGCAAAGTTTGGATTTTCCCATATGAGCATTTCAAGAATTCTGGGTGCAAGAATTCTGGGTGAATATGACCAGTGTCAGCTGGCAAGAATCACTTCACGCGATAGATGTACAACACTGCCTCAAGTAACATCGGAATTCAATGCTGAGGCCTCAACAAACATCAGCATGAGGACTGTGCAACGTTCCTTCCAAGATCCCGTGGGGGATCTGGCAAGTATGAACTGCTATACCAGTCTTTCTGGTACTTCAGTGTATAATTGTCATGAACCCACACTACGAGGAGTCAAGTGCAGAGTATTTATTTCTCACAGCACTAAAAACAGGTACACAATTCATTAAACGGGTGCAGAACAAAAAGGCAAACGCAGTCCAGAAATGTGTCCAAAAACGAAAGTCCAAAAACTGAAAAGACCGGAGCGTGGAGGGAGTAAACAAAACACAAGAAGCACAGAAGTGTCCAAGAATAAACGGGTGAGGGCAGGCACACTCCACGCTCCGGCGAGGAAAACTCTGAAACATGAACAAAAAGACGAATCACTGAGCGAGTACTAAGAGTCACAAAACGATCAAACATGGCTGCCAGCAGGTGCACCCGATTTGCAATGCCCTGTGGGAGATGCAGTTCGGTCCATGAGTTCTCCCACAGGGCGAATCTGGTGACCTCTGGCGGCCATAGACGTGACAGAGCCCTCCCCAAGGGGCTAACTCCAGGAACCCTTCTTCTGTTGGAGGGCCTCCCAGGCTTGCGTGGTCCTGGTCGGTGGGGGTACCTGGCATGATATTCTTGGAGAAGGAGGGGATCCAAGATGTTACTGGCAGTGACCCAGGAGTCCTCTTCTGGGCCGTACCCCTCCCAAGATACTAGATATTGGAGACCTCCTGCTCGCCTTTTGGAGTTCCAGATCTCCCGGACCGTGTAGGTGTTGGCTGGACGTGAGGACTCTTGGGGCTGGGCTGGAGTGCCTGAAGGCTCTGGGGGTTGAGCAGGAGGCTCCTCGTGATCCAGGGGCCTGGCATGGACTGGCTTGAGAGCAGAAACGTGGAACGTAGGATAAACCCAGCTGTGGCTTGGCATCTGCTCTGGGGGTTGAGCAGGAGGCTCCTAGTGATCCAGGGGCCTGGCATGGACTGGCTTGAGAGCAGAAACATGGAATGTACCCAGCTGTGGCTTGGCATCTGGACCCTGTAGGTGACATCATTGATCTGTTTGGCATAGGGAACGGACCAACATAACGAGGACTTAACTTAGTAATTTTGAATGGAGGTTGAAAGGCTTTGGTCGCCTCCTAGACCTGGTCCCCTGATTGGTATTGAGGAGTGGGGCCACGTCTCCAATCGGCCGCTTACTTCATGTGGGAGATGGCCCTCAAGAACTGTTGGTGCACCTTCGACCACACCCTTTCGCTCTTGCGGAACCATGCGTCGACTGTAGGGCTCTCAGAGGGCGTGGCATTCCAAGGGAACAAGGGTGGTTGGTGGCCCAGGAACACCTCGAATGGAGTCCAGTCGCAGAGTGCCGTAACGAGTTCTGGGCGTACTCTGCCCAGGGAAGGAATCGGGCCCATTCTTGAGGCTGAAACTGGCAATACAATCGTAAAAACTTGGTCAGTTCCTGATTAATGTGTTCAGCTTGACCGTTACCTTGTGGGTGAAATCCAGATGTGAGACTGACGGTGACTAGCTTCTCCATGAAAGCGCCCCATAAAACCGGAAGACATTGTGGAAAAGCGCCTCTTCAGTCTCCATGGCCGTGGGCAAACCTGTAAGAGGGATAAACCGAACACCCTTGGAAAATCAATCGACAATCACCAGAACAACAGTGAATCCTTGGGATTGTGGAAGGTCTGTGATGAAGTCGATGGCCAGGTGGGACCCGGGCCTCTCAGGGATAGGTAAGGCGTGTAGTTTACCTGCTGGCAAGGTGCGTGGAATCTTGGCTTGGGCGCATTCCGGACATGAGGCTACGAACTCTTGAACTTCTTTAGACATATTGGGCCACCAGTACTTGGACATGATGAGCTCTGTGGTCCTCCTCATGCCAGGGTGGCCCGCCCTGGGCGTGATGTGAGCCCAGGAGATCAAGGAGTTGTGTAGGTTGGACGGGACAAGAGTTTACCTGGGGGGGCGGCGGACGCTTCTCCATGTGGGCTGGAGCTCCCGAATTTTCTGATCCAATTCCCACACGATGGTATGAAGGAACTTCTCTTCAGGAACATTGGGTTCATGCTCAGAGGCTGCAGAGTCTGGCTTAAACTTCCTGGAGAGAGAGTCCGCTTTCCTGTTCTTGGACCCTGGACGGTAAGACAGAACAAAGTTAAATCACGAGAAAAATATGGCCCACCTGGCGTGAGTTTAGCCTCTTGGCTGCACGAAGATACTCGAGATTCTTGTGATCAGTAAAAATGGACACAGGGTGTTTGGCTCCCTCTAACCACTGTCTCCATTCTTTGAGGGCAAGTTTTATGGCCAACAACTCCCGATCTCCCACATTATAGTTCTGCTCGGTGGGAGAGAGTTTCCTGGAGAAGTAGGCAATCGGGGGTTGGCCAATCGGAAGCTTGGCTGGGGTGCTGTGTCGTTGTGATAAAACGGCGCCTACACCTTGGCTTGATGCATAGACTTTGTTTTGGGGAGGAGTGCAACCTCTCCATGGCGCAATCAAAGGGCCGGTGTGGAGGCAGGCTCTCAGCACGGTGCTTGCTGAATACTTCCAGCAGGTCATCATACTCGGCGGGGACGTGGACATCAATGACTGAGTCTGGGCTCTCTACCTTGGTGGTTCGGACGGGACAAGACTTGGCATCGTGAGAAACAATACGAGGACCATTTTGAATTGTCACCCTCCTTCCAAGAGATCACAGGGTCATGGGTTTGGAGCCAGTCCATGCCGAGGATGATGGGGTGCTTAGGAGATTCTATAACAAGGAATGAGATTTCCTCTTCATGAAGAAGGCTGATCTTCATCTTTAGTGGGACGGTCTGGTAGGTAACCTTGCCATCTCCAATGGGGCTGCCGTCCACCGCTTCCTTCTGGAAGGAAGTGCTCGTTTTCAGGACTGGGATCCCTTGGGCTTTGACAGTGGCATGGTTGATGAAGCTGGTCACTGCCCCTGAGTCGATGAGAGCTGGAAGGAAACATGAGATATTTTGGCAGAGAACCTGAACACTCAATGAAAGCTCGGTTAAAACACTAGGAACACCGCTACTCACCGAGCACACCGGGGTGTCATCCCTAGAGGCCTAATCGCCTAATAGCCACAGGTGCGCCCGATTTGCAATGCCCCCACAGGGCGAAGGAGTGAAACCCAACGTGGTCTTCTGCTGTTGTAACTGATCTAGCTCAATGCTGTTATGTTTTGTACCATCTGTGATGCTTTTCTGCTCACCACTGTTTTATAGAGTGGTTACTGTTGCCTTCCTGCTACCTCTAACCGCTTTCTTCTCTGACCTCTCTTCAGGGTCAGTACATTCTGGAACACTCAAACTAGTTAGTCTGGCACTAACCACAATGACCTATAATGAAAAATGCACTTTTTTAGATTTAGTGCACATACAGTTGGATCTGTAACTGGAGAAAAACTTTATTTGTACTCCACTTAGATCATAAACCCTTGAATATAAAACTGAATCATTAAAATTGATCAAGAATTGTAAACATTATTGCACTTTTTATCCAGAAAAACGGCAGACTCGAGGCATCCAAAATGACAGCTTCGTTGGTTCAGTGGCTCATTATCATTTAAGGCAACAGGCCCTGAACCCGAGCTTTCAGAAAGAGCTGTTTTAAACAGCGAACAGTGAAAAGACAGCTGTAGTATTTGATCCATGTGGTATTTTGAACAAAGAGTGTCCCAGACATTTCATTAAGACCCCAGGGAACTGTATTATCTTGTGGGAAAATGAGTAGAATATGCCTCCTTTAACAGAAGCTCATGACATGATCCTATCTGCATGATTTTATGAATCGTGCTACTGCCACATGATTGGCTGATTAGATGATTGCATGGATGTTCAGGTGTACGGGTGTTATTAATAAAGTGGACAGTGAGTGTATGTGATATACTGTATGTATTTTTTTCCCTATGCCACTAGGTAATGGAGGTATTACAGTAAGTAAATCAGACGTTCCAATAAACAACAATGCAAAAATCAGCTTATAATATTGCTTTAAGTCATTTCAAATCTTTGCCAAGGAGTCAAAAGACAAGAAAGACAAGAAGCCAAACGTTCAGCCCCCATTACTTACAAACTTTGTTATTCATTATTTAACTGCTTTTACTGATCTGCCTGTCTCATTTCTCATTTGACATTTGTCATGATTGAATTACGAAGTTACACACAAACTCAAGAGACCTTTTCCTTCTGCTTGGTTGTATGAGCAATGGAGATCTCTTTCTCTCTCTATCTCTTTCTCTCTCTCTCTCTCTCTCTCTCTTTCAAGTCTCGTAATCCAATGAAAGCCAGCACAACAATTAGATTACCATTTTCACAAGACATGGCTAATGGACAGAACTAGGAAACGGGAAGCTTGTATACAGGCTGGTTTGAATGATTATTGGGCTGATGTGTTTTTCTAACTGTTAAGTGTTGTGCCAAAATGTCTTATTTAGTGACAAATAGTGAAATGCTAAATCTTTCAAAGAAACGATGGTGCTATTAATGCACAGTACTGTATAAAGTGGACCAATCTGCTCCAATCGTACCACTACAACACACACTAACACACCACCACCACATCAGGGTCACTGCAGTGCTGACAATCATCTACCACCCAAATAATACCCGATTTGTGGTGGTCCTGTGGGGGTCCTGACCACTGAAGACCTGCATAAAAGGGGGCTATCACCTGTATGGTCACTGGAGCTGATAAAATGGACAGAGTATAGATACAAGGATACAAGGTTCCAAGATACAAGGTTTTAATGTTATGGCTGATTGGTGTACAATAAATACACAGACATAGCGTATAGTTAGCCATATAGTAAAGCACTGGCACATGGAGCAACTATATAGACACCATCAGTATTTAGGACTGAGAGAAATGACTTAGCAAATATAGACCAAAGAGCATGCATACCTAAAAAGCCTCATTCCCCATTCCTCCTGTAAATAAACTAGCTTACACTGATGATTAAGTACCAATTTTTGCTAAATGCACTGCACTATATTTCTGTGATTAAATTTGCAATGTTATCAAATTCACCTTAAAAAATCATCACCTTGGTTTTTGTGTTTTTGGCTCTAACTCTATACAGCGTTCAGACATAACATTAAAACCGAGTGCCTAATATTGTGTAGGTACCCTTTGTACCCCCAAAACAGCTCTTGACCCATCATTGCAAGTTTGGGCCTCCATGGTATCCTCCAGCACATCACACAGATGCTTGACTTGATTGAGATCTGGGAAATTTGGAGGCCAAGTTAGAACCTTGAACACTTGTTCCTCAAACCTGAATTCCTGAAGAATTCTTGCTGTCTGCCAGGGTGCATCATCCTGCTGAAAGAGGCCACTGCCATTAGGGAATACCGTTGCCATGAAGCAGTTCGCTTGGTCTGCAACGGTATTTAGATAGGTGGTACATATAAAAGTAACATCCATATGAATGCCAGGACCCATAGTTTTCCCGTAGAACATCACATTGCCTCCACCAGCCTGCCTTCTTCCCATAGTGCATCCTAGTGCCATCTCTATTTACATCACCTGCCACTGGTCTTAATGTTATGTCTGATTGGTGTAGTTTTTTGGGCCATGATACTGACACTTGAGAGACAGACAGAAAACTCATCATCACTAAAATTTGATTTAGTGTAGCCTGCTGGATTGTATCTGAATATTTCGAACATACATTTTCAATAGATAAAGCTGACTTTAAAGCTTTATTTACGATAAAGCTGTTGAAGTCAAGTTGCTTGTGACATACAGTTGTTATATTTCCAAGTCAATTCCACTATTAAAAATCATAGTTTTAATGTGGATATGAGGATGTAAGCAGGTAAGTTATGACAGAACTGGGTGATCTGAATGAATGGTGTTCAGTCAGTGTCACTGCAGAAAGTAACTTATGATGGCACACAATAAAACTTAATAAAGCCTCTGCTTTCATGCAGCAGCAGATTACTGCAGCAGTGAAGAATGCGCACATTTATTTCCCACTTGGGCACAGGCATGGTTTTGAACAGCTAATCTGTCCCAGGTTCTAGACTGTTAACATCTGGAGGGGTTTTTTTTAGATTGTTTTGCAGAGCGTAAAATAAAATTTCTCAGCAAATTAAATTGTATTGTATTATATGAGCTTCTATTCTTTTCACTGATGACAGAATAATTATTACACTTAGTTATAAACTAAAGTAAAGGTTTGTTATTATTACTTTTCAGGAGTGTCAAGTGCTCTTTGAGACCTTTCTTTAAAAGCTAAAAAAGGAAAATGAAAACCATGTGCACATTACTTGCTTCCTCACCCATTCCTGTCATACCTTCAGACTGATTTTCTCTTTCCCCGCCTGAAACATTAGTGTTGAGGTGAAAGAGTAAGAATATGAACAGTGTGCAGTGTTTATGTATCTTTATGGTCAGGATTGTTTTATGGTTTGCTATTTAGAAGTAGCTATGGTAAGATTTGACTTTCATGCATGCAGACACACAAACACACGATTGCCTACAGAACAAGAATAAGACGTTATCCATTGGGTGTTATTTTTTCTGCAGAAAAAGGATTTCTGCTCAGGCTGCCCAAGATCATGATACGAATAATTTTTGTCTTATAGATAACCCTGTCTCTTCTGCTTTTGGTAAAGTTGAATAAGTAATATACAGTACTGTGATATATAGTAATATATAGTTCTGTGTAATATAGTAACATAGATCACTGTGCAAAAGTCTTAGGCACTCTATTGTTTTTAGGTACAACTTTTGTTATTGATCTTTTTAGTTCTGCATTACTGAGTCAGTACAAAAAGAATTTGCATGCAACTGCTCGATTATGTAAATGTGATAAAATGTTAGTCGCTGTGGATAAGGGCATCTACCGGGGCGTCACTAAAGATTTATGAACAGGGGGACTAAGCTTTGAGCTAAGCTATGAGAATGACCCAAAAACATCTGCATTATGAAACTGGCATAACATTAAAAACATACAACTATTTGGAGAAAGTGCCTCATAGCAGCAAATCTCAGATCAAGTAGGTACAGATCAAGTAAATACACAAGCAATGTTACTCACAGTAGCAGGTCCTAAATATGACGCTACTCAAATACTGATAATATAGACTTTTCTTAAATCCAGTAAAACCATCAAATAACTTTCATTATGAGAAAACTATAAGTTTATGCCTAGAATGAGTAACAAACCCCTGTAATCAAACTGACTATCTGGCTTCTTTCTTTTTGATCACTAACCTCCATCAAACCTGCTTCTTCAGTTCATTCAAGGTCACAGCCTCCTTCCTCTTTTTTCCTCCCTCTCCTTTCCTGCCTTTAGTAACAAGTATTTTTATCAAATGCCAATTAAACTTCGTTTAACTTTATTTCTTTTATTTAAACTGTGAAATTTCTCTCACCTGACTGGCCTTTGGAGGAGCTGCTGTCTTTACAAAAAAAGATTCCTATATCCATCTACAGGTAGAATAATAATATTGAATTATGATCAACTATTAACTTATTATTAACATGTATCTGTAAAATATACAGTCATAAAATCAAGAGAGAAAATTCTGTTTAACTGGCTTTTTCAGTAGGTTAACTTTACATTCATTAATCATCAGGTTTCCTCACTAGTGTAATGCGATTACCACTAGTACATCAATAAGTTTTTATATTGATTAATTAATGTTTGTAACCAACGTTCAATAACGTATTTTGTTTATTTTTGTGTTGAAATTACACTCGCCTTCACACAGCCTTCTCCCTCCACTCACACAGAGCCCTTCTCCCTCACACACAGCCTGTTCATTCATTTTAGTAAAGCGGTGCAGAGCGAAAGGTGCTCACACATCAACCAGGTTTCAGGGACGTTATTGGGCAGCGGTGCCTCCCCCAGGTCCTAGTGCATCAAATTTCATTACATCATCAATATGGAGACAGACAGCACAGTTGAATTAGAGAGAATAAATAAGAAACACTGACGATTTAAACTAATAAGGCATGTTTATTTGGGGGGCGCTAGAGAACATTTAGGGTGGGCTATAGCCCCCCCCACCCCTAAAACAGGTCTAGCGATGTCAGTGGAGTCTGTCAAATGCCACAAATGTAAATGTCAATGTTGTGACAGTTCCTCATGATGATACCATCTACATTATGTGGCCAAAAGTTTATGGACACTTGAGCATCACACCCTACTTGGTTCCTCTGCAGACAGAGTTAGAATCACACAATTGTCTAGAATGTCTTTGTATGCTGTAGCATTAAGGTGTCCCATTTACTGCAGTTAAAAGGTCCAAACTTGCCTATACCTGCCTAAACCTGCTATAGTGAATTAATGCCCTCTCTAGTTGTTTTAAAACGACCTCTGATGATGTATGGTAGCATGAAATGTGTAGAGTAAAACTGAGATGGAATATCTTTAGCTGAGGTGTATGTCAACTTTTGGCCTTGCCTGTATATCTTCCCACCTTGTCAGTTGTGCACTTCACAGCTAAATGTAGTGCAGCATGGGTTCAGCTCACTGCTGTGTAATATAAGGAGGTTATTTCTGCTTACTACATGCATGCAAGAGGCTTTTGACCTATCATACATCCATGTTTGACACTGAAATGTGAGGAGCAGTTCAGTGCAGCTCAGCTCAGCTCAGAATGACTAACAGTGGTGAAGGCACAACTAACTACATCTGTCTTCTATTCCACTGTACCCAGACATTGTGCTTAGTACCTTATCATTTTTTAGCTAAGCTAGGTTTTTAGCTTCTTTGGGCCCATACTTTACCTGCAATGAATACAATTTTACAAGGGAGTGAGAGTATGTTTCACAAAAACTTTGTAACATAATATTTTATTATGTACATCTTCCTAAATTAGGAAATGTTTTTAATTAGATTCTGGGATTGTGGTCAGGAGAAATGATTAAAGTATTGCAAAATAAGCAGGGATAGAAGAAAAAGGGTCATTTTTAGATTCAGCTTTGGATTGCAGGATTCAGCTGAGTCACTGGCATAGATTTAGGTTTACCGACATTATAAATCCTGCACTATTCATGAAGTTATGAAGATCATTCTGCTGACAAGGAGGAGCTACTACCATGATATTGCTTCTTAAAGGTCAGAGAGGGGTCACAAAGTTAGGTCCAGAGATAAAAACCCAGTAGAATGAACACTTTGTTCTGTTTCTCTGAGTGCTTCTGCTCTCTGCTCACCATGCAGACACACACACACAGACATTTTGCATTATGATCCATTATCACACTCATCTGTTTTCTGGTTAAACCACAACAGCATCTGAATAAGAGACAACTCCATCATGGCTTTTAGCTAATGTTTGGACAGACTCTGTGTCTGTTAAGTTTGCCCAGAATAAGGCTTTAGCATGACTGGTTATGTGTTAAATAACACAATAGGGTGTACCATTATAGGAAAATGATAATCACTGACAGTGGTGTGATATTTCCCAACACAAAGCAGAGTTGCTGTTATCACCCTGTATTTTTCTATAACGGCATGCCTGAATTATTTTCATCTGCTTTTGCCTGAGGATTGATTGTTGATGTTGATGATAACAACCTTCAGAATATCCAAGAAACAAGGCAGAGGAAAAGACTAAACTAAGGATAATACACTAGAGTCTGGTAAGATAACAGGGCAAGATAAGAAGACTAGAGAATACATACTTGAACATATTCAGAAGTAGGGTTAGCAGAGTAGTGCAGTGGGAGTGTTGTTGCCTCACAACTCCAGGCACCTTGTGCGATCCTGAGCTGTGCAGAGCTTCTGTGCATGCTCTCCCTGTGTCTGCATGGGTTTCTTCAAGTTCCTCTGGTTCTCTCCCACCTCCCAAAAACATGCCAGTAGGTGGATCAGCTAGGATTAATTGCTAACCCTAACCCTAGGTGTGAATGAATGTGTAAGTGTATGAGCACACTTTGGCCTACAATGTTCTCTGGATATGCTCTGGATCCACTGTGACCATTAGCAGGGTGAAATGGCTCCTGGAAGTGAGTAAGTGAGAGAACCCAGAATTACCAGACCTGAAGATGAACAGACCAATAGGGCTGAGTGGAGCCAAGACTGCTGAAATAGTGTGAGGAAACCCACCTGCAGATAAATGTTACCAAGACAAAGGACAGATCTGGTGTGGATTTCAGGAAGAAGAAGTCCCAACCTTCTCTGGTCAGCATTAGTGTGGAGATCGCCAAGTCCTACAAGTACCTGGGTGTTCTATTGGACGACAAGCTGGAATGGTCCACCAACAACGATGACCTGAGCTGGCAGGTCCTTTGATGTATGCAACAAGATCTGTTGTTGTGAGTACCATCTTCTGTGCTGTAGTGTGCTGAGGAGAGGGCATCACAGCAAAGGATACCAACAGACTGAATAAACTCATAAAGAAGGCTGGGTCTGTCACCGCATGTGTCCAAGCTGGTCACACTGAAGGATGTGGTGGAGGATAGAATGCTGGCTAGCCTGCTGGTGATCCAGAGCAACACCTCCATTCTCCTGCACAACATGGTAGCTAAGCTAAAGAGCAACTTTGTCAACAGACATATTCAACCTCCTGTGATGCAGGTGGTCATTCCTGCCAGGTGCTATCAGACTCTACAATACATCCGCTTTTGCCAGGCCCGCTGATACTGAACATCTTGTGCACGAAACCTGCCATACCATTATTCTTATCACTTACACTTAGAAACCATGAATTTGGCTTTGCAGATGTCACCTAAATGAGGATGATTCCCTTTTGAGTTTGGTTTCTTCCAATTTATATAAGTTAAAAGTTTTGTCTGCATTTTACATCTTTGTAAAGCTGCTCTGGAAATAAAATTGAATTGAATTAACAGTGTGTTCTTTAAGCATTAGAACATGTGCACAAACATAACACCCACAGCATGTGTTACAATCCTGAGGAGTCTGGGAGTGCTGTGTACTCATTCAGTGCATGTCTGGCCGGTGTGTGTCTTTTGTGTGAGTTCAGCAGGGGAGGATTAAATAGTCGTTTTTAAGTCTTGCCATTTCCTGAATGAAGAACAGGACCCCTTTTTTTCTACCCCTTCCTTTTAATTTCCTGTTTTTTCTTTTTTAGGCATCCCTGGAAATCTCCAGCACATTTGTCATGTTATTGTTTTACTGATATTGACCATGCCTCAGTATCTTGCTGTTTTTTCCTTTTTTATTTCAAGAAATTATTGATCTCAGACGCTTTATCCATTTTCTCTTCTTTTCTTGTCAAATAATTCTTGACTGTGCATCTCACACACTCTTGATCAGGGTCTGTTTTTGTGTGAGTGCTGGGATACACATTTAGTTGCTGTAAGCTTTCTTAACAACAGCCTGCTCTTCCAGGATCTGCAGTAAGCCTCACTCCCATAGGAAAAAGAGCTTTAGTCCTGTAGTCCTTCACGCTGTCACTATTTCCACCATCATGTGAACAGTGCCATGCTTGGTACATGCTTGGTGCAAACTGGGACATACAGGCAGAACTGGAATTGCTTTTCTGCACAAAAATGTTCATTAGCAGTCTACTATAGTATCTAACAATTGAAATATTCTTAACAGTTTTAAGCATCAGTGTAATCATTCTGATTAAAAAATATTAACTGTAACATTTTATTTTCTCTATTTAACTTCCCTGTGATGCAGGACAGATATGTTATATTGTAGTTGGGACAAATCCCAATGGTTTCTGATTCACTTTCTTTGTGCCCCACATAGGATACCCTCTATCTATCTACATAATGGAGCTGAACAGCCTACTTAGCTAATGGCGTCACAAATAGTTTAGAAAGACATTTGTGTGTGTGTGTTGAAGATTGAACTATTGTCACATTTGGCTGTGCTTGGGCGTGTGGGCAGCTATAAAGTGAAAGGTTGGTTCTCTTTAGTATTGTTATGTTTCCACTCTCCTATGAAAACAGTATGGCTAGGCCACCCTGTGGAAGTGTTCAGGGCATGACCAACTGGGAAGAGACCCCATTGCAAACCCAGGACATGATAGGAGGATTATATATCACGACTGGCCTAGGAATGCTTTAGGATCCCCTAGGAGGAGCCGGTGGATGTGGCCAGAGCAAGGAAAGTCTGGGTTGCCCTGGTCAGGAACCTGGTCTCGGATAAGTGAGAAGTTCTGTAATGCCACATGCATTTTAACATCAAATGAGATATCCCATTTCAAAATCCTTATTATTTAGATTTTGTGGGCGCCTTTTACTCCTAGTGGCTATCAAATCACCACACTGTAATCTCCAGAGAAACTCCTCCTACATTCATGGGTAGAGTTATGTGATAGGAAAACAACAGACAAAGTCAGCCTGTATATGGATCCTTAGTGCTTGTTTTTTTTATTAGCTGTTGTCACTGTTCAGTGGAAAAGCATTCTCAGTTCTGCCACTTTTCATGTACTTGCTGATAGGCCATCTCCAGTATCCTACTCCACTCCACTGAGCCCAGATAGATGATCATAATGTGTGGCCAGAATAAATAATGGACAATTCTCTGGAACCTGGGTCAAAGGGTGCACAGTCCCTACCACCACATCCTTCTACTAGAAGCTATGCAGTGAACCATGGTTCTTCAGCAAATGCCTGAACAATACTTCCTCTTGAACCTAAACTACAGACAGATCACTACTTAGCAAACTGCCTCCTGAGTAGCACTCAGATAGTTATAGTCACCTCTGCCCACTACCTCACCTTATTTTTCACAGTGGCTTCAGTATGATACATAGCGTTAAAGTTAAATGGAAGTCTCTGCTTGCAAGAGCAAGTCTAGACAGAACTGGGAGATGGTAGTCTGTACATGGATAATGATGAGTTCCTTTGCACTGGGATCATTGTGCTTAGGTGTTCTTCTGGGCCAGATATGCCTCCTGCCAGAAGCTAAGTCGATTATCTGCTTTCTGTGGCATGATCTGAGGGTGAAGGTGGCACAGTGGTGAAGTGGGTAGCGCTGCCACCAAACAGATCCAGGGTCCCTATATAGAACTTGAGCTCAGGTTATTCAGTACAATTCCATTTTATTTATATAGCACTTTGAACAGTGGACATGATCCCAAATGAGCTTTACAGAAATATAAAATCCATCTATAATTCTATAGATTACTTATCTACATTCATATAAATCTTATTATCCCTAATGAGCAACTCAGAGGTGACAGTGGCAAGGAAAAACTCCCTGAGAGGACAAGAGGAAGAAACCTTAATAGGGACCAGACTCAAAAGGAAACACGCCCTCATTTGGGTGACACAGGATAGTGCGATTAGAACTGATCCCTTCTATAACTGTGTGCTGTAGTAAAATAGAATTGTGTAACCAGGAAATGCATTAAAGTTTTAACATGATGGCTATTTTGTTCACTGATGGAGACTTTTCATGACATTTACTGTCTGTGTGAAGTTTTGTATGTTCTCCACATGTCTGACTGGGCTTCCCTCAGTTCTCTGGATTTCTTCTGCCTCCTAAAAAAAAAGCCACAAGGTGTAAATGGCTTTAAATAAGTGACAATTTTATGTCTTTGTGGGGACCAAATATTTTGGACCTTGTGGGGACATTTTGCTGATCCCCATAAGGAAAGAGTTTTTTTTGTAGCCTTTAACAAAAAAAGATCCTCAAAGTTGTGTTTTTATTACTGCGGTTAGAGTTAGGGTTTAGGTTAGAGTTAGCATTAATTAGCTGCAGTAATAATTATGTCAATGGAAAGTCCTCACACGTATAGCAATACAAATGTGTGTGTGTGTGTGTGCATGCATGATGCACTTTGATGGACTGGCTTCTCATTCAGCATTTACTTAAAAAGACTGAGTGAATGAATTAATGAATGAGTCTAAAGTGTGATGTAAATCCAGCTGTCTATAAATGGTATTGGTAGAAAAGTTGCTGCCCTCGGACACCATATGTTCCTTTATCTGTGTTACCTACACTTTCTAGAGGTACATCCTGGACCACAGCACAGAGGGAGAAGGTGTCTGGCAGTCCATAGAGAGGTTCTTCCATGTACTGTAGTCAACTGCTTATAGAGTTTCTCACTTCCCAGACAGAAGTGAAGCAGCTGTGAGACAAACTCCCAACCCTGCTTACCTCACATAGTTTCTGAACCTGCAACATGCCTCATATCCTCACCCATATCCTAACACTTTGTAATGGTTCGCTTCTGATTGCTTCAGCATCCAAGAGTCTGGGACAGATGTATTTGAGCTCTGTTTGTTGGGCTTGATCTACTGCATTTGCATTTCTTTTTGAACTCAAATCTTGTATATTTTTAATTCCTGATTTTGTTATTTATTTATTTGTCTAGCTTCTCATTCTTGTGTTCTAGCCTTGTAACTTGTCTAGCCATTGTACTATTCTGTCTGATGTCAGTGATGCAATCGGGGTCGGACTCCATTCCACAGAGAACTCCACAGTCGTTTCATGCTATGCTTGTGAGGACCTTCCATTGACATTATTATTGATGCAGCTAATTAATGCTATGCATAACCCTAGCCATAACCTTACCTTATTATGGCTGTTTTATTTTTTAATTTTTGTAAAAAGCTACAAAAAAAACACTTTTCTTATGGGGACCAGCAAAATGTCCCCACATGGTAAAAAATATCAGCTATTCCTATCTTTGTGGAAACACACACACATTTGTAGTACTATACTTATGAGGACCTTCCATTGACATAATTATTACTGCAGCTAATTAATACTAACCCTAACCCTAACCTGAGTTATGAAAACGTAACTATCACTATCCCTAAGTATCACTAAGTAAAGACTATGAACAGTCATTCAGGGTGAAGCATCTGTGCAGCTCTGTATTTTGTCTCAGACATACCAAGCATTCAATTCTGTTTCCTATTCTGGATTTTGTTCTGGTTTGTAACGCATTGTAAACGCGTGTGTGCTGTGTCTATGAGACCTCCTATTCATTCCAGTGGGAAATTTTTATTATTTAAACTTTAAGTTTTTAAAAATGATAAATCAGTTCAACTCCATAAAAACATAGCACACCACACAGGGCAACTATCTACGCAACAGTGTTTGAACCATGTCTGTACATTAAGTGGTTCGGTCTGTATTAATCGCAGAAATGTGTGGAAGAATAATAATAAGAGACGTAGATGAAGAATCAGAAGAAGTATGAGGGACAACAATGCCTCTTCATGCCTTTTCAAGCACTATAATTATTTCATTGACTTTGTTTTCTCTCTTTTATGTTAGTTATTTTCTGTAAAACACTTTGCATACTTGTACAGATAAGAATACAACAGTAGATAAAGGTTCCTTCTTCTAACGTAGATTAAATCCTTCTTCTAACCTGTTAGACATATTACATATTCAAAAATCCTATTTTTTGTTGCCATTGCAGTTAATTCCATTTACGCTTGATAGGTAATTCAATATACGACAGTTTTCACCTAATTTTTTTTAATAAAGCAGTTTTCTATCAGGTTATCTCTATTTCCCTTATTCTGCAGTACTTACTTTCAGTGATGTGAGAAAACAATGTGTGTGGTGTTCAATGTGATCTGCTCTGATTTAATGACTGTATCTAATGTCCAGATTGGTGTGCTTTGCTGGGCAGATTGACAAGCAGATGTATTGTTGCAGTGCCAGAAGCCTTTCTGTTTAATCTGTTTCATTCATCAGTTACACTCTCCTAAGATCTTGTGCTGCTTATTGTGTCTTCTACATACTCCAAAAACCAGAACAGCAGAGTATAAAGACCCTGATTATTAGAGGTTCATGTACAGCAAAGATTTTATATATATAGTACTGTGCAGAAGTCTTAGGCACATGTAAAGACTTGCTGTGAAGCAAAGATGTCTGACAAATGATGATGTTTAAAGAAAATACTATAATGTGCAGTACACAGTAATACACTAAGAGAAGTCAATATTCCCATGTTACTGAACGTTTTGGAGAATCTATAACAGCTCTTCTAGAGACTTTGACTGTCACACTTACTTCTTTTATTGCATGCAAAACCCAGCAGCCTTAATTATGTTTTTTTGGACTGAAAAGTGGCCTGTTATGTAATGTGTTGCTTTCTTTACTGACATACAAATATTTTTCTTTAATATAAAATTTTTATCTAAAAGTACTGCTTGGAAATCTAAAATTATTCTGTACTGATTCATTAATGCACAGTTAATAAAAGTAAACATCTATCTATCTACCTATATCTATCTA
>JAOUQY010000044.1:15402161-15413077 GCA_028566355.1 Doras micropoeus | reverse complement strand
GTGTATACTGTACATGGCAAACATTAATTTTGGTTTGATAATTGACACTTGAGTTATACCTATTGGTCAGTATGTGACTTCCTCGCTCAGGGAAGTACGCAACTCTGGGGATTCATTTTGCATGCTGCTTTTATTCAGTGTGAACTTATTCATGTCACTGAATAATTTTCATGCTGGAATGTTAAAAATGTCCATTTTACTGAACAGTAATCTGTTAACATTTAAACTTCGTCAGTATCCCATACTGAAAAGTGCAGCGTGTATCTTTATCTGTAAGGTGTAGAACAGATCGAAGCAGGATGCGTGCATTTTAATCGCACAATCACACACAGGAAGTACAAGATAAAGGTGCATGAATATTGTTTAAAAACAATCATGCCATGGCACATTGATTTGTTTTGCATGCTAATCGAACATTCCTAGATATCTGTGAGCAGCTGATTATTTCTGATTAGTTTTAAATGCAAAGCATAGCATGTTGCACCACATAGATTTTTTTTTTGGCACCAGCTCTGAATGTGTTTTACATAGTCAATATATCCTTCACATTTTTGTAAATGATGTTTTCACATTAAATCGGACCGTGACTTTCAGAATGGAAAGGTAAGGCCAGAATTTCACATTCTTCAGATTGCTCAGCCAATCTCTATCTTCTCATGTTCCTAACCTGATTCGCTTCCTGAATTAAACTACAGTGGAATAATGCTCCTTTTTTATTTTTATTTTGGAGATCTCTTTATTCTATGAATTCTCTTTTCTGTTTATTTCCTGTGGTCTGTTCTACAAAATAGTGTATTTATCCAACAATGTTTTGTATGCACTTGCTTTTATACTTTTTTTCTTTTGCATGCCTGTGAACCTTTAATATTTCTGTGAATGTGTGAGTTTTATATATGGGATTTGCATTTTTTTTATTTGGTTCATTTTTTTTTCTATTCCATGTTTATAGGACTGAATAACTTTACTGAACTTCCTCTAGAACTGTCTTTTCAGTTTCCTCTTCTGAAATGCGATGCCATGTTTGACTGCTGCATGCTAGACAGAAAGAGAAGTTAGGGCTGCATTTTTTCCTATCAAAGCCCACATTGTCAATAAGTGCAGATTTGAGATCTAAGTTGTGGGTGTACATTATCATGGTTATATAATGAATACTGGGGACAGAGAAGCTGTTCTCAGATCAGTACTTACGGACAGTGTGGCTTTGGAGCATGTGTTTAGAGGGAAGTGTTAAGTGGTGTGTTCCTGTGTTGCTCTTTTTCCCCCCTGTGTTGCAGAGTGGATTTACACCACTGCATATTGCAGCTCACTATGGGAACGTGAACGTGGCAACGTTACTCCTAAATCGAGGAGCTGCTGTGGATTTTACTGCAAGGGTGCGTATTGGAATGTGATGACCGAGCACATACAAACCTAAACATGCACACGCACTAAAAAGAATATCAGGTGTAAATATAATGCCTCTTCAGCATGCCAGTGTGCCAGAGTCTGCACATTTTATGAGAATAGTCAGGTATTTTTTTTGCCTACAGTGTCACACTGGCCGTATCCTTAATTGAACCACTGACCAAATCTTGGTCAGTCTGAAATAGCGATGCACCAACTGTGAAATTTTGGGCCAATAGCGATGTTTAAAATAACAATTTGCCTGATTGTTGATGCAGGCACCCATGCTTTTGTTTGTTTGAAAGTGCAGTTCCTGCATAAATTGCATAAATCATCAGTATGACATCCGCTCTAGTAAAGAAAAAATTAATTTGACTCCTATGGCTATCCATATTACCTGGAGGAAGGAGCAGGAGAAACCATGTGTACACAAATGCTCACAGCGTGAAATATATTTATTAAAGTGTTACGCTAACAATGTGGCTTGCTCAAGTGGTCATTCTGATGCTTAAAAAAAAAGTTGACCTAAACTTTTTGAATGTATCAAAAAGTATTTTCGAAAATACGATATGAGTGACATGGGTTATAAGAAAATTATACAAAAAGTCTTCACCCTATTGCTAGTTCAAGTCCTGGTGACGCTATAGCTGTCCATAGCCGGGAGTCAAGAGAGCAAAATTGTCCATTTAGGGCACAAGGGGCAGCGTACACTCACTCCCATGTCAATTTGAGCACCACTGGCAAATCACGGGCGTCTGTGAGCTCATGTATACAGATGATGGGTAGGGGTGCTTTCCTCTGAGTGTGTTACACCGCTCCCCGCATTAGCAGAGGAAATGCGGAGGAAACACGTGATAGCCTCACCCTCCCTGACTGGCAGGCATCATGTGACATGGGAGAAATCCTGATGGGTGGGAATTGGACACAATTAAATTAAGGGAGAAAATTGGGGAAAAATTATCCATAATATTTATCCAACCCAAAATTGATGCAATACAACAGACACACTGCCATCAGTGAACCTCATCTTATTTGCAGTCAACAAGACAAATATCTGCTGAGACGGATGTTTGACACATCCTTAATCTCATACCCTTTATTTTGGTTAGATTATATAGGAATAATCTCTGGATATGATGCCAGTCTATTGCAGAGCACTGTGCACATGCACCTTCACACACTCATTCACATCTACAGGCAATTTAGACTAGCCAGTCCATGTCATGGTATACATTAGAGCAAACCCAGAGGAAAGCTTAGGCAGGCACCTAGAGAACAGGCAAAACTCCACAAATGAAACTTGTTAGAAGTTAAGCATCCCTTTTTAGTTTGATAAACCTTCTTGCCTGCTGAGCAACTTTAGGTAAAAAAAGTAGCTCCTGATTTGTCCACCCCTACGTTTGCAGATGATTTGCAGTTTGATTTGAGGTCAACATTGTTGATTATAGCTTTGTATAATGAAATTGCATGTCTGCTGGTGATGGGTGAGCAGTGTAGCTCAGTGGTTAAGAAGGTCCTGAGTTCAAATCCCACCACATCCAGGCTGCCACTGCAGGGCCCTTGAGCAAGGCCCTTAACCCTCAACTGCTTATTTGTGTAAATGAGATAAATGTAAGTCAGTCTGGATAAGAGCGTCTGCCAAATGCTGTAAACGGTACATTTGGGTTTGCAAAATTAGATGATGTAGGTTTCATAAATGCAACTGCTGCTTTTAAATAACCCTTGTGTCAGTATACCTGCACTTACATCCGTTAACCGAGGACCATTTTTACACTTATCATTGTGAACTGTGAATATGCGTGGGTTGGACATTATAAGCAGGAATTAAAAGAGTCCCTGGTTAAGACACCGGCATTTTAATTTGCACAAATAGAAATGAATGAAGCACACCTTTCGAATGCTCCAATTTCTGCTGTTCTATCTGTTTTATATAATGTCTTCTGCAGACTTCTTTTCATCTGTCTGTTTATTTGAATCTTTGAATTTCTTGCAGAATGGAATCACACCATTACACGTGGCGTCTAAGAGGGGAAATACGAACATGGTCCGGCTCTTGTTGGACAGAGGGGCGAAGATTGATGCCAAAACGAGGGTGCGTTGCTTTAATAGGGTTGATGTGTCTGGTATTCGTCTACCTTTTACACTACCTTTTTCCTTTTATTCGTAGATCCCTTTTTAAAGAGACTCCATTTACTTCTAATGGCATATTTGGTGCTTAGCAGTGCAACGTCCCGATTACAGTGCTGAGCTGACACACTGTTTCACAGTTACAGCATGCATTACGGGGAAAAATAGACAAAACAGGTCAATAGATTTGCTGTTTTGGCTCTGAATCATAACCCACTGGATCTGAAGTAAAACCCAGACTTTTGAAAAGGGACTGTATATCTGTATGAGATGAACTGTGTAGAAATCCTGGCCCTTGTTACACACAGTTTTGATCTGTGTTTTGCTGCGTACCTCATTACTTTATTCACAATAATAAGTAAAACAACAATAAAAACATTTATTGTCAGCTTACTTTAAGTATCACAGCCAGGACTGACAATCAGAACAAATGTACATTATGATATGTTAGAGAATAAGAGGTCTATTGAATAAATAAATTGGGCTGTTAGAATAGAATATTGGCATAAATGTGCTGGAGACCAGCAGAGAGAGCTTCTGATCACTACTCAACAGTAACAACAAAAACAACAACCAGACCTGACTGTCGGAAACCTGACACACTCTGTGAGTTATTTTTACATGACACTGACGACAGAGACAGTTTAGAGTGTCCAAGGGCGTGTGTGTGTGTGTGTGTGTGTGTGTGTGTGTGTGGAGAGAGACAGAGAGAGAGAGAGAGAGCTGGCAAGTGGGTCATATCCAGTGGTGCACTGAAATGAAAATGCTTACATGAACACTGTCTCTCTCTCTCTCTCTCTCTCTCTCTCTCTCTCTCTCTCTCTCTCGCTCTCTTTCTCTTTCTTTTTCTCTCTGCAGGATGGCCTCACACCTCTGCATTGTGCTTGCCGGAGTGGGCACGACACGGCAGTGGAGCTCTTGCTGGAAAGAGGAGCTCCCATTCTGGCCAGGACCAAGGTGTATACACAAACACACACACACACACACACACGCACACACACACACATGCACGCACGTTTGTCTTGCTATACTCAGCTAAATAATGCTAACCCTAACCTAAACCTCAGCTAAATAATGCTAACCCTAACCTAAACCTCAGGTTTAAACCTCAAGAAATATTTCTATAATTTTCATATTTTTATCTGTTAGGATTATTCCTGTTGACTTTTATCTAACTGTAGCTGTATATCACAAAAGGCATCTCTAAACATAATCTTGTTAACCAAGATGAAATATTTTGTATCTTTTTAGTTTTTCAAATAAAAGATGCCTGTTTAATTTTTTTTTATGTTTACTAAATGTCTTTACATTGTTTTTAGCCCGCAACAAACAAAACCCCTCAGATGCACATACAGCGATTTAAGTTGATTCTCCGGCTCATACGTGAATACATATGAACCTGTGCTATGCAGGATGATTGCGAGTGTGTGACTCATTCTCTCCTCCTCTTACTTCTTGTCTCCCAACAGAATGGCCTGTCTCCTCTCCACATGGCAGCACAGGGTGACCATGTCGAGTGTGTTAAACACCTGCTGCACCATAAGGCACCGGTGGATGATGTGACGCTGGACTACCTGACCGCGCTTCATGTTGCCGCTCACTGCGGCCACTACCGAGTCACGAAGCTTCTGCTCGACAAAAGGGCCAATCCCAACGCTCGGGCACTGGTACCATTCCCATTCCCCTTACTCTCAACCCTGTGTTGTTGTCTGTGTAAGGTAGTGCAATACAGAAGACAGAAATGGGCTTCCTATGGACAGGATTCTGTGCCTTTAGGATTTTGAGTTATTGATTTAAATAGTAGATAGTCTTTATTGATTTAAATAGTAAAATTGAATTCTAGTTGAATTCTTAGCTAATAGTATTGACAATGGTGCATCACAGTGTGTTGCCTACTCTTCCAACCTGTCCTTGCCCTTCCCAGAATGGCTTCACACCTCTTCATATCGCCTGTAAGAAGAACAGAGTGAAGGTGATGGAGCTTCTTGTCAAGTATGGAGCCTCCATTCAGGCCATTACTGAGGTATGCACACGCACATACACACACACACACACACACACACACGAAAAATATACATTTGGTCCCCACAAAGATATAAAAAATGGTACACACAGACACACATTTCTAAATGTGTTTCTATTTAACAAATAGAAATAAGTTCATCTTTGAAAACACTGAAACTCTTTTCTTTGTCCTTTTGTCTGATAAATAAAGCTTCAGTTGAATGAACAGACTACAGATTTTGGTGTTTACTAAATTTTAAGAATGTGTCTGCAAATGTTCTAGTTTGTAGTTTACAGTGGGATTTCAGATGCTTTTCCTTCCGTATCACCAAACTTGTTGATTTTGGGCTCAAATGAGCATAGGGCAAAATGCCGTAGTTCTAATAACCCTTCGTGAAGTGTAGGTGCTGTTTACTGTGTGATGTTCTCAGGAAGTTACAGTTGCCAGAAACACTTTGCTGTTAAGAAAGTGGCTTGTTAAAAGTTTAGCAGTGTAGCACATAGACGCCCAGAAGAATTAATTAAACTATAAAGCTGTGATACAGTATATGGACCCCTTTGCTTCATCACTGTATGCACTGGTCCACATTGGGTAATTCCCAACTTTTCACACATTTTTGTAATGGTCCTAATTGTGCTTAAGGGTATTGTGAACTGCTTTTGTGTTTTTATATCCATTGTCTTATATGTGCAGGCCAGCAACTATATGTGTCTTTCAAAGTTAAACGTTCTTTCTTTGTCCCCCACTGTATAGAATGACAGTGTCAGAATGAAGTCAATGACAGAATTAAGGTTTTTTTTTTACATGTGTAAATTACACCCCAGGGAAACAGGACATGTCTAAAGCCAACAACATAGTTCCTAGTAATTGAGAACAAATGATAATATGTTTACAGTTGTTTGATTTTATTTTAATATTACATAGGCATGGTATTACTCTGAGAGTGCAGACCTCTGCCAAGGCCGATAGACAAGCCTTATTATGATGGGTTTGCAGGTGCGCAACAAACCCAGTTCATTTTTGCCCAGTCTCAAAGAAATGAATACGTGCATCCACGCTGCAATTCGGATCTCACTCCAAAATGTAATGGTTTCTTCCTTGGCCCACTACACCGCTACACCCTTCCATCATGTTTCCTGACAAATGGCACTGTAGTTTTTTCATAATCCTGCTGAGAGCAAAACGGACAAATCAACTGCACCGAAAACATAACCTCCTTGGTAGAGGTAATAAAGTTTGAAAATAGCTTCTCCTATTTGACTGGATATACGATGGAGAGTGGCAGTAATTCTGGAGGATATTGTATTCGTGTGACCTTTCCATTATGCTGTCTTTTGCTTTCTTTGCCCTAGTCTGGTCTCACCCCTATACATGTGGCAGCTTTCATGGGCCACCTCAGCATTGTTCTCCTGCTGCTTCAGAATGGAGCATCTCCTGATGTCAGCAACATAGTGAGTATTGTTACTATGTGTGTGTGTGTGAGAGAGTGAGAGAGAGAGAGAGATTAACTCATACCTTTTTAATTCTAGCGTGGAGAGACAGCGCTGCATATGGCTGCCCGAGCGGGCCAGGTGGAAGTGGTGCGCTGCCTGCTGAGAAATGGAGCAATGGTGGATGCAAGAGCCAGAGTAAGAGACCACTGAAGTTGCATGCATAAGAATGTATAAGAGCTGATATCTGACCCGAAGATGCATATACAGTTTCTCTGGTTTATCGGCCTGTGAAAGAATGCCAGGCCCTTCTAATGGTGACACATTTTTACCGTTTGAATGTACTGACTTTGTCATTTATGTTAGTACTTCTGTTTGGCTATGTCACTGACCTCTACATCTCCTCCTCTCTAACAGGAGGACCAGACTCCACTCCACATTGCCTCTCGCTTGGGGAAAACAGAGATTGTCCAGCTGCTGCTGCAGCACATGGCTCATCCAGATGCTCCTACAACCAATGGCTACACACCTCTGCACATCTCTGCTCGCGAGGGGCAGCTGGATGTAGCGTCAGTACTGCTTGAGGCTGGGGCTTCTCATTCCCTACCAACTAAGGTGAGAGATGAGCAGCAGGATGTAACTCAAGCCTGGATAGTTCTATCCTTGCATCCTTACACTATGTTTAATATGCTTACTCTCTCATCATCTTTACTGCTTGCAAGGTACTCATGAACATGTTTGATCTAGCATTGGAAGAGAAGATATTTATTCAGTATTTAGTTTATTGTGTACATTTACATTTACATTTATGGCATTTAGCACAATTTTTATTGTGTAGTAAAAAAAACATTAAATCTTTATATAACGTCTACAAATGAGCCCAAGAGCTCTGTCCCAGAGACTGTTTAGCTTAATTCAAGCTTCACTGTCTTCACTGTATAGGCAGCCAATGTAACTGGAACTTCGTAATTGCAAATAGGCATACTTCATCAAATCTTATTGCAGTTTGCTTTTGCATGAAACACATTTTTGAATTAAGGAACTGTATATTTTATACTTTGGAGCGGTCAAAGGGTGTTAGTTGCATTCCTATAACTGCAGATCTGATAGTTGTGCAGCTGTAAATCGAAACACAGGTTAATATTAATGTTCTAATACACTATTATTTCTATACTAACATCTCATTTAAAGGGACTTGTGCCATGGGCGGTGATCCATATAATTTTAGACACATGATGTAATAATAAATGGATTACATTCTACGTTGGTATGTAACAAAGAAAAAATAACTTTGATTGTTGATAGAGGAAACTCCTCTGTAAAGAGATGCTTGTGTAACATATATGGATGGAGTCTCCAGTGCAAGTGCTTTGTAAAAGACACAGGATGGACAGACAATTTCGCAGTATCTGGTTTTTGATTATTATTATGAACTTAAAGTGAGAGAGAAAAGAGAATTCCATAACATAAGTGTTAATGGGAACTAACTTGTCTTATGATTGTTTCAATGCATTAAATAATAACTATAAATGATTAATGGGCACAGAATTTGTAACTGCTGTGTAAATGTGCTGTCATTTAAGAGGTATACAATGCTTCAGGCTACAGCACACTACCTTCTTGATTATGTTCCTAGTAAGGTATAGACAGACAAGGCACAGACATTACTAACTGATTATAGTTAATATAATAACAATATAAATAATGTGCTGTTGTTAATCAATTCATCTGCATTGACTTGGATAATCTTTCACTTCTATGCCTCATTAGTATTTAAAGGATTGGCAATAGCTGTGTTATTGACAGGACCTTCTTTCTGTCAGAACTGGGCTAAACATGATAATCATGTGACTTCATGGACACACCTTTTTTAGAGACAAGTCGCTGACTAACTAGCACCCCCTGCTGTGTGTACCCGAAAACCTGTATTTGTATTGTGGTGATGGAAACACGACTGCATCACATTGCATCAGCATTTTTTTTTTCTTGGGCGCACAGCTCCTATAAAGGAAAATCATGATATTCTGTTTACTTCCCTACAAAGCAGATGAAAATACAATATGGATCTTAATTGAACATCAAATAAGTCTTAAATCTGCAGCATAAAAAATAGAACGTCATAAATAACATGCAAAAAGATGTTTATAGTTCCCATAGACAAATAATTCCATCAAAGAAATGACTTTGTTGTGTATTTTTTTTTATTACCCATTCCAGAAAGGATTTACTCCCTTACATGTTGCATCTAAGTATGGAAGCCTTGACGTGGCCAAGCTCCTGCTGCAGCGTCGAGCCCCTCCTGATGCATCAGGGAAAGTAAGAAGAGCATTCGCATATTAATATCTATATGAAATGGACCAAAAATGGAATAAATGTATTTCTGAAAACATAACCTTAAGTCACACATCATTACATACATTTCATACTTATATACTATTTAGGGCTGACAAAGTATCAGCTTAGAATTTGAGATGGCAGAAATATAATTAAATCCATCACAATCCATTTTTACTTCATAATTCTGACTAAATGTTTGAGACAAACTCAGACTTGGCATATAATGTACATTACAGTGTTATTGTGCACAGTCGGTAGAGCCTAATTCATAGACTCTTTTGGGCTGTTGTTTAAAAGAAAGCCATAGAGACAATGTTCACTGCAAGAGCCCCGGTAAGCATGGTTTCATTTGGTGATAATACGATCTTTATAAAATAATAAACCAAATCTTTCTGTTTCTTTTCTTTAATAAGATACCAGATAATAGCTCCTGCCCAGCTTGCACATTAATCTAACCGATAACATTTTACCATAAGATTAATACATTAACACTAGTAACACAGCTCTCTTATGTCTGCATTTGTGTGTACGTGTACGTGTACGTGTATTTTATTGACTTTGCACGTCTAACGGCTTCTTCTAATCCGTATGCGCTGACCCTCATTTTTATAGAACGGTCTCACGCCTCTCCATGTCGCTGCACATTATGATAACCAGAAGGTGGCACTGCTGCTTTTGGACAAAGGGGCTTCACCCCATGCCACGGCCAAGGTGAGAGTGCAACAACGTGTGCTTTTTTGCTTAATGTTGGATGGCAGTATGCTTTCTGCAGATCTCTATTACTGGAGCTCACTCATCCAAACTCTCTCAAGTTTCTGTCTCTAATTCCATCTCCGTTTTTTTTTTTTTGTATGCAGAACGGGTACACTCCCCTCCACATAGCTGCAAAGAAGAACCAGATGGAGATTGCCACTACTCTGCTGCAGTATGGTGCAGAAACCAACATCCTGACCAAGCAGGGGGTTACGCCGCTTCACCTGGCCTCTCAGGAGGGCCACAGTGACATGGTGGCTCTGCTGCTGGAGAAGGGGGCCCATGTCAATGTGCCCACTAAGGTGACTGTATAATAAAGTATATAAGTATATAAAATTAGCTTCTGTCTGAACACCAACATAGAGATTTTCATTCTGGGTTTGTGTAAATCTGCAGTAGGAACCTTATGTCAGGCTGACTTATATGCCAAAACATTAGTTAACATTATACTACAGTACTGTTGAATACTCAAATCTGATTGGTCAGTGGGTGTTTTTTTTTTTATTACAGCATGACTAAGATTAACAGATTTCTATGAATACACTCTATTCGCATTGTATTATGTTATTTCTTTCTGTAGTTACATCATATTCACAGGGCAGACACTCGACATACTGTAAGCCTAATTTTTCTAATAATAAAGGATCCAAATAATGAACACCTGCATAAACCACTAATTATTTCATCTGTACACAAAAAATTGCCTCTATCAACCGATATGAACAATCACCCAATTAAACGGTTGATTATTTGCTAAAATTCATAAGCAGCGCAGGATGTTATGTTCCAGTGTTTATCAGAATCAGAAATACAGGGGTTAGACAATGAAACTGAAACACCTGTCATTTTAGTGTGGGAGGTTTCATGGCTAAATTGGACCA
>JAOUQY010000044.1:15281117-15292489 GCA_028566355.1 Doras micropoeus | reverse complement strand
ATATGTCATTCCCAAGACGAATTGACGCTGTATTGGCCGCAAAAGGAGGCCCTACACCATACTAATAAATGATTGTGCTCTAAAATGACAGGTGTTTCAGTTTCATTGTCTAACCCCTGTATATCTTACTAGTAGTAAAATTACTCTATATGACTCTAACTTCACTATTTATGTATATGTGTATATATATAAAATAATAAATAATGTTGAATGTATCAATCTATCTATCTATCTATCTATTGTAATTATTATTATTGTTATTATTATTGTTATTATTATTATTATTATTATTATTATTATTATGGATTACATGTGGCTTTAGTGCAACAATGACACATTTAGACATGTCTTGAAAAACTGGAATGTTTGCTGGTTTCTGTCCAAGCTGTGTGCAATATCACGAATGTCTAACCCTTCTACACGAGAAATCCCGACTCAGAGAAGAGATTTTTGTTTATTGTATATTAGACCGACATCACTGCACCTCCAAACCCCGATACTCTGAAAGACAAAAAGGTTCTAATTAAGTCAAGCTAAACTCTCCTCAGGGCCACTGGCCTACTTGTGTAAATTAGGATGTCAACCGAACACTCGAGGGATCAATTCCCCTTTAACCATTCAAACTTTTCCTTGCGATCCGTGTGCGTGAGTGTGTGCGTGCTTAAGTCGTGCACTAAGACGCAAAAGCCTCATCTATCCGTCATGTACCGAGTCACTTTCTTACACCATTTCCGAGTACCATTACAAAAGCATTACACAGAGCACATGTTTATAGATTCAGGCTTGCATGTTATCAGCTCCAGAGATCTGCTTTGCTGGACTGTTACTAATGATCAAAGACTTACTGTTGACGTGTAGACATACTGTGGTTCCTCCAGAGGCATGGACTTTCTTCCTCAATGAACACCCAGTGCTGATGAAATCATTCGCTATCGATCACATAAACAACCCTGTCATTCCGATTTGTAGCACTTATGCTTTAGACAACCAAATTACAAAGTTACTTAAGAGTAAATGCATTTGTGGAATCATGACTAATAACCTATTCACTCCCAATATCATTAATTTGACTTTAATGTAATTAACGGCTCCATCATCAAAACCTTATGAAGCAACGCTGTTGTCAAGGCAGTCAGAATAGTTTATACTGTAGGTAGAACTTGTTTAATATCATACATTTCATCCTGTTGTCATCTGTCCAGTGAAAAAGCACTGGGCAAAATGCGAATGGAATTTTTAAAAGAGACTGAATAGTGCCATTTTATCATGCAATATAAATTTGGCTTCCAGTTTTTAGTTGCTGGTTTGATCTTATGTGCTTTGTGGACTGTACCCACATTAGTCTGTGTATTTCAATTACCAAAGTTTGCAAAGCTTTGCTATATGCATTATTTTTCACCTTCATTTTCTACAAGTCTGTTTGGCTGCACTTAAATTACATGCCTGTTACACGCATTTAATGTTGTGTCCCACGTCCTATGTCTTGACCCACGTCAATCTTAAACATGCGTCCTGTTCAGGGTTGATTATTGGCGAGCCCACTGGGCAAGTAGAAGCTTCAGTGTGCTGCCCAGACCCGTGTTCCGGTATAACCGAGTATAGGATAGTATGTGGTAGTTATCATATGGTATAACATCTGATAAAGCTGTTAGCTGTGTGATATACAGTACTGTATAAAAGTCTTAGGCACTCTATTGTTTTTAGGTATTGGGGTTTTTTTTGAGTTAGTACAAAAAACGTTTTATATTTCCAAATGTTACTTTTCCAACAAAAAATGTAATGTTACACAAAAATGTTTGTATATCAGTAACGAAAGCAACACATTACATAACAGAGCACTTTCCAAACGAAAAGCATAATGAAGGCTGCTGGGTTTTGCATGCACAAAAAAGAAGTTAGTGTGACAGTCAAAGTCTCCAGAAGAGCTGTGGCAGATTCTCCAAGATGCTCAGTAAAACTTAGCAGCTAATTACTGTACAGTACGACGCAGACGTCTTAATAAGGCACATGCAAAGACTCGCTGTAAAGCAAAGACGCCTTCGAAAATAATGGAGCTTTACTGAGTGTCTTGGAGAATCTGCCACAGCTCTTCTGGAGACTTTAACTGTCACACTTACTTTTTTTTTGCATGCAAACCCCAGCAGCCTTCATTATGTTTT
The DNA here is from genome assembly GCA_028566355.1 of Doras micropoeus. Taxonomy (NCBI): domain Eukaryota; kingdom Metazoa; phylum Chordata; class Actinopteri; order Siluriformes; family Doradidae; genus Doras; species Doras micropoeus. Next base: position 15,290,330 of record JAOUQY010000044.1, on the reverse strand, counting down.
TTGTCTGAAAAGTGCTCTGTTATGTAATGTGTTGCTTTCATTACTGTTATACAAACATTTTTGTTTGAGTAAGTAATGTGTGGAAATATAAAATCTTTCTGTACTGACTCAATAATGCAGAACTCAAAAAATAAATCCATTAATAACAAAAGCTGTACCTAAAAACAATAGGGTGCCTAAGACTTTTGCACAGTACTGTAAGAACAATAGTACTGAATTATGTAAACATTAGTGATGTTGAACTTTAATATTGATCTGCATAATTAAGTAATGCATGGTTTAACTGAAAAGCCATTTAACTGAAAATGAAATGAACGTACTGAACATTTTCCCCACCAAAAAAACTAATCATCGAAGTACTGAATGGCCATTTGACTAAAAACCTGGAAACTGGTTGCCTCTGACTTTTGCACAGTTCTGAATACTCCACAATCATCATTTCAGCATATTAAATGCAGAAACATGGCAGAATCGATGTAATCAGCAACTGCCAGGCCTTTAGTCTCTCTTATTAATGGCCACTGAGATAATCAGAGAGACAATCTGTAGCTCATTACAGAGTAGAGATGGCTCCTTAGGGAAAACACTCTATGGCCTTTTCCAGACATTTTGTTCAAAGAAAACAGACTAACAAGTCATTATGCTGTTTGACAGATGGCATTATTATGATCGTTTCCATTCTCTCCAGCTTATCTGTATATTCATTTCTCAGCAAACACAAGAAAACAAAAAAAGACAAAGCACGGATGTTAAACCGCGAATGATCGTTGATTTCTACTCAGCATGTGCAGTACAGAACACGAATAGCATGAGACTGAAAAAGATCAGCGTCCAGGCTTCTATTCTGGCTTTGCTGAATTTGTGAATGAAATAAATCCTTTGATTATATAATACACATCCATCTCTCTCCATCTCTCTCTCTCTCTCCCTCTCTCCCTCTCTCATCTGGCAGGCTAAGTGGATCTCTCCGTGGGCTCGACATCCACATATAGAAAGGCAGAAAATAAAGAGTGACAAATGATGATAAGATTTATTTCCGTACTCCTTTTTCATGCCTTAAAAAGAATCCAGGAAAACCGCCGTTAATATTTTGTGTCACGTCCGTACATTTCCTTACAGATTTCTTAGCCTTTGGCTTCAGCAAAAAAACACTTCAAGGTGGAAGGAAGTGAGGAAATGTGAATATTGGAATAGGTTTATCATGCTCTCGCTGTTTGAAGGATGTCGTCGCGTTTGAGACTCCCACACAGACAGATGTGATCTGCCAGTGAGAAAGGCAGGAGGAGGGAGAACGCCTCAAACAAGGCATGAAGGATTCCTTCAGAGAGATTTCAAGCAAAAAAAAAACAACCTGTATATATTCATCAGTGTCTTTCACTTCACTGCACTCTCCAGGCTTAAAAGAGCTATTTTTAGCAAGCCCATGCTGTGCTCAGCCATGGGGATCTGTGGTAGGTCTTAACGTTGCAGAATGTAAACATGATGTTTTTCTAGGGTTACAGTACCGCTGCTGAATTCACTCTTCAGGAAATCGGGCTCTCCTCTTAAACCAGTCTTATCCAAGAAGTGCTGGTGTGGGTGCAGGTTTTGTTCCCAACCAAGCAGAAGCCACACACACACACACACACACACACTACTGAATGTCAAGATCCATTGATTAGATCCATTGATTAAAAACAGGTGGAATGAAGTGTGGCTCCTTCTTGACTGGAAGGAAAACCTGCACCCACACCGGCCCTTTGGGGATAAGACCAGACACCCCTGTGTTAAACAATCCAACATTGGCCCCAAACTCTGCTTTGTCTCAGTGATGAGCCACTTCAGCAGGGTTTCACAGAAACAAGCATCTGGACACTACGAAGGTTGAGAACACAAAAAATGGGTGGTACGGTTTATCCGAGATTCTACTCTACTGACATTTAAAGCTCTACAGACTGCAGAAATTTCATTCAAATTACTATCTGGACAGACCTCATATCTCTAGGGCGGCGGTAGCTCATTAGTTAAGATGTTGGCCTACTGCCCGGAAGGTTGCGAGTTGAAATCCCAGCATTGCCAAGCTGCTACTGCTGGGATATGAGCAAGGCCCTTAACCCTCTGCTGCTCAGTTGATGGAAGAATCTCTCCATCAACCGAGTTAATGGAAGATGGAAGATGGAAGATGTAAATAGAAGCTGCAGTGTAAATAAGGGAGTCTGCTCATTGCCATAAATGTAAATATTTATTACATTTGTACATTACTGGTAGCTATATTTTCTTAGCAGATGTCTCTGAATAATCAGAACATCTGCATCTTGGATAATTATTTACGGCTGCCATGCCCAAAGTCGAGTTATTTAGTACAAGAGTTTAATCACATTAGAGTGCCAAGAGGCTAACTTGTCCTTACACATCTATAAAAGAAACCAACAATATTAACAGCTGATTAAATAATTAGTCGCTATTTCTGTTCTGCTAACAAAGAGTGACTCATAAACTACTTGTGGGGGGGGCGGGGAGGGCAAGGCAGGGTTGGGGGCCGGGTTTGGGGGCAGGGGGGTTCGCTTTATGTGTAATGCATCACAGCTGAGTTTCCAGCAAGACAGCATGTGCAGGCATGACTCACACACCCCATTCCTACACGCAGTCATTGTTTGTTTAGCAATTGGAAATGCCAATAATTAAATGCTCGTTTAGGAGAAATTCGTTCCCACTCACAATGCACTCGAGTCATTTTAAAAGTCAGTTCCAGCTTAGCTCACGGGCATTATTTCTCTTCTTTCATTTCTGTACACCTCGCTGAGCTTCGTGCATCGGAGTTATCGGTCACAGAGAAAAAGCCGGAATAGTGGCGTGCTGTTTTATTTTTTTTATTTTATTTTACTGAGACACAAAACGAGTGCACCTGCTATCGGTGTAATCGTACATACCCTTCGTTTATTCATTCATTTATTCATTCATGCATGGGTCCAGCTGTGGTTTCCTGTCTAATGAGCTAAGCAAAGGCTAATGAGAATGTTATGTAAGGAGCTACGTGCTTACAGGACTCATAGAAGCCTGTTTTATGTACGGGTTTGCCTCACTGATTCAGCCACACGAGATCAGCCAGATACCTGACCCACTACTGTTATTAAAAACTGAATTCTCCCAATATAAGCATTAAAGAAAAATGTCAACAGTAAACCTCACGGTGCACAAATCTAATAGTGAGGATGACTTCATCATAAATTAGATTTACTTCTTTTTAAAGTGACTGATGACAGCAATCTGATTCATTGTCATGTCTATAATAGCATGAAGCAGCTTGATAGAAATCTGGATGGAGACTTCGAGCTGTAATGAGCAAGCGAGAAGTGACAGCAGCGAGGGAAAACTCCCTGTAACGACACGAGGAAGAAACCTTGAGCATGACAGGCACTGAAAAAGCTTCATCTGTCCATCCTTTCTGACATACTCTCTCAGAGATGAATCACCTTTACAGCCAGGGGGGAAAAGGCAGACTAGAAGGATAGAGGCACTTAGAAAAGTAGCATCCTTTTGAAAAGGTCTGCATGTACAACGGCACAGAAGAGCAGAACGCCGAGACGGAAGGAAAGGGATGTATCTGGGGTTTCTGCTAAAATCCCGCCAAAATGTAAGCTGGTCCTGATCTGATCGTGGCATTAGATACATCAACAACAACAGTAATAATGTAGAGCTCTGTTTTCATGCAGGCCCGGTGTAATTTGAGAATAACATCTCCATGCTGGTAATTCGGTTAGTTGTCAACAGGTTTTTTTTCCCTCAGCTATTTTTGTGGCATAGAAATGAACACACCTGCAGTACAGCGTGGTGGGGAGCAGTACAGCCTGCTGCCGGGGTTTCAGAATGCATTTCCAACCTAATTTTGTGATTTATTATCACCCTGATACAAAAAATGACTTCACCCAGCAATTAACCAAGTTGACTACAAGAATTCTGGCAAAACTTCGAACTTATGACAGCAGTGTGGCTGTAAAAAGACTAGTGTGATGGGCGCACACGGCTCACTGATGCATGTGGGGAGTGAAGACTAGCCCGTCTGGTCCGATGCCATAGAGAAGCTACTGTAGCACTGATTGCTAAAAAAAGTTCAGAGAGAAAGGTGTCGGAACACACAGTGCATTGCAGACCAGTCAGAGCGCCCATAGTGACCCCCGTACACCACTGGAAGTGCATAAAATGGCTGTTACTTCCACATTTACCACCTACCTAAATATAGTTACAGATCAAGTACACATCTTTATGGCAATGGTGTTGCCTAGTGGCAGTGGCTTCTTTCAGCAGTATGGTGCGCCCTGCCACACTGCAAGAACTGCTCAAGAATGGATTGAAGAACATGACAAAAGGTGTTGACTTGGCTTCCAAATTCCCCACATTGCAAGCTGATTGAACACCCGTGCAGAATTTCCCCCAGGGGATCAATAACGTATCTATCTATCTATCTATCTATCTGTCTAGAATGTACTGGACAAACAAGTCAGATCCATGCAGGTCCCAGCTCACAACTTACAGGACTTACACGATCTGCTGCTAATGGTGCTTTGCTGCCAGACACCACAGAACACCTTCAGAGGTCATGTCCTGACAGGTCAGAGCTGTTTTGGCAGCACAAAGGGGACCTCCAGGCGGTGTTAATGTTATGGCTGATCACTGTACTGTATACACACCAAATATTGAATATTATAGCCACGTTATTTTGACCACTGCTGCATTGTTTTTTTTTTTAAATTCTTCTTCCATTTGTTTTCTCATCATCAATATTTGCTTGACAATATCATACACTTAGACTTCGCTTACATCCACAGGACACTTGGAATGGCTGTAGCTATACATGTCTGAGATGGAATATATACGGTTTGTGCCCCTGGGTGTGTGTCAACGACGACTAAAGTGGAGTACGCTCAAAGCATATTTTGGGCAATGGCTTGAAAAACGTTTCGTCAAAAATGATTATCTTTTATGGGAACCTGGTCTTTAGGGGGAGCATTGCCCTAGCTTATTAGGATTCATTTATGGAGTAACCTACTGTCACCTACTGATTGTTTTGACCAAAAAAGCATCACCTACCAAATTGTTTTGACCTCTGGTACGTGAAACTTGTTAAACAGGTTGGAAAGTAAGAGATTTTTCAAATCCACTGGTCAACGTTAAAGACCAAAGCACTAATACACATGGCTTTCATATGATCATCTAGAACAAAGCAATTTTGTCTCAGAAACTAAACTGAGAGTCTCATCCAACTTAAACTAAATTACTTTCATGATTTAGCCACAAAAAAATGACAGGTTTTTTTTGTCTTTACTAATGGGAGGTGCATGGCTACCATATCCCCAGGTGATATAACCACACACACACACACACACACACACACACACACAAGTACACCCAAGTCCAGGACTAAATCCAAAGCTAAAAAATTCAGTGAAGACTGCTGGAATTGGCTTACAGATCAAATCCAGTGAACCTCACAGACTTCAACGTACCTTTTGAGGACCAGGGAACACACAAGGGACAGAAAGTGATTAAGCTTCTTAAGTTATATGAAAGAACTCAAAAGTAGTCTAGTAAAGCGAGTTGGTTTACCCTAAAGGCTAACAAAAATGATTGAAGCTGCTCTCAATTCCAGTCACCATTCTCAGGTGATGACCCAAATTTGGACTCCCTGAAGGCAAGAGGAATGTCTGTGGATTTCAAAGTGCTTCCTAACTATTTAAGTGTTTTAAAGTGTTTTAAGACAAAAGCACCTAATGAGGAGAACTGATACAGCCTCACTACTTGCATTAGAACATCGGATTTCCTGTCAGAGAGTTTTCCCATTTTGAGTCACAACAGAAGGACCAAAACAAAAAATCTGTACTTGTAGAACGTACTCTCAGCCATAGACCTTGCGTATAAGGAATACCTCAAAAATAAAAACGGTCATTGTGGCAGAAGGGGCGTGGTCAGGCGACTGCTGTGAGCGGAGAGCAGCCGGTGGAGCCAGCAGGTAACACGAGACGAGTCTCACCTGTGGCTTATTACTTTGAGCTTATTTGCGTGTCTTTTTGTGTTTTAGGAGCGAGAGCGAGAACAAGAGAGAGAGAGAGAGAACAAGAGAGAGAGAGAGAGAGAGAGAGAGATGAACACAGAGCTTTGTGTGTATATGTTAAAATGTGAAAGTGCTGAAAAGCAGAAATGATCAACCATTAAATATACAGTTCAACCATCAATTGTGTGGCACAAATAAAAATTAAAAACCAAAAAAAACACTGGAATTACTTTTCTGACCAGATGTGATGTTAATGCATGAAGGAAAGCTACGTTGTGGGAAATAACAGCTGTGGTGTTGTGCACTAGTGACTGGAAGGATGTGAGCGCAGATACTCAAGCTGCCGCTCTGAGATTCACACTTCGGCAACTGCATTTTGCTGCGCTGATCGTTTCTGGCCGCCAAATAAACGTACGCATATCAGACTCGGCTTTCCAAAATAACACTTTTAAATTCGTTCATTTCTATATCAGATTTGCTGTTATGTCTTTATATTCGGCAGCCTGGGTCTGAGGATAAGGCTGAGCTTCGGCTCTGTGGCTCAGAACTCTCGCATCCCGGTAGAGACGGATTCTGTTCCTGAGCTTCATTTCTATTCGGAGCACGGAGCTGGGAAACGAGGGGAATCCCTCCTCCGAGTCTCTGAGCTGACCTTCAACATGACAGAGAAAGAGATCTGTCTCCCTCTCCATCTCTCTCTCTCTCTATCACTCACCATTTCCCTTTTTATCATCTCTCTCTCTCTCTCCACCTTTCTCTCAATCACTCCCCATCTCCCTTTTTATCATCTCTCTCTCTCCATCACTCACCATCTCCCTCTTTCTCATCTCTCTCTCTCTTTCTCTCAATCACTCACCATCTCCCTCTATCATCTCTCTCCAGCTTTCTCTCAATCACTCGTCATTTCCCTTTTTATCATCCCTCTCTCTCTCTCTCAATCACTCACCATCTCCTTCTTTCTTATCTCTCTCTCTTTCTCTCAATCACTTGCCATCTCTCTCTTTCTCATCTCTCCCTCTCCCTCTCCATATTCCATCATCCTCTCTGCATCTTCTCTGTTGATCCATCTCTCTTTGTCTCTCTCTCCCTCCCCTCTCTGCTTCTCTCTGCCTCTCTCTCCCCACATCTCCCTCTCTCCATCTGTCTCCCTCTCCATCTGCCTTTCTCCATTTCCTTTCTCTCCCCTCCTCATCTCCCTCCCTTTCTTCCTCTCTCTCTCATCTCTCTCCTAATGTCCCTCTCTCTCCATCTCTCAATCACTCTCTCATCCTCTTTCCATCTTCCCATATCCATCCATCCACCCATCTCTCTCCTCCCTCCATCATCCTTTCTTCATCTTCCCCATCCACCTCTCTCTCTCCCCATCCTCATCTCTTATTTTTCTGCCTCTCTCTCTTCATTTCCCACTCTCCATGTCCATCTGCTCCCCTCTATTTCATTTCTCTCCCTCTCTCTCTCCTCTCATCTCCCCATCTCCATCCTACTATCCACCTCTCACAATCTCCCTCCTTACCAAGGGAAACCTAAAAAAAATCAAGAGTAAATCAACATACAACATTGCTTGTTAGGCTTTGAGTTTTCACACACACACACACACACACACACACACACACACACACACACACACACACACCTCTCCACCTGTCACACACCACCCACTCACTCTACCCCTCTTCCCATGCAAAGGAACAGCCAGATGAGCCACCTTCCGCTCTCACACAGGACCTCTATTTCTCAGCGGTCTATTAAGGATTCACTAGCAGTCAACAGAGAGACATCAGAGCCGTCCCACACTCACACTCTGGCAGTAAACAGCTGCCACTGAAAGCCTTGACACACGAGAAAAAAACAGGGAAATTCAGTGCCCAGCCTCATCAAGACACTGGCAATCTGAGTCACTGTGTGCTGGAGAGGTGCGGAAGCTGGCCAGACAGCTCATAACGTGGGTGCTGGTGTGTGGGCCAAGACGAGCTGAGCAAAACAGACCCATATTTAAACATATCATTTACATAGGGGTCATTTCTTGCTTATAATAACATCATCACTGACCAGGCTAGGTTAATGTCAATAAGGGAATATTATATAAAATCCATACACCTGTCCTCAGGCTTCTTCTCTGGTACATACGACAGGAGACAACTGTATTAAAAACCACTGTTCAAGCATACGCTAAAGAAAAGACAAAAGTCAAGCACACCCATGACCACGAATTCAGTATCGCATGGACACAGGAGTATATTCCGAAAAGATGTTAATAAAAGCTGAAGTGATCTGGGTTCTACTGTACTGCTAGACCAACAATTCAACAGTCATTTAGCTCCGTCATAGCGAATGAACAATATGTACGATGGCGTTAGCACATACTTCATTCTGTCCCTTTTTACTAAACCTGTGCCTGATGGATCTCCACAAGCATAAACGCAAGATTTTTGCTCGCCAAACAACCAAACGACAGCTTTATATGATCAGTGCTCACCCCTGGCAGACAGCTTCTTGGTGTTGATAATTTTGGCAGCATACTCCTGTCCAGTGGAGATCTTCATACATCGTCTCACCACGGAGAAGGCTCCTCTGTAAGACAAATGCAAAATCCAGTTGAAACATTTATAACAGCTCAACAGGCTGCTAAATAGTCTTATAAAGGAACAGCAGAGCAAGAATGAATAAGGTGTAAATGTTACTGTGGGGGTTCGGGAAGCTAATCTTAAACGGTGAGGATCTGCAGCCATAAGCGTTAGTGTGTTAGTGTGGTTAGTAAAGGTCAGAAAATATGTAGCTATTTACTAAAGAACTTCTCACACCAACAGTGAACAGAAGATACACCGAAGCTGCATTCGCCTGAACACTGTGTCCACTCACTGTCCGCTCTATTAGACACACCTACTTAGTTGATCCACCTTGTAGATGTAAAGTCAGAGACAGTAACTCATCTATTGCTGCACAGTTTGTGTTAGTCATTCTCTAGTCCTTCATGAGTGCTCACAGGACACTACCCACAGAACACTGTTGGCTGGATATTTTGGTTGGTGGACTATTCTCAGTCCAGCAGTGACACTGAGGGTTTAAAAACTTCAGCAGCACTGCTGTGAACAAAACACACTAACACAGCACCACCACATCAGGGTCACTGCAGTGCTGACGATCATCCACCACCCAAATAATACCTGCTCTGTGGTGGTCCTGTG
>JAOUQY010000044.1:15184913-15195441 GCA_028566355.1 Doras micropoeus | reverse complement strand
TCCAATTTAGCCATGAAACCTCCCACACTAAAATGACAGGTGTTTCAGTTTCATTGTCTAACCCCTGTATATTTGATTCAGGATGCTGTCAGCACACTCATTGGCCATCATAACTTACCAGGAAGCTAAGGTACCAAACCTGCTTACTGCTGAAGTATGAGCTAGTACATGAGTACGCTAGCATCATGAAAAATTCCAGGGGCAAATGCTTAGGAGAAATGTGTGTGTGTACAAAAAAAACCCTCTGTGTCCTCCTTTTTAATTGGAAATAAAGTATAAGTGTAGGCTTAATTAAGTTTTAATGTTTACTTCACTTTACCATAATTTAAGCAGGATTTTATCACAAATGGCCTTATTTTATGCAGCTTATTGAATGTCTTGTTCGATGTGCAGACGTATCAAATTGAAAGCTTATTGATATCAAACAAAATGATACAGTACTCTGTATTGTTACATTCCTACTTATGACATACACTACATCATGAGCAGGAGTTTGACTGGATGTTTAACCACTACTGTGAAAATAATGAAGGAACATTTGTGAAGCTTAGCTGAACAAATTGTCTTGTAAACTAAACTGTACATGATAATCTACTGAATCCAAATCTTTATTTGAGATTTTACCTGTTAGGGAAATCCACAGATCCGGTTAGCTCGTCATACTCCATGTGGAACACACTGGAGAAAGCATTCTGTGAGACATCGAAAACAGCACTGTTTGCTGAGGTGAACTTGGCCAAATGTTTACAGAAGAGAAAACACTTTGTCTCTGTGGGGTTTTTAAATGCTTATTTTAAAGGCTCTATTGACCACCAGTGTAAATCTACCATAGAATCTAGGCAGACACCTGGTTTAACGAGGGGCTCAAATTTCACGCTTTCAACCTTTAAATCGTTTTGTAACATGGCTGTGGCCAAATCTCTTAAGTCAAGCAGGCGTATCGGAAGAACCTGTAATGACTCTCTCTCCAATAAACAGAGAACAAATGTAATATACTGTCTAACAGCACTGCCAGAAGTTGAGTTTATTTCAACATTCTTGGACACACGGTTACTACCTTATAGGGACTTGTCTGCAAACCTGAACTCACTTCTAAAAAGCTGCCTTTTCCGAATTTAAAGAGACCATGAAGACCGGATAAAACGAACCAGGGTGCCATCCCAGTTCATTTTCATTTTTCAAGAGGAAGTAGCCTACAGTTAATTTACGTCGCCATTTTAGCAAACGTTGATCTCTATTTATAACACTTGCTATAACTCACTGTCTGACATGAAGATTAAATATAATCTAAGCTTTCCTCTGTTCAACTGCACAATGGTACTGTACCATCAGCCTACAAATACAAGCTGATAAGCAGCTCTTTCTGGGCATGGGTGCATCAGACCGATTACCAACCCATTGCTGGGTTTCTAACTTCCAACACACTTCTCTCTCAGCAAGTGTTGACACTGCAAGAGACCACCGTAGAGGAAAACAGACCTCCCCCAGAGGAAGGAAAATGTCAACTCTGATCAGATATCACACTAAACGTGGCCCTCCACATTGACTCGCATGCTTTCGTAAACATTAAGACATTTCCTTTTACAAAGAGAAGGAGTACACTAAAACTTTGTTTAAACTAATAAACGCCAAGTTCCTTTCTGTTAAACCTTCCTTTTACAAGCTGAGCACCCTGCGGTACATTAAACACTATTTGCTTTGCATGAATAAGAAAAACATTTGTATATTATACCGCGTCCAGGCACTCGATTGACATAAATATACTTCTATATACAAAGGAAAGCGTCCGAATCGTTCTAGAAAATCTTCCGTTTCAACCTCCCAGAAAGTTTGGCGATAGGTCATGTCTCTAACCACAGCCACCAACAGATATTACCTGCTTCAGGTCTGCTAAGATCTTCATGGCTGCTTCAGGTTATTACTCTGGCTGCAACCCAATACCTCTCCACCACAGAGTATACCAATACCTCTACAAGCGAGAAACATTCTTCAAACTTCTACTTATTTCTCATTCTGTTATGGCTTTTATAACGATGGGTATTACGGCAGTTATTAGGCATATAATCCAGAACATGCATAATCAAAAGCTGAGACTGCTTTAAAAAAAAGATCACAGTGCTGCATATTACCTGAGTAACCTACTGTATTCTGTACAGGGACTCAAAAGTTTGTTGAGAAAAGTTTCCTTTTTTAAAGCTTTGACGTAATGCATGGCATCACTGACTATACTTACTACTGGTACATATAATGTTTTAGTAATCTTTATTTTTATGTGCTTTTCGGTAGCTACAACTGGGTGTGTGTGTGTGTGTTTGCATGTTATGTTGTAATTGCTTCTTTGGCAGTGTAGAATAAAGAAGCAATTCAGGCTGATTTCTGCTTGTGGTTCTACTATAAATGAAGCTAGTGTTGCCTACAGACTGGCCTGCCACTCTCCCACTCAGCCCGACTCAACCCAAACACTGAGTTATTATTCTGGACTTTATTCTGGATATTATTTCTGCATCAGATGACTAATATTAATGTATTTAATACAATATAGTGCTCATTCAGTAGAAAGGTTTTCATTGAAGGTTCAGTAATACTAAATAATATTACACTACAATGATATATATATATATATATATATATATATATAATGAATAGTAATGAACTGGGTCAGGATGTGTGCATGGAAGAGTGACACATGTTAGAGAGCTGTTCATTTAAAAAGGTCTAGAGCAGAAGTTCAAAAACAGTGTTCCTGTTAGTCCAGAGTCCAGCAATTTAGTGTTTTCTCTTCCTCAAATGCACTTATTACATCAGGTTATTGACCTCTGAGTGAATGTTGCGTACAATATTACTTTTTTTATTGCACTATGACTGTCATACAGTAATGTCATACCATTTCACAGGCTATTTTTAATGCATTTAAGAGGCAGATATTTTCTGCTTAAGGCTTAAAGCTTAAACAATAAAGGCCCATGGAGGCCCTCTCAGTAACTAAAACTGTGTTAAATAATTAAGAAAGAAAGAAACCACATTCATTCTTCTCCTTTTCCGCACAAAAACTATTAGCAATTCTCCAGAAATGTTCTAATGTTGAAATGTCCTTTGAATAACTTATAAAAAGGTTTTTTTTTTTTTTGCACATACCAATGTTTCATCATCAGAAATGAATATAGTGCATTCCTGAGCCTGCATGAAAGACAAGATGATGGCTGCGATCTTTCTCAGCAGGACTTCCAAAGACTGTTGCTCTTCAAAAATAAGACTGGCCAGATCTAACAACACCTAAACCAAAAAAGTGAATTGGACATGTGACAACACAAGACATAAAGCTTTAAAAGCTATTCGGATTATTTATCAAAAAAAAAAACAAACAAAAACCCAGCATACCCGATTCCTCCTGTTCTCAAGCTGTGATGTCTCATAGAGTTGCGCATTGTGTAGAACAATCCCAGAGAAAGCCAAGTAGGAGGAAAAGTCCTGCGCATGCATAAAAAAACAGAAACAATAACTGATTTAGGGTTAAATGGCATCGACAAGCAGAGCATTGACTGCAGTCCTACTCTTTTGGGACATTTCCTAAGAACATTACAGCACTAAATGCGCAACCATCCACACTTTAGGACTCAACACATTACTATAAACAATCTATTTTTTTACCTTCTCATCTTGTTCCGTGAAGGTGCTGTTCTCGCCACACCTCTTATTGATCGCTTGTGCCACACCAACAACCTTTGGGAAGACGATTCACTGTTTTAGCGATTTAAGCAGTACGAAACAGATAAACCTTTTTACATCTGGTTATTGACCTTTGAGTGAATGTTGCGTACAATATTACTTTTTATATTGTACTATGATTGTCATACAGTAATTTCATAACATTTCACAGGCTATTTTAATGCATTTAAGAGGCAGATATTTTCTGCTAAAGGCTTAAAGCTTAAGAAACAATAAAGGCCCATGGAGGCCCTCTCTTTTACTAAAACGGTGTTAAATAATTAAGAAAGAAAGAAATTATTACTATTAGCAATTCTACAGAAATGTTCTAATGTTGAAATGTCCTTTGAATAGCTTATAAAAAGGAAAATATTGGGGTTTTTTTTTGCACATACCGAAGTTTCATCATCAGAAATGAATATAGTGCATTACTAGTGCAATACATAATAATTATTATAGTAACCTGAAAGACTACTACAGCACTTTCGTTTGTTATATCTCACCTCATCTCTGTGATTTTTTATGGGCATACATAGGATGCTCTGTGTCTTGTAGCCTGTGATCTGGTCCACCTCTGCATTGAATCGAGGATCCTGGACATAAAAAGTAGCGTTTAAATACTTTGGTAACAACCAGAGATGCAAAATTGAAAATGACTGTTTTTATCTACAATAGTTGGCTCAGTGGCTTGGATAAAAACCATCTACAGACATCAACAGATATAAAGTATTGTTGCTGTATAAATATATATATATATATATATATATATATTGCTTTCCTGCCAACACAAAGCTTATCCTATTATTAGAAGCATTATTAATGCTATCTAAGCCAGGCAGCCTCAGACAAACAGCTCCCTAATTAACATTAATAATGTAGGTACTCTCTCTCTCTCTCTCTCTCTCTTCTTGTTGGGAGAGAGAACAATTTAATCTAAATTAAGAAAGCCTAAAAAGAAAATGAGCTATGAGCTCATTTAAACTGTTGGCTAGCAACTGGTATTGCATACTTTCCAATATATAAAGTAAACAAGACAGATAATGTTTATATTATTCAAACAGCATGATCTCTATAACACTATTATACACAGTGCACATTTGCTTTCAGACCCAAAAGCCCAAAAATGTGTTTGCAGTAATAATAACCACAGAATATATTTAGGAAATAGGACCATTTATACAGCAGTTATGGACCGTTTGAGGACCTTGTGGAAGTGAATATAGCTGTTTTGAGCAGTAAGATACAGTGACACGTTAGAGGGTTCAAAGGTTAATAGAGAGCAGGTGGTACTAACACAGATAAGGTGACAGATGTGCGACATAGATTATATGCAATAAGGCCAGTCGATATGACGCGTAGATATCGGTTATCAGTTATCAGTTATCAGCAGATATCTTTAGCAGATATAGAATAAACCAAACAGATACAGATAGGAATGGCTTGCTTTACCATCAACACACTCATACAGAAATCACTGTGCACCCATCTGGTTGCCAGGCATTATAGTTAATACTTTCAGAATAACAGTGGAGTGTTGCATGACTAGCATGTCAGTGTATATGTTAATTTGTCTCCTATTCCCTACAATATCTGTTTGCAATTCTAAAGAACCACACTGTCATTGAAATGCCCCCTTTTTATCGGTAATAAAAAAGGAAAAGACTTTTATAGTGGAATAACTGTGGATAGTGGATATATTCAATTCCATATTTGACACAATAATTAAAATGATAAAGATGATTATTTAACACACATAATTATTCATGTGCATTAAGAACTAACGTTCTAAAATATTGGGGTTTAGTTAGAATTTGATCATTTCGAATAATTGATAACAATAACACTATTGTTGAAACAAATGGTTTTCTATGTTTTGTATTGTAAACAAAATCATAATAAAAACGACTTCTTATGAATGAATGGCAGTGTGTAGAATATTAAAATCTTATTTTAAGAATATTCTTAAAATATAATATTTTAAGAATATTATCCATGTCACAAATGGGTTTATTGGAATGATACCGCCCCTATCTGAATATCTCTACCTACTGCTTGAGTATATCCACCCACGACCTGAGGATGATATTTGTGAAGAGTCGTGGATTCTCCAGCATTACACCAAAGCTAAGGATGTGCACAGGAAATGAGCTGTTGTCATCTGTCCAAACACACACACATTGCCTCAAAGGACAGAAGAGCTGAGTGGATAAAGATTATTTTTGATGGCAAGGTCCCAGCTACAGTTGTGCTAAAAACTTTGTGCCTGACTGGTTTTACAGCCTCAGTTCAACTAGTCAGGGTCAGTTAGAATGGATGTAGCCTAAGAAACAGAAAAATGGCAAAATAGTAAACAGGATGTTACAGCTCTCGATTTTATTTTCTTATACGTTACATATTGAGTCATTTAAAAACAAAATATGTGTGTGTGTGTACATCTTGGGTATTATTTATACTAATTAGTTGTTAACCAAGTAAACAAGTAAGAAATACATTAACAAAAATGTGCACTATATATTTGATGTCAATGTGTAAAAACTGAAAGTATGTAACACAAGTAAAAAGCTGAATTAATTAACGTGAGAATTTATGTGTTTCCCATAAACATGTGCCATGAACACAAATTACGAATGACTATTTATCAATTCACTGAATACTAAAGTTCAGTACTTCTATATGTCCGATAGCGACAGTGCGTTAATGTATGCATGTTGATTTATTTACGCTGCCGGTGTCGTCACTGCCTTTTCTCACAAAACACAGTAGCACAAGTGACCAACTGGACCAGACAGCTCAGTTAACACAGAAAAGTGAGAAACGCTTAAAATGGAATATATTGTGTAAATGTAGACATTAGAATATCACCAATGAAACATGCTTATATACATCAGGGTTTCTCATAAAGTAAAGTGAGGTCTGTGAGGTATATATACAGGGTTTATTAGCCTAGTGCTGTGAAAATCACAGCCCACTGTTATCAAAGCTGTTATATTTACTTCAAGTTGACTGGCTAATTAAATCAAATGGCTTTAATCCCAATCTAAATAACAAAAAAAAAATTAACCTTCTAATAATGTCAAATTGTACTTAATGCGAGACTGGAAAGTCCAGGAATAATAAGCTCTATGGTACCAATAAATAGGCAGAATATTCTTTTACAAATAATCCTAATATTTGGATTAGTGGTCCATGAAATTAATCTTAGAGTTAAAAGGGTCCCCAGCTGCAAAAAGTTTAAGAACCCCTTCTGCATACGGCATATTTGCCCACAAGCTCAATGTTAACCAAATTAGAAACAATCATGGCTCCCAGAGACTTTAAAGCACCAGAGTCAATAAAATCTGAAGCATACAATTGACCAAGTAGCCAACTCTCACTGAATCAATACTGCAGTCAGTTGAGATTATTTGACTGAATAAGGCAAATACTGTGATCGCTGTTAAGTTACACTTAATTGTAGTGTAATAATGTCCTTTTCTCAAGCCTCAAAAAAGTGTGAGTAAAAAAAAAAAAATCATACAGTCGTACACTGTGGTCTTACCTCATAGGCGTTCTTAATGTTCAGCGGCTGGCCTGTGGCTGCCACGTGTCCCACAATGCCTTTGTTCCATTCCAGGCGGATGCCACTGTTGGATGCTTCCTCTAGCGTGGAGCCTTCGGCAACATCAAACAGCCTGCTGACCAGGAACTTTTGGTTGCAGCTGTCCTCACACACCAAGAACAGTGAGTAGCGGTCAGCCGCGATTAGCTCGTGCGTGTGTAAAAAGATGCGGTGGCAGAGAGCTGTCAGGTCTAAGTGGCTGGACACGTCACGCACAAGCTCAAGCAGTCGGGCGCAACGGTCCCCCCCTGCCCGCTCCAGCCTGTGCGAAAGAGGTGGAGGTGGCATGGGCACCCGCTCTGTGTCACCAAGGAAGGTGAGCGAGCCCTCTGCGTCCTTCACCACGATAGGCCGCAGTGGCCTGTCAAACTCGGATGCAGAGATCTTGCGTGTGGGTGTAGAAGGAACCGGACTGGCTGAAGGAGTCTCCGTGGAGCCTGAAGAGGTCAGCGCACTTGCTTCCAGAAGAGTTTTTGAGCCGTCGGTAAGTGTCTTGGACACTTCACGGGACGGCTGGATAGAATGCACACGTTCAGCGAACCAAGCATTGACCATTTCCCTGAAAACAACCAAAAAAAATCATAAAAATGATGGAGATTTCATAGGATCTACTTTATGTGTCGATATTAGGGATGTTGCATCAGTGCATCAGCAAAATAGTTCACAATGCGATTTCCCATCATACAATTTGGGATGAACTCAGGATACATGGTTTCTTACATCTCTGTTATTGATATATAATTATTAGTAGAGGCCCTCTGCTTTTATTATTTACAAATGTGACCAATAATTTTAGATTTTGATCGATTGTTCCTCTCTCCAGCTTCTCTACTGCTGTCCATGGCCATGTCTCGCACGAGTCAGGGGCGTGTCCTGTACCATACTGAATTGCACAGAGTCGTATTCTTTTGCATCGCATTGATTCACATTGTGTTGAATCACATCATGTTGAATCACACTGCACTGTAATAGGAGTGAACCATATCATATCCCATTAGTAGTTGCTTCATGTGTATCTGTAATGTTTCGGTTCACTGGCAACACACTGAGGTGTGTATTGCATCGGCCTCAGTGATGGAGATGTATTGGAGATCCCTAGTTACTATAAAACACTTACTGAAAAAGCAGAATCAGTTCTAAAGGGCTCTTAAGCTAGGTCATTATGAGTGTCAAGCTTCCTGAAAACATGAACAGCATGACTTCATGTGAAAGTTGTTGCAGTATTCAGTAAATATTTCCCATTTTAATACGGTACCCATTACGGCCAGCCTAAAATACCCCTGTATGCACATTTACACAATGATATTTTCTGTGTACTGATAAAATGAGGAGAACCTGAAGAGATCAGTTTGCTCTGAGTAACACCCATACATTCAAGTGCTCAAAGTCCAAAGTCCCTTTGCTTTCATATAAAAGTGAACGAAGCCTTGACTTCTGCAAGTCAACTGGAAAACCCCTGTGAATATAAATCTCAATGCTGTAAATCTGCTGGCAGTTAATCTTTGAATTCTATCTAAATAAAACTGACTTACAGCAAACTACAAATGACAGCTATGAGTAGGTTATCCAGAGACAGAGAGAGAGAGAGAGAGAGAGAGAGAAATCTCCATGGACTCAGAAGTGTCTTCAGTCTGTAGAGCTAAATCAATAGCACTCACTTAGAAGAGCATCGTCCCCTCCATGCATAAAACATGTTGATTCACTAAGGCTGGCCATGCATTCGTTCTCAGGCTTGATCGAGAATTTGTGTCTCGCCATTTGATATCCACTAAAGCAAAACAGGATAACAGTAGACCATATGTTGAAAAAAGCAGAAGAGTGTCCCATATGGGTAACACTGTTAAGTCAGACAGAAGACAGGGCGATGTGAGCTGAGGTCACGGACAACTAAGTGCACGACCATTAGAGCAAGAGAGCAGAGCCCATACCTGACATCTTATTAAACAGCTTGAAGAAGAGAGAAACGCAGAAACAAGCATGCAGTGGAGATGAGTGTTTAGTGTGCACCCTGGACCAGTTCAAGAGTTCTGTGTTTACATAATTTATGTACATCATCATTGTGAGATGATGCAGCTGGGCTTGTTAAATCATTCAGACTATACAAGAAATTAAAAAAAAAGTAAACTTTCGGATATGAGCGAACATTAACAGTCTGACAGCGTGATGTAGACGCCGGTTTTACCGACTATAACGTGACAGATAAATAAAAAATATATTTAAAAAAATGAACTCAATGTTGAATCTTGTGTGGATGCAGTGTTAAAAGTGTTCACTTGTGCATCTGAAAAAAAAGGGAACATGGGCTTGTTGCTGGGGTGGTACTACCAAGTGTATATCTTTTCTGCCTTTAGTGTAGTGTGTAGCATATCTTTTATCTAGTGTACTTTTACAACCATAGAGGACAATTATGGTACAATTCTGCACCATAAATCTTGTTTCACGATGCACTCTAGTTATTTCCATAAGGTACAAAAACTACATGTCAAACGAAAGGAGAGGAACAAGAAGACAAGAAAAGGAAGGAGGGGGAAGGAGTTTCACATTGGATGTGCTGGGATTTTAGCATGCACATGGCATGCAGTATGACGTCTCATCTGAATAACAGTAAATAATATTTCTGTTAATTAAAACAAATATTTCTGTTCATTATAATTCTAGTACAACGTGGGTAAACTGATTGACTCACACACACACACACACCGGCGCTGCTTCACTCACCGGCTCGCTTTCCGCACAAAGTAGGAACGAGCGAAGTCCAGGTTATCGTCGAGCCAAGCCTCTATCCTGTCGCTTTCAGGAGGAAAACCCTCCATGGTTCTGGTGAAAATCAGCCACCAAACAGCATAGACGCGACCTGAGCGCCTCCAACAAACCGGTCAGTGTGATGGGCGAGGGGAAAAGCCGCAGCACGACCGTTGGCACTTGACGACACAAGGAGCCTGACCTCCACACACACACACACACACACACACACACACACACACCTCCCTGCGTGTATCTCTCTCTCTCTCTCTCTCTCTCTCTTACACACACACACACACACACACACACACATGCTCACACGTTTCTCTTTCTACCCTTATAAGGACCTTCCACTGACCTTAATGTTATTAGGAGCAGAATATTGTACCTAATATGGACCAGACCCAAGTTCAAATCTGCCAGATATTCATATCCTTGTACATATGGAATAAAACATACAAAAAGATTTTATATTTCCTTATA
>JAOUQY010000044.1:14965971-14986146 GCA_028566355.1 Doras micropoeus | reverse complement strand
CTACATTTAATTATTCAAGAGGCCTCAGACAGAGAAACTCTTAAAGCTTAAAAAGGACAAAAGTTCAGACACTACACGTGTTAATTATAAAACACAGTAGGTTAAGTGCATGGCCAATAACTGAAATATTGTTGCTGAAAACATGTTCTGTGTGTGTGTGTGTTCTGCTCAGTAGATCTTCTCACCGTAGACCTTCCCTTCACAATCACCTATTGCCAAAATCTCATGAAGCTCATGAAATATTGGACAGACTTTGAAATCAATACAATGGATAAGGTTTTCTGAGACGCATATTCATCAACTTTTATTTTTCCCAAAACAGTGCAGTTTTAAAAGTGCAGGACATCAGTTAACAAGGATTCCTATCATAGCTATATGATGCACAAGGGCAGAAGCCAAAACTTTCAGCAGTAAAACCCGTTAAAAGAATGCAATAAAAAAACATTCGGACACTCAGAGAATAATATATAAATTAATTATTCGGCTTTCAAAAGTTTCAAAAGTAATACTGTTTTTGGAAGCTTCTCATTCGTGCTGAAGTCATCACAAATATTCTGCTACACAGCAAACTGTAACCATGGGTTTCCATGTAATGCAGCTCCTGTTTCTGACTCTCTTCCCCTTGCTTATAATAAAGGAAGTATAAAACGTTCCGGGTTGTTTTCCTGTGATGCATATTATATTTCTATGCTATATTTTAAATAAGTAACACAAAATATCATTCAAAATTATATCAAAAATCTGTAAGTGCACTAAGGACCTTGATATTCATTACCAAATGGCAGTAGTTAGACTAGTGGTGGTGTATATCACAGTAAAGATCTTGTTTACTGTTATGTTTATACACTTGGCCTTGCCATAGTTTGATAAGTTCTTACTCTGTGTGGAAGACCAAATTCTCTAACAGGAAATACCAAACCACAGATATGAATTCAAACATTTTTCAAAACAGTGGATTATCCAAATTTCATTTCATTTACTGCACCTGACTGTAAGGTGAAAGAACGGACTCTGCACAAAGGCTGGCCCTAAACAGAAGAGACATTAGACTGAAATACTCATACTTAATATTTCCTGTTTGATAAAAAAAGATGGGTGGTGTTTTTTTTTTTTTTAACAAACAGGAAATACTGAGTATGGGCTAAGCCCTCTGTCATTTACAGTCCTTTGACTTCTGGCACATCTTTTTCCAGTCTATATCATCTGTTTATCGTCAGCCGTTGTGTGCAGGGTGCGGGGGTTTGACGCACCAGGTGAAACATCTACCAGATCTGTGCTGTATATGTCATTAAGAGTCTACACAGAGATCTCAATACTTATCTTTGTTGAACATATAAACATTCCAGATTTAACATATGCTTTTCTGTGTTCCTAACAAGTATAATGTATCTAATAAAACGATATATTTTCTTTTTGAAGTTTCATTTTAATATTCCATGTCTGATATGTACTTACAGCTATCTTTTCCCATTTACCCATTTACTGAAACACAGTAATGGAACAATAATAATTTCAACAACAGCATCACTGCTATAGCACAGCAATATATTATGTTCTGTCTAAAATGCATATACTGTATAATTTATAGAATGTAAAGCTGTGTCTGTTTATAAACCATTTATAAATCTATCTTGCAGGTGAACCAGTAGAAGTATTCACTCAAAATTTACAAAAGAGTCTCTGCAAAGTCAAATAATCTTAAACAACAAGTGCCCTCCTAAAAAAAATAACTGTTTCTCTTACTGAAGTGCAAAAAAAAATTCCACTTGCAAGCCACACTGTCAAAACAAACCGGTTAATAGTTCATCTGGTGAGTCATCCATTTCTCCACTTTATATCTTCTTCACTAGTTCTATATAAATTGTGACGTTTGGTGTTGGCCAACAGTCTATTAATGTTAACGTCACCTTTAACCATCTAATTCCCTTACTGCAACCTGCACTTCTCTTTTCGACTTCCGTACTTCCTTCGTCTCTGCTCCAGACCTCTTTCCAACCTTTCGTCTTCTTCCAGAGCCCTGCGCCACAAGCAGAGGCAAAAGGAAATGAAGACGATTATGCAAATGACCAAAACAAGCCTCATGTTAAAATATAAACTGTTTTTTTTTGTACTGCATCCATCATTTGGACTCGACTGTATTCTAGTATATTTATGCTTCTGATCTATTGGTACTGGTTAGTACAGCAAAGGTTCATTAGAAATATAACACAGAGATGTGTAATAAACAGAGCTCACCTTCTCTCACTGGCATCCATGTCATGAACCAGTTCATCCCTCTGGTTAACAAGAGACACCAACTCTTGAAGCAGCAAATGCTCTCGGGTTTTATGGGCCTGAGTCTTTTGCCATTCTAAAGGGAAAAAAAAGAAGAATGAGGAATTGTGAAGAGAAAAAGAAGGAAGAAAAACTCAGTGATATTGTCTCTGATGCTTTTAAAATAGACCAGATTTTAATCATGACTAGTGATTCTGTGAATAAAATTAGAGATAAGAAAGCTTATTGGAAATTTTCATTTTTAGCCATTCACCTTTTAACTCCCTTTACGTTTCGGTTAGTAGCAGTTAACACAAAAGTAAAATTAAGCCTCATGTTACTGAGAAGATACTGACTACCAAAAGGGTCAAGTGTTATTACAATTTGGGAGAAGCAGTTAGTAGTCACTTCCTCCCCAAGGCCCTAAACATGTCATGTGACTGACAAAAGTATTTCATTCAGCAAATAGCAGGACCACAAAGTTTAACAAGTTTAAACCACAAAAATCTGTTCTTGCAAATACTGCCACTCCTAACTTTGAAAAGACAATGATTAAAGGGGAGCAGATCATTCCTAAAAAAATGCAATTTCTCAGTATATATTTTTTCAAATGACTAGCCCATAAATGAACAGTTTCACAACAAAGATGAATGTCCATGTGCACAAAATATGTGCAAATCACAACAGGCTTGACTTTTCTAACATTTTGTCTGTGAAAGAATGGTTTGGTTGGACGCATTCAACCAATGAGGGCATACTGTAGGTTATGTAAACATCAGTGCTGCAGAGAAATGTCCAAACACAAGGGTCTAAACTTTCTGTGTCCATGGCACTCAATCATCTTGTATCTCAAAACCTTATAACCAGAAGGCTACTGTATCCAACAGGTGACCAATACAACAAGCTAGGTTACGTCATGGGTTTCCCCATAACGACTGACAGCTCTTATTACCTTGGCCTAATGTGTTTTTTTCCAAGTAATAGGATAATCAATCCATATCATTAGTAGTAATCCATTCATCCAGCAATGTTCCAGGTTGATCAGTTCCCTCAATTTGCTCCTCAGCCTCTTCAAGAGTAGAGCAACAACTCCAAAACTGACCCACTGACATCCTGAAGTAGTCCAAACTTTGACATGACTTTCAACTCCTGAATAATCACCTTGTGCTTAATGTTGCTTTTAACCATTTTTTCACACTTTCACATCATTTATTCGCATTGCCCTGTATTTCTAAAGACCTTAAGCTTGGGTTACTGTCAAGGAGGAGTTTCACAGATTTCTTCCCACCTCCAAAAAACATGTGTAGGTGTGTAGGTGTAGGTGTAGGTGTATCTGCTACACTGAACTCTCTCTAGGTATGAATGTGTGCAAGCCTGGAGCCCTGCAATGTACTGGGTGTTTCCACTTCACACCCCGTGTTCTGGGATAGGCTCTGGATCCACCGTGACCCTGACCTGGAGGAAGCATTTACTAAGAACGAAGGAACACATGAATGGCCATGTATATACAGTCTGAGAAGTGAAAAGTGACATATATATTATGTGGGTTCAACCATGTTAACATTACCATATGCTATATGATGGAATTTTCTTTCACTATAAATGGGTTACAGTTCAGCCATTTAGACCACTGGTGGATTTCTGAATTGTACTTTATTCCTGTATTTTTATGTACATGTTACAATGGAACTGAAATGTTCAGATCTCCCACACTGTTGAGAATTTCCTACACAATTTTCATATGCACTACGACTTCATATTTATATTTGTTGTTTGATATTGTGTTGTATTGTTCAGTGTCTTACCTTCTACTGCCATGAGATCTCTAAGCTCTCCCTTGAGCAGTTCAAACCTCCTCTCCAAATCATGCTCCTCTTGTCTGTGACAGGGTTGGAAAGTTTATTAAGAGCTTATATACAGAGCATGTAAGAGTATTCACTCAGTCATTTGCAAATGTCATACAACATCCTGTGTTCTGAGGACAACAAAAAATGTGCAAAATCTCACAATAACTGCAGATGGTCTTGTCTTCTTATTAAGGCATTCTTCTTGTTAACTAGCGTGAACCACTCCTGGATCAGCTGCTCTTCCTCCACACGATCACTACCTACAGAAAATATTCATATTTACATTTATGGCATTTGGCAGACACCCTTATCCAGAGCGACTTATAGTTATCTCATTTACACAACTGAGCAGTTGAGGGTTGAGAGCCTTTCTCAAGGGCCTAGCAGTGGCTGTGGTGGGATTTGAACTCATAACCTTCTGATCAGTAGCCCAGCATCTTAACTACTGAGCTTCACTGATTGTTGGCTCTTTGAAGTGTTGAATATTGAAGATTCAGTTTCAGCAAGTGTGTGGCACATGAATAATGAAACTGAAGATTTCACTGGAAAAATAGTGCATTTCTTTTGCAAAACCAGGCAACATGTGTGTAACGTTTGAGCAATGTCTATCCATTCCTGCTTAACAGATCAGAATACTAGGCCAAGCTAGTACTCTTCTGAAGTGAATAGTAACATGATTCCCACTGGCTTACCAGACTCCATAAGTCTCCTTAGTTTCCTCTCCACAGTGCTAGCCCGGTGATCTATCTGCCTCTGCTCTGCCTCCACAGCCTGCAGCTCACTCAAGACATACTGACTGACATCCTGCACACAAACATATATTTCTCTTCAATACACACATAACAAAATTCTGTTAGTTAATGGGAAAATTAACCTTAACAACGTGACAGTCTTTAAGTGTAGTTAGTAGCTGGCTTTTGCATTATGTTCTTTCTTTTTTTTTTGAAGTAATGAGAGCCAGAAACTGTGGCATTTCCTTTTATTATTATACAAGAATGCTTTGTGCTAGTATGTTGTTTCGGTTTCTGGGTTGCTGTTAATTTGCCTTGCTCAGATGAGATGGATGGCAACGGTGGTACAGAGGTGAACTAACTAACCTGGCCAGTTCCTGTTTTTGCCCTTTCTCCAGACTCCGCTACACAAACACACAAACAAACACAAACATTAAAACATACATTAAAACATACATTAAAACTGGCATTTATTACAATTTACCAACAGTTCTTCAAATAATTTTTACAACAACAATATCTGGAGAAATGTCAGTACAGCAACTGTAAAACATTTGCCAAGTGTGGATTATTGCCAATGTTCCAGTCTTGGAGGAAAAAATAAACAATGAAACCTCTTATCTCAATTACAGGACGGAAGCAAATTTTCAAATGCACTTATATGATAAGGCATATAAGGCACATTTTTGGATTGTGTGTCCTGTGACAGTACTGGAGAGACACCCACAAGGTTCTTTGCACCATATTTCAGACTAACATTCCCTTTCACTTTGAAACTTTATATTTGTGGAAACTTCATGTTAGACTAAAAAGTTTGAGAACTTGTTAATGGCTTTGTTAGCTGCAAGTAAGAAAGCAACAACTCAAAAATGACTATCCACTGAATCTCCTCTACTGCACAACTACCACCAATTAGTATGTGAAATCTTTACCATGGAAAAACTAATTTACTCAGTAAGAGTAACAAGAGCTCTGAAGATGTGCTGTGGTGTCTGGCACCAAGATGTTAGCAGCAGATCCTTTACATCTTGTAAGTTCCAAGTTCTTCTGTGGGATTAAACCAGATGAGCCATCCTCATGCATATAACCCATGACCTGTTGCCCTTTCTTTAACTGCTTTTGGTGGGTACTAACCATTGCATACTGGGAACACCCCACAAGACCTGCTGTTTTGGAGATGCTCTGACCCAACTGTATAGCCATCACGATTAGATTTCTCGCTTCCAACACATCAACTCTAAATACTCACTGTTTTTCACTGCCTAACATGTCCCACCCCTTGACAGATGTCATTGTAAGGAGATTATCAATGTTACTCACTTCACCTGTCAAAAGATTTAATGTTATTGCTGATTGGTGTATGTATAATAAATTGTGATTTAAATGAAATAAATGTGCTTACGTGCTCCTGTGGGTGCTTTGGCTGCTCCACTCTCAGCTTGACTTGGTCCACTCTGTGTTTAAGCAACAAAAATGTTACATGCAAATAAAATATAGTCTGCTAGTGATTAGCTTAATAATAAATTAGATTGATATAATATAATATAATATAATATAATATAATATAATATAATATAATATAATATGCAGGAAAAGAAAAATCAGGAGATACTTTACCTTTCCTGATTTCTAAGATTAAGAATAAACAAGTGTGTCTAAACCACACACTATGACTTCTTCAGATAAATAAACTTAATTTTATCTAAATTACCTCTGTGGCAGTTGGTTTCTCTGACATCTCTTCTTCAAAAGACTCCCCTCTCAGCTGTGAACGTCGTTTCTTTACCAAATCTGCATCCTTCACATGAGAAAAACCCTTGGTGGATGAAGTGTGAGTCCTTGGAGGTGCGACTGGAGCCTGGCCTCCCCCTGAGCCTCCTGCTTGACTCACCCCTTGAGTCCGTTTGGTTCGAGGTGGTGGTACCAAACTACCATTAGTATTCAGATTCTCCTTAGTCCCTTTGTCAGAGACGTCCGCATGTTTCTCCTCAGCAAGATGGCTGGTCTGGAATTTCTCAGCATAATAGCGTGCAGCAGCATCGGGGTCTGTGTTCTGTATTTTCTCTCCCACAACATAGCTTGACTCATTGCTGTTCTGTTCAATTTGTACCACACTGAGCTGTTGCCCGGTAAAGTGTGCTCGGATCTGGCTGAGGTAAGTCATAACAATGAGCCGGTCAGGAACGGGCAGCAGCACCATGTCAGAGGGTTCGATCAGTCTAGAGATGCCCAGTTCAGCAAAGCCATCAAAAGCCTGTGAGATATCAGTGCAGCAATCATTAAATACAATGATATGCTTTCAGTACATGAGTCTAAATCTATTACAGGCATCACATGTACTCCCAAAAAACATTTTTGTATTGGCAAGAGCAGTGAACAGTGGTGTTGTGAATACCCAAACATTTTAAATATAGACACTACTCACTAGTGCGAAGCCTCTACTGAGGCCCGACGTTACTAGCCCTGATACCTCACGCCATAGTGTTACCATAACAAGTTGAAAGGTTTGACAAGAGGCACCGCTCAAAACCCCCTTTAAGTAAGGTGGTGAACAGGTGTCTCCTGTCGACCCTGATTGGCGCTAGGCTTGCTGGGAGTTGGAGTCCTCCCAGCACAAGCGCCACGCCACCGCTGCCTAACACTACGGTGAGCCCCCTTACAAATGCATGAGCACTTGCTTTAAATACAGTTTTCTTAAGCACACCAATCTTCAGTCAAGACACAGTAAAATGTAGTAAAATTCAATACACTTTGAAAATGTTACAGATGCTTCAAGGTATTGTGCTCACATGAGGAGCATTGGTGTCAATAATACAATACTGATTTCCACCTGGGTACCTATCACCTCATATTGTAATAATGATTACCAAAATGGTAAAATGCACAAATAGATAAGGCGATAAAAAGATCACCTTTTTGTTGTTCCGCTTAATGTCATATGGATCCAACATTTCAAAATTCCTAGATAAATGAAATGAAGAAATTAACATTTCTGAGATCATCTAAATTATCACAAATTCATTTGTTTTACACATATACAGTAATTATAATTATCTTAATTGTTTTACACATATACAGTAAATATACTGTAAAAAAAAGTACAGTACATACTGTACTGGTTTTTTTTTCACGAAATACATACACTTTATCAGGATGGAAATTATGGAAGATGGCACAGAAACCAAGACCATTTCGCCAGGAGGTGCTGAAGTTCGTGATCTTCACGCCTTTATAACCTTGCGTTACCTTTTGGCACCACTCTAGAAGAGACTGGCTGGAATCTACAAGGCTTGTTGTCTGAGATAAAAGAAAACACAATACAAATGTATTTCCAAAATGGCAGAAATCTATGTGAAGAAATTTCAAATACTATTCATATACCTCTGCCTCACTGGCTGCTGCAGAGTTTGGTGAAGAACATCCCTGATGGACCATGGCTTCTGTCGTAGTTTTCCTTTTGTTGACAACTGGTTCATTAATATTCTTATCAGAACCTTCCATTGGATGGGTTATTTCATCAGTGGGAACAGAGGTATCATCTGGGAATGAGGCACTTAGGCGTTTCTTCACACGAGGCTTCGGGACAGGCAAGCCTGAAGAATCCTTTGTGGCTTGTCTGGGAAACAGTAATGAAAACAAACCCTTAAAACTATAATGCAACATTTATTTTCTTTAACATTTACTAGATACTTATTATGCTTAGTTCACATACACTTTTCAGCGGTATTAACACAGGATTCATTTAAACCCAACCCCCCTTTTACAGTTGGGGGGTGGGTTTAAATGAAAATCCAGAAACATATACGGTAGACAGACACGTCAGTGTACATCATTTACCCATAAAAATGTCTGCAATATTCTGTCCTTCAAAACTCACCTCTTTAAAACTAATGTAGCAGCAGTTTCATCTAAAGACACAGTAGTCAATTGAACCTTATTGTCTCCTTTCCCCTGATTAACATCCTTCACAGTTGTTTCTGCATCCTGATTTTTGTCACTAGAAAAGGCTTTATCAGACTCACTAACGTTCTCCCTGACAGGCTCTTCAACCAGCTGTCTGGTGTCTTCATGATAAGTGGAGGAAAGCTCTGGACCGGCTGTAACGTTTTTCAAAGTAACTGATATGCTGTTAACAGCTTTGTTATTCTCTAGTTCAAGCCCTTGGACAGTCTTTTCAGAAAAATCTAATGAAGACCCATTTCCTGAAGGGAGATCTGGTTTGCTTTCAGTTTGATCCCCAAAGGAGACAACTTGGTTCGCTTCGGAAGGACTGTCATCTGGGAAAGAAGCACTGAGGCGCTTCTTTGAACGAGGAACTGGAACCGGTGGCTGTGCCTCTTTTTGTTTTTGATCAGGGACAAATGAAGAGGAGGATGACACAGCTGGAATGTCATTATTAAAAGAAGCACTGAAACGCTTCCTCACACAGGGCATTGGGAGTAGAGGTTCTGTGGGCTGATCTACTGACTTCACTTTGACTTCAGCAGCAATTTTCTCTGGCTCTCTTTCAGCTTTTTCGTCTTTGCAAGGCTGTGTATCAGTAGTTGATTTTATATCACTTTCAGAGGCAGACATATCCACAGAGGACACGTGATTCCTTTCCTGCATTTCAGTTTTATTTTCAGCACCATTATCTTTAGAAATGCCAGGCGATTTGGCTTTACTTGACATCTCATTATTGTCTGAGGGGCAAATATTGCCTGTGATTATTTCAGTCGTAGCAGTTTCCACTCGGTAATCATCTGGTAAAGAAGCACTTAGGCGCTTCTTTACCCGAGGCATAGGGACAGGTAGAACAGTCTGACTCTGCACTGTGATTTTAGTAGAAGAATCTTCATCTGCAGATATCGGGGGATTTTCCAGTGATGTGGGCACACCGTCAACTTTGTCCAACTTCTTATCTTCAGTGATAAACCCAGATTGCAAGCTCTGGGGTACAACGTTCTTGTTTACAACAGACACTGAGGATTCCTCAGTCAGATTACTGTTTATCTTGCTGCCACTAGGTGAAGCAACTGAAAGATCTGGACAAGAAGATATGGGTTCTTGATCTTTCATGACTGCTGTCAAAGAAGATTCTTGAGGCCTGGAGTTCATGCCAGTCTCCGGCAGTTGTGGTGTTTGTTGACTGGAGGTCTCTTCATTTCTAACCTCTGGATGTTTTTGTAGGGATGTTAGAGAGAATGTCATTATCTCTTCTCTCTGAGGCTTGCTGTGTGTAGGCTTGATGAGTGCAGAAATCTCTTGAGCACTATGAGTCTGTTGCCTTAAAGATCAGAATACAAATCTTTTTTAAAAGAAAAAATAAACATCAAACCCTTCCAATTGTTTCAAGAACATTCCAATTAACACCACACACCAAAACTGTTTTCTAAGTTATAAACAAGCAACTTATTTATTTATTAAAGAAAACATACACCTTCTGCTCAGCAAGTTTAAAAACAACCCCTCAGCCAACAATTATTTTTTAAAAATCAAGCACATTGTTAATGCAACACCATCAAAAAAAATGTTGATACATGCACATCTGGCAGACTCTAATTCAACCGTTAAGCCCTCAAGACACAAACTCATGAGGCTGCTTCAGGAAAAGCGCTGCAGTACTCAAGCATGAATGGCAAAAGGCATGGAAAGCCCAAACTGGATTAAGTCATGCTGCCACTCAGAAAACACTCCAACACACTCACCCCTTCACTATCAAGAACGGCTTAGCTAAAAACTCTTCTTCGGTATTCTCATCAAGATCAAAAATCTTTTTGGTTGCGTCCCTGCTTTGATGTAAAGTGTGCGGAACATGTTCCTGCTCTTCTTTAGTAATCTCGTGTAGGTCTGCCTCTGTTAGTGGAGGCCACTTCTTCATCTGGCTACATTCTCTATTCCCAGTAAGCCAGCGTTCAACATCTTTAGAGCACAAGGATGTCTCGGATCGACTGTCAGCCAAGCGCCTCATGTATGGTTCAGCACTTACAGGGAACTGAAACTCATGAGGTTCAGTTGATGAAACATGTAATGCTTTTTGTAGGACTGGCCCGTCAGCAGGTTCACAGCCAGGCTGCCTGGGATTCACATTAGTATTGTTTTCAGGACCCACCAAACAGCAGGAGTCATCAGTGGTCAACTGGCTGTCCACATCTGCACCAACACCCGAGGGCTGCAACATCGCAGCTACTGTCTCAAAACTAAGTAAAATGCACAACGTGAGTGGCGTATAAAATAGCAATAATATCATGTAAATTCAGCTAAAATCTTTTTCCATCAAAATAATCGTAAGACAAAACATGCTTACAAAAACATGTCATGTACGTGATCCAGTCCCAATCCTGTACTTTTCATGAAAAACTGTCCTCAAGTTTACCCTCACAGGACTAGTGTGAGTTCTAAACTATGATTTTAAAGCAAAGTCACAATTCCTGTGCACCAGGAGCTCTCTAATTTCTGGGCTTCGTGTATAACCTGTCAGTCAAATTGGCTGTGTGTTGCTCTTTGCCAAGAGCATACTTACCAAAAAAAGTGCAAAAAGAAATGATGGTAAACAATTATCTAATACACAGCAATCTAAATGGACAACATTTGAAAGTCACAGAAAACATTGACAGAATTTGAATGTCAACATAGTCCTTAAATCACACAGATACTATCATGATTGACAGCTATACTGATTGTATTGTATTAGAGAACAGACCTTTTAAACTTATTACCTATTACATAGAACATAGTAAATCACAACAATTACAAAAATGAACCATTTGAACCAATGAACCAAATGCTTTAAGTCATCTCCCATGTTGCGTATTAGTTTCTTGCTTACCCTTTGTGAAAAACACCAAATATGCTTTCAACAAGGCCTGAAGATCCTTCTTTTTCTGTAAAAGGATCCTCTGCCTCTAGTACCTCCCATCCAGCTGTTATATCTGTTTCTGAGTAGTCTGTAGTGTCAGTGGATTTGCTTAGAGATGACTGCTCCGCTGTGTGTTCTTCCAGGGGTTGCTTTTCTTGCAGTGGACTGCTACAGATGATTGGGTGTCTTAAGAAGATAGCAGGATGGAGTCCAATACTGTGTTCATACCAAAATCCTCCATACTCATGCAGTTCAAATTCAAACACTGTTCTAATCAAATCATGCATTTCTCTTCTGCAGATACATAATGTTCTTGATCAATCTTTTATTGATTAATAATTTGACAAATATTAATATGAAAAATAAGTATAAATGGTACATGTTACACATGCAAAATATTAACAGAAACTGGTGCATTAATGTGTGATGAATGGAAGAATCCTGTACATCACCAATAAATAAATAAATAAATAAATAAGAATTACATCACAGCATCCCATGCCACAGGCACAAATGAACTCACCCTCCAAGAATTTCTTTGGTCTTTTTTATTTCTGGGGATTTGTCTTTAAAAAGACAGGGCATTAATGTTCACCCGTCTGTCATGAAATATATTAAGTAAAACACGCTCTGAAAGCATGTCTTACCAGATAGTTTGACATCCACTGTTAGATCCCATTCCATCTTATGAGGCTCAACACACAGTGCCATTTCAGGTTCTGTTTGGCTCTGGGTTTGACTGGGGTGTGTGTCGGATCGTGTGGAAGGCGTAGTAGGCATTGACGGGAATCCAGGAATCTTTGATTTGTTTGGGCAACAGCACACCAAAGTGGACATAACTATTTTATCCTCAACTTCAGGAAGATCGTTAGAATCCAAAAATGCCTTTGTTTTCAAAGTTTTTTCCTTAAAAAATGGCAGAACAGGCAACACTCTGTCTATTTGATCTTGAATTATGTCTTTCCTAGATGGCATTCCAGGTATAACTGATGCATATGAGCAAGATGGTAGGAGAGCAATCATTGCATATGTTAACTTCCTTACAGATGGAAATCCAGGAATTCTAGCCTTATCAGGGCATGTTGGTGCAAGCAGGACAACTTTTATATTTTGGTCATAATGTTTGGTTGTACCTGAAATGAAAATTGTTTTTTGTTTTACAGGTTTAACCCACATTGGCTTCTCTTGAACCTTCCACGAAGACTCAGCTGTCATATCAGAATTTACTGAAGGAAAGCCTGGAACAAGAGCACACCCTGGGCAAGAATTCAGTATACTTCTCATATCTGACTCTTTTCGTAAATAGAAATGATCTTCTTTGATGTAAGGTATAGAAGGAAAACCAGGTGTTTGAGCTTCTCTTGGGCAAGTTGGTAGCAAAGCAATATTTTTCTTCATATTGTAATGGTTTAATTGTTCAAACAGGGGGGCAAAGAAGCACTGGTCATGAATATCTGATCTTTCTTTTAATAATTTCTCCCACAAAGACTTGTTCTCAAAAATCCATGCATGTGTAGGTGTTCTCTCTCTTGATTGGAGCCCAACAATTCTTGAAGTTTTTGGAATACATGGCTGAAGATTTACCATATTATAAACTTTGGGTTTTGGTGAAAATGGGAATCCTGGTGTTTTTGTTAGTGTTGGACAAGTTGGAGCTAAGGCAAACATACGATTCCCAGAGTCTCTGGTCCCAACTGTTATATCTTTAATAAAAAAGAACTCACGTTTTGGTTCACTGTGGCACAACTGGATTGTGTTTAAACTGTCAAATAACCAACCTAAATGCATTGTTCCTTCTTTAGAAGGGAATCCAACAGTGTTAGACCTTTTGGGGCAAGAGGGAAGCATATTTTGCATTTTGGGTTCTGGTACAGATGGAAAACCTGGAATGCAGGTTTTGGATGAACAAGTTGGCAGTAAAGCAGCATTGCGTTCAAGTACTGTTTTGTTCTCTTTGGCTTTATTTATAATAATTGTAGGATTCTTAGTTTGCCTATCTATCAGAATGATTTGATTGGTTGGCCAATTTGATGATCCTGGGATCTGTATGCTCTGACATCCAGCTATATGGGACAGCATTGGGCAAGAGGGACGAATGCTTTGCATGTTTGGCTCCTGACCTTTACGTTGCTGTGCAGATGGAAAACCTGGAATGCGTGCTGCAAGAGGGCAGGTTAATAATAAAGTCATGTTTTTATTTATATACTCTTCATCTGTACGCGTTTCTGTGAAGTTAACTGTTCTTTCTTTTAACAGTTTGCTTAAATTTAGTGTCTGATCACTGACCCACTTCAAATGGTTAGATTCTTGTTTAGATGGATATCCAGGAATTCTAGAGATCACTGGACATGTTGGAAGAAGCGTTGACATACTTGGAACCACTCTGTCTTGAACTTTTGATGTAGTAGTAAATTCATCTGCTGGTACATTTCTCAAAGTATGTCCAGCAAGTAGAGATACTGCAGATAACGGTGAGCAAGTAGAAGAAATAGTTTCCATGGTTTCACCCTTCCACCTGTCTTTGGCACATGGTGCAGATGGAAAACCAGGACAGAGTGCTGTCTCAGGGCAAGTTGGAACAATAGCCACCATCATATTAGAACTCTCAGTATACTGAACTGGTTTATTTATAATGAAGGCCAGTTTTTCCTTTGACTGCTTGAGCCGCAAACATCCTTTCGTGTTTAGCCACTCCACATGAGGCTTGTCCTCCTGAATTAGAGAGCTTGATGGTATACCAGCTACTTTGGATATCTTGCAGCAAGGTGTACATATGGAGGATATTTCTACTATTTTTCCCCTAATGCCAGAAGGAAAGCCTATAATACTTGTTTGACTGGGACATGAATAGGCCAGAGATACCATATTCCCAATCATTTTTGTATCATACTGAGATATTGCCATGTCCTGAAGGGGTTCTGCTGTTTTGGGGCCCGTTGCCTTTCTCCACAAGGTATTTGAATCTTTAGGCCAGTCTGTTCTCTCTGTTTCACAAGTACTTGTCATACCTGTAGATGGGAATCCAGGAACTCTACAAATTCTTGGACATGATGGAAAGAGATCAGCCATGTTCGGTACCCATTGGACCTGCTGTACTTTGTACTCAGCATTACCCACAGAAGACTGTAGATTGCATATGTCTTCCACTGTCTCTTTTTCATCCTCACATCTGGATGTGAATTGTTCTGGTCTTTGTGTCAGGTTCTCCAATGTGTGCTTATCAAAAGCAGACTGCTCCGTGTGTGAATAATCATCTGTATTTTGGAACTCAGCATCTTTGCATTCAATTCTGAAGAAAGTAAAACACTGTCGTAAGCGTTTGCAAGTACAAATGGTATTCCAAGAACATATAGTCGTAAGATATACACGGATATTATCTCATACATGACTGCATAAATTGTAACTCAATTACAAGCTGTATCACACACCATCAGTCACACAGCAAACCCCATAAACAACATATCCACAAAACACCATAAAAATACAGACAGGATTCATTAGATTCACTAGAGCTGGGCAATATGGGCAAAAATATTATCATGATAAATTTTTGTATATTGGTCAATCATGTTATAGAATTACACTTTTTTAAAGAATAGTGAAAGGCAAAAATGTAATTTCAGGATACAAGATACAGCTCACAACATACTAACAAAACTTATAAACATAGTGATTTTATTCAACATTTCCCATAATGCATTGCATTGACTAATTATACTCGCCTTGTAACGAAGCATGCATTCAGTCAGTGTTCTAATTTATCATGATAAAGATAAATGTTGAATTATTGCCCAGCTCTGATTCAAACATTCACAATTTCGTTGTGACTGCATTCAGATATGCAGCGCTAAG
The DNA here is from genome assembly GCA_028566355.1 of Doras micropoeus. Taxonomy (NCBI): domain Eukaryota; kingdom Metazoa; phylum Chordata; class Actinopteri; order Siluriformes; family Doradidae; genus Doras; species Doras micropoeus. The sequence continues at coordinate 14,970,625 of JAOUQY010000044.1, read as the reverse complement.
TCATTTTGAATCGAATCCTGGTTTGTTTTCCTCTTTGGTGTGGTTCGTGTGGGCAGCTTATAACACAACAATCACACTTGCAAAAACTTTAGCACAGCTCAATTGCAGTTAGAAAGTGATGCAACCCTGTAGGAAGTGTTCAACCTAGCTGCAGTAAGGAAATTAAACATGACATGTGTTTTGGGCTGTGGGAACATTTTTAGATCACTTACTGACTGACTCACTTCACATTTAGTACCCAGGGTTGGGCTTTGTACAAACTAACCCAAAGGGCAGAGCTGCACTGCTCCAGAAATGAGATGTGCTCTAGATAGCTGGACTAATGAACACAAAAAATAAACAATGGATACTCAAAATGTTTTAAACTAGGGATTTATATAATGATATAATTATCTGGTAATTTATTGAGTACCAGGTCTGTGTTCTCTAGAGATCTTTCCAATTTCTTTACCAGCACATCTTCTGCCCTGTAGAACTCTCAGACAACATTTTTAAGTTTGATCAATTCTGTGCAGTGTGAAACCAAACCAAACAGCAAGCAAAGCAAAAGTTTCACTCTGACTGGGACTCAGCAGACAGAGGTGTGAAACAGACGTGAAAGCACCCTAAGATGATGAACAGGTCCCTTTGCCACATCATATGATTTGCAATGCTGTGCATTTTGTATGATACAGAATGTCAAATGCTTTGCATTTTTATTATGAGTAGTTATCACAAGCCATTCAGTAAATGCAAAGGGTTACAACTGTAACTCACCTATCTCCAGCTATGAGTAACAATGGCATGTCTGGAGGTAGGGAGTGCCACATTCTGCAGTCTATTTTGCTGAACACATGATTTATGAAAATTACTCTGTGCACTGTCCACTGACTACAGGGTAGAAATATACATTTTAGGCATTGAAGAACTGTCCCAAACTTACCCACTCTCCAGAATTCCCGCTTTTCCCTCCTCACTTCTTGGCCAAAATCCTATATGGTCATTGATCTCTTCCATGGAACTAGAGTCCGGTTTAGTTGCACTGATATGCGTCACTTCATTTACATCTGAACTGTTTGTTATATGCTGCATAGTGATATCGCACTCCTTTGAAGGGTTGTTTTCCTCTGTGAGAACTGTAATAGGAACATGTGTCATAGAAAAGCTTGAGACAAGAGATGACCCTGACGTCGGTGGGCCACAGGTTTCAGCTATTGCACTGGGTGACAGTACATTTGACACGACATGCTGTTCTGATCTTGGTTGCGGTGCAGATGGAAAGCCAGGAATTTTTGCTTTTCTTGGGCAAGATGGTTTTAATAAAACTATACTTTGTATACCAACTTTGTCCTCTGTATGATCATATTGAGGAGGATATGAAAGTTTGGACCAGTATGACTGACTCCTCATACTTTTGATCCATAATGGCTCAGTGTCCACTGCCCATTTATTAGAAACAGATCCAGTGTTGAGAACAGATGGTATTCCAGGGACACAAGAAGCTTTTGGATACGACGTTAGAAGTTTTATCATGCACTGAGAGCCTTCGAGATTTTGTTTTGGTAGGGATGGAAAGCCAGGAGAATGTGCTTTCTTGGGGCATGATGGCACCAAGGCCACCATAGTCTTTATAAAATCAATGTTCTCTTTAACTGTTTCCAAACTTTCACTCAAATAAATATACATGCCTGACATTGTCTTCTTTGGTATTTGAATTAATTGTTCACTGTTTAATCTCCATTGTTGAATATCTTGATCTCTTGTTCTCATAACAGTTATGGATGGGAAGCCCATAATCTTTGAATAGTCTGGGCAAGATGGCAACATATTAACAATATTTTGGTCTTTCTGAGGTCTTCGTTTTGGGGCAGATGGGAATCCAGGAATTCTTGATTGTGTTGAGCAAGCAGACCTTATAAGGCTCATTGATTTGGCAGTTTCTGCATTATATATAGACATAAAAAGAATGTCTGGGTCAGTTTTTCTCTGGTGTCTTTTCAACAGTATTACACTATTCATAGGCTTATAGTCATCATCTGGCTCAATGACTAGCAATATCGAAGGCATGCCAGGAATCTTCGAGGTTGTAGGACAAGTTGGACGTAAACTGACCACATTAGGGCCTTTTTCAATATGGACTGGTGCAGATGGGAATCCAGGAGCAGCAGTTGCTGGGCATGTTAAAGTCAGTGACAACATATTTCTCAGTTGGCTAATATCATCATATGGCTTTCCCAAGTCATGAATAACCCTTATTTGATCCTTCTTATTTTGCATTACAAATAAGGGCATGTTGTCATATCGACAGAGTGAGAAATCTTGCTCATTACTGAGAAACAACGATGGGAACCCTGCAATACTGGAACTTTTTGGACAAGATGGTAACATATTTATCATACTTGGTTGTTGTGGTATGGGCCTTGGAGAAGATGGAAATCCAGGAACTTTAGATGTTGTTGAGCAAGACGGTCTTATAGGAAACATTGCCTTAAAAATATCTGTGCTCTCTGTAAATGTGTGTAGAAACTGCACTTTACACTTCTTCTTTTTTCTTTCCCATGACATCATGTTATTATTGGGCCTGCTTTCAGGCTCTGAGATTGTGACTGGTAGTCTTGAAGGTAGGCCAGAAATTCTTGAGGTTTTAGGACAAGTTGGAAGGAAATTAACACTACTTGGGATGTACTCAGTATCAAGGGGCAGAGATGGAAATCCTGGTATGCTGACAGATAATGGACAAGTTGGCTTCAGTGAAATCATTTCATTCAGAATTTTCACATCATTATACTGTGTTGCCAAATTATGAATATACTTAGCTGGTTCCTTTTTACATGGCATTAATCTTATTGACTCTTCAGATGATAGCCATTGGGTAGCTTTTTCTGGGAAGTATAAGGATGGCAAGCCAGGTATAAATGTAGCTCTTGGGCAGGATGGAAGAATACTGATCATACATGGCTTTCTTGACCTCTGAGGTAAAATGATGTCAGGAAAAGTACTTTTGCTGAACTGAGGCTCATGTATATCTTCAAAGCAGTGTCTGTCTTGATATTCTGTATCCATAGGGGGAATTATTTTCTCTTGGCTCTCCTCCCATAACAGACTTTTATCTGTAGGCCCCTGCACATCCTCCTCCATTTTAAAGAACTGAAAAGAGCCCATCACATTTAACTCACTATTATCTGCTTTTATTTTTGCCTTATGGACCTGTGCAAATTGTGGACTGTATGCATTATCAGACCATCCTGAAATATCCACAATATTTTTCACAGCTTCAGAGTCTTGGTTTGATTTTTGGTAGTCACTGGGGAGAGTACTGACCCCCTCTCTTATCCTAGTTGATCCGTTGATGGGCAAAACTCCACTTTGGCTTTGATCTGTGTCACCTGTTGATGTGAAGGGTGACCAATGGGAAATAGGTGTTCTTGGACAAAAGGGAAGGAAAGCAGAAGTGCTTTCTGTCCTGACGGGGGACAGGGAGATCAGAAATCAGACCAAAGAGTGTAGATGTTATAGTAAAATGATCAAGTATGCATGTCTACACAGATGGCAATACATGCATACTGTAACTGAATCGGGACTAAAAGGTTACACACCTAGAAGTACTGCTCAGTTAACATACATGCGAATAGGAATGCTAAACACAGCCATGCTATACTTGTCATGCCAGACTTACCCATCATCAATGTTAGTCTTTTCTGGGCTATATGTCAACTCTGTGGCAAGGTTTACTTCTTGCTCATTTTCATCTGTTTGGATAATGTGCAATTTTGTCGGCTCACTTTGTAGCTTTAATTTCTCCTCTTTATCCATAAACACAGACTGCCCTTTTGATGACTTTTGCGATAGGGTGCACTTGACCTCAGCCAAAGAGGAAGTAGACTCTTTGACTATGACAGATGATGGATCAGTTTGTGAAGCTGTATAGGAGGGTGTCTTGTCAGCCACACCCATTTCATTTTTAGGCAACTCAAATGACTGGGTCTCTGATACACTGGGAGCTTTGAGGGTAGATTGTAGTAGGGAGACCATACTCTCAGGTCTGGGAAGGAGAAATACTAAAGTGAAATCTGTCCAGTTATGATACGACCATTTCCACTTACTGATAAACATTTTATACTTCTAATAACACCTTTAAAACACATTACATACAGTAACAAAAGTCAAGGTTTACATTGGATAACAAATATATTCAGCTTCTCAATAAAAAAAAATCAGAGAACAATGTTTGTCAAGAAAATTAACGCACACGGTTCAGGAGGCTTACAGGGGTGATGACACCACAAAATAAATTGACAATACAGCTGATTATAAAAATAACACACTTGAGAATAAAAAGAATGATAAAAATGTACAGGTAAAAGGTATTAATGAGTATTATCTTGAGTATTATCAAAAGTTTATCTTGTTTTACAAAATACATTCAAACAAAAAGAAAAAAGAAAACAAATTATATTTAAATTATAATATCTTGATTATATTATATTATATTATATTATATTATATTGATTAAACTCATGTTATCTGGATCATCAATACACATAGTTAGATCAGATAATGTGAGTTACAGGGGTTAGACAATGAAACTGAAACACCTGTCATTTTAGACCACAATAATTTATTAGTATGATGTAGGGCCTCCTTTTGCGGCCAATACAGCGTCAATTCGTCTTGG
>JAOUQY010000044.1:14921317-14932952 GCA_028566355.1 Doras micropoeus | reverse complement strand
CCCCACACCACCCTCCCCCCCTCCCACCCCTTTACCACACCAGCATTAAAGATATCACTCCTGAAAAATGTTAATATTTACACAAATAAAGATAGACCTGGAGGACAAAAATAAAGTGTGCTTTATCACCATCATTTCATGTTGCGCATTATCAGATTTAAATTACACAGTTAAAAATATTCTGCATTAAAAAAAGAGCAAGGGGAAGGGGTGGGGGGGTGGGTAAACTATACTATAGCAATAAAACACTACAAAGTCCATGGTGAAAGCCTGATGTGTGCTGCTATGTGATTAAAGGGGGCATAAGCTCGTCTGTGTACGTGTCTTTGTAAAGCTCACAGATGAGAGAAATTAGATATGGATAGGCAAAAAAAAAAATACAAGATGTTTGTAAGATTAAGAAATATTGAATGAGAGATGAAGGACAGCACACATGTTTTTTTTTTTATGGGGGGGAAAAAAAGAAAGGAAGGAATAAAGATGGAGAGAGGTGAGGTGATGCAGCCTAAAAGAAATGTCATTAGTCCTCCAGCACGATTGGCTCGCTGGTGCTAGAGGGCAGAACGGGGGCAGGAATTGGCCGCGGCGGCAGAAGAATTTTCACTCTGACAGGGATGTTGGGTTTCCTAGCTGCTCGTCTCATCTCAGCCTGAGAAAGGTGTTTCCTCAAGGCCCTGAAACAAACCCATACACACGCATGGTCATTTTTGTACATGAGCAGCAAGCTGGATAAGAGTATGTGTATAGAACTGCTTTAACACACCTGGTTTCTTTAGTAGCCACAAAGACTACAGGATTTGGGGCATCTGCCTGACTAACTCTCTGGCGCTTTATGACTGACTGGGAGGTTGTCCTCATACCGCCCATAGAGGGCCTGCCGTTGGTGGAGAACGAGTGTCCTCCCCCCTGGAGGAAACAGGGTGAGCATGGTCAAAGGCTCAGTGGTGCAATATGTATAAGACATACAAGACATATAAGACCAATACAAAGAGAGAAAGCTAGAGCTTACGCTTTCGAAGGGTCTCTTTCCAAGCAGGGCAGTTGCACTGCGGGGCTGGTTGGCCTGGTTACGGTTGATTGGGGTGGGAGCACCTCTAGGAGCTTTGAGTTTAAGGGGAGCCTGGACAGCTGAAAACCAGAAACACATACTTAATACATCACTCACATTACCAACCACAAACACGTCTGGTTTATGTTTACCAATGTGAAACTCACCCAGTTCTTTGACAATGTTAATGAGAGATGGTCTTGGAATAGGGCGGTTCTTTATAGCACTTTTTGCCACTTTAGGGAGTCTGATCATACCTATAACAGAAAAAAACACCCAAACAATTCTATGCAGTTAAAATCTCAGCATTGGGAATCTGGCCAGTGATACAATTTCAATACAAATACGCGAGATATATGAAAGACATTTTACTATAAACTGAATGCCTACTGATCACAAAAACAACAATATGACAGAAACCATCTATGACATCATCGTGATAATGAACTATCAATGTTTAATGCACTACTTCTACAGGAGTTGGGCTCTCTAGAAGTGAAGCACACTTTGGAGTTTTAAAGTCTACACTGCTTTTGTCAGCACGGAGACTGAGGCGTGGTCAAGGCGGCACACTTACACTCTGCTTTGACGGCATTGGCGTTGATGGATGCGTAAGGGCGGCGGGCAGCACGACGTGACTGCAGGATGTCCTGACACACCCGACGGGCAATGCGGGTCAACTTGGTGGTCTGCAGAATAAAGGTCTGACGATTTTTCGCCAAAAGTTTGGCCCTGCCAGCGCTATTGGTGAAAGGGGACATGCCCTGCACTTCCTGACGAGTCATATGACTACGTGAGGGTGCGTCCTATCGCAAGACGAGAGGTTATAGTTAGAATAAGGTTCTGTTACTGGATCACACATAAAATGACAGTAATATTGACATACCGAGCCAGCTCTTGTAGCACCCTCTAACTGAGTGGGTGTCTTCAGCCCACCATATTTCTTCCAGTAAATCCAGCAGGAAGCGCAGAGTCGACACTGCATGTTGGGAGGACCCCAAGCATACCACTGAGGAGACTGAGCAGCTACAGCAGACCACAAGAAACATCAACATTATATGCATGCATAATAGTAAATCCAAAACTCATCTAAAAACATGATCATATTCATAGTACTACACAAAATACCTGTAACATTTATAAAAGCAGGTTTATACTCGACTCATGACTTGGCTCACATACGACTCCTAATTTATGTGCATCTGGAAGATTAAAAGTGACATCCACTAGATGGCATGTCAGAGCCAAAACAACATCATCGTGAGCTGCATGTTAATTCAAGCCCTTACATTAAAAAGTATCTGATAATCTAAAAAATCCAGAAAACTGGTATGCAAAAAAATCCTTTGTGTAGGTTTGAAGACTGTGTGAGACGTTTTTACAATTCAAACACAAAAGCCAGCCTTAATACAATGCAGTACAAGACAAATACACATTTCCATCATTACTAAAAAGGTACAGTGAGCACCGAGATGATTTGGTACTCACTATGGCAGCTCTCGCAGCACAAGCCTTTCTGAAAGCCTGCAGCTCCATTCATGCCGGGTTTGTTACCAGGAGCCATAATCTGGTTAGGGTTGGGCTTGGTGCTTGTGAAAAAATTCCAAGTCAGTTTTCAAATAGAGATCAAATTTAAATCATGTTTAGAGCAGTGACAGAGTCAGTCTATTTTAAACAGGAAAAGACTAAAGGGTTACATCTGTAATATATAAATATAGAAGCAGAAATAAACTACTACAGGTGCATGAGCAGGAAAGGTTAGATTAAAAATACGTTTACTCAAACCACAGTTGCTAGTCACTTAACCAAAAACAGTTAGTGCAAATACTTGTCAGTAATTTCAGTAAATACTCACTAGGTGGGGATGTAAACCTGTTTCAGTTTACTGTCTGCTTCTGCTGCCTTGAGTCTTTTCTGAAAATAAAGAACCAAAAAATATATATAATAAAAATCAGTCAGCTGATATCTGAGCCATAATGAATACGTTAATGCAAAGCAAGACAGAATATGGCAAAGTGGTTAAAGGAATGCTGAAGGCTCACCTGCTGGATGTAACGGTCTGTGGTTTTCCACATGTAATAGAACTGAACAATACTGGCTAACGACTTCCAAGGCAACTAGAAAATCAAAACAAATGAATAATCAGGCAACAATATAAAAGCATTCATAAACAGTACTGATGGAAATCCCTTTCCTAATTTCGAGTACAGTATCTACAGGATGTGTGCAGGTGAGAAAGGTAAACAAGCAGGATCTTGCGGACTCACAAAGTCCTGGCGAATGTCATTGAAGTCCTTTCCATATTTCTCCAGTGCTTCCTCGAACAACATGGCTTCCGAGGCACTCCACTCTTCCATCTCGTCGCGGCAGAGCACGGGGCCACCCTGCGGCACCAGAGTGGACATGGCCTTGGCCAAGTCATAACCATTCTTCTGCAATGTGTCCATGGCATGGAACTGGGAAGCGAAAGCATGACCGTTATTTGCAGCGTAAATCAGACGCACATGTAATATCGCTATAAAACTGTACTGTGTGTACGTGTATGCATGCATGCCCTCATGTCCTCTCACCAGGGTGATGTCTCTGGATGCAGCTGCTGCACTCATGTGCAGACTTGGCTGGCGGATGGAGCTACTGCAGTCCAAGGCACGGGCAAATGTCCCAACAGCCCTGCAAAGGTAATACCATATGAGAATAATTTTACAAGTTTACAAATATCTAAGGTATGCCAGAAATCTTGCAGGTTATACAGTCCAATTTTAATACTTGGCATGAAATAAGTGAAACAAAAAACGTCCCACGTTGCTAAGGGTGAATTTACATGCTCATTTAAAATAGTGCAAATATACTGGCGTGATACACATCATGCATTACAAATGTCAAACAAAAAAACGTAATATTTTCAGTCATATTTTCAGTTTGTAACTGGATCAGTGCAAGCAATATTAAGTAATATGTAAAAGATGATGACTAAATCTATACTAAGTGTTCTGAGAAACAGGACTGGTCTAACTAGAATCAACGTACTTATAGTTAACGAGCACCCGCATCCACCTAACTAATGTACCTACTCAAACACCTTACAGTTCTCATAAAGCAATACTGCAAACTGATCACTATGACACTATACACAGCACTACAGTCTTCTATAACACACTTTGAAAGAGCAATGATCGTTCAGTGTGTTTCATAATACAGCATTCAACGAAGCACCGTACTGGAATGTCATTAGTATGCTTCACTGGAACAGAAAGCAAAAGAGGTTACCTCTCAATTTTCTCCGTACTGCTACATTAACCCTAAGTACTTTAATATTTTAATAATGTAATACACTAGATTGAGGAATTGCTGAGCTCTGATTATGCTGTCTGTGGAAACAGCAGCAAGTTGTGAACAGATGGTGGGTGTGAACGCTGACTCACCGGGCCACCACCAGAAACTGATCTATCTGAGAGTCCTTCAGCTGGTTATCTGGGTCCCACACCTTCGTCTCCAGTTTCTCTTGTACTCGATTGTCCAAGTCAACTTTAATGAGATTATGTCAGGTTATAACTGGCTACAATAATAGGTTACACTGATCAATTTGACAGAACATTGCTCCTCACCTTCTGGCAATTTGTCAGGAATCTCAGCCTGATATTTGGAGCCCACCCTGATCTCACCCTGGTCAGCCAGCAGGGTTTTCTGAACCGGGTCAAACACCAACGAGTAGAAGAAACAGTCCTGCAGAGAACAAAACCACATACAGATCCACTAAACTAACTACTAACCACAGTGCAACGCCAGTCAGATTGCCTGTAGGATTGTTTTTTTGTTTTTTTTTAAATAATTATTCACCTGTGGTTGAGAGTTTCATTGAAAAAAAATATAGGTAGGTAGGTAGATATAGATAGATAGACACCTTACCTCTCTGTCTAGATAGCCTGTTAAAACATCAGTCTCATTCAGAAGGGTGACATTACATTTCCCTCTGTGGAGAAACAATTATACAAGTCAGTCAAACTAGAAAACATCTCCTGCTCAACCTGCTTAGAATAATTAGAATGAGCTTTTTCCTGTATACATCTTACACACACACAATCTATATGGCCAAGTTTGTGGACACCTCACCATGACACCCCATGTGCATATGTGTATCTTCCTTAAACAGCTGCCACAAAGTAGGAAGAATTTGACTGTCTAGAAAGCCTCTCTATGCTGTAGCATTAAAACTTCCCTTCACTTGGACTAAGGGGCATAAGCCTGTTCAAGCATGGCAAGGCCTCTGAGCACAAAGCCAGCTCCATGAAGACATGGTTCACCAAGGCTGGGGTTGAAAAAAACAAGTGGCCTGTACAGACCCTGGACCTCAACACCTCTGAAAACCTTTCCTATGAACCAGAATGCCAAATGTACCACAGGCCTGCTTGACTGACATCAGTGCCCAGCCTCACTGATTATTTTCTCTTGTTTCTGAATGAGCAAATCCCCTGAATGCTCCAAAACCTAGTGAAAAGCATTCCCAGAAGAGCGAAGGCTGTTACAGTAGCCCTATATTAACACCATGCCTTTGGAATAGGATGTCCAACAAGCTCAGATAGGGGCCATGGTCAGGTGGCCACATACATTTTGGCCATATATACATATAATATGTAACTCAGAATTGTTCTTAAAGAATAAATCACATTTGTAAATTAAAAAGCAAGCAAATAAAAAATGTAAGGCAGAATGCCAGCTTTAAAGTACAGTAACAACAGTGTGCCCTGTTAACTACAGCAGTTTACAAACAGCCAAAAAAAAGTTAAATGTTGCCCAAAATAGTTATTACACAAGCAAAACATTCAGCTGAAAAAACTTTTTTCATGGCATGACAAAAACACAGTTTATTCCATGTGCGAGAAATAAGCATGTTCACCGTATGTGTGTGGCAGGAAGAGACTCAAACTGTCGGGACAGGAACAGTTCTCTGTGTTTAAGCTGGTGTTTCTGCTGATCAGTGATTGTTGGCTGCTTAGACTCCTCTTCAAAGTCTCCTGGGGAAGGGAAAGAAAAACACACACATCAATTTGTGTTCCTAATGGTGTTTACTTGCGTTTACCAATATAATTAGGTACGTTGTTTAATTCCCGTTTCTTTTAAAAGATTTGAAAATCAAAAAAAGTAAACCTTAATCTGCACACAATCAATTCTAACAACAAGCCAGCAAATATATGCATGTATTCAAATGAGCCATGATGACTTCCTGCTACCTCACACAGGGCTTGATTAAAACAGATGCAAAGCAGCAGTAGCAATATCTTTAACAATTTTGAATGAATTCATTCTACAACATTACAATATGATTCTGCAATAATAATAATTTGTTCTCAGAAGCCACATGAAGGGGATGCTTTAGGGAGGAGAGACCTGTCAGGAGTGCATCTGAGGCTGTGACTGGACTCCGCCCCTGCACTGAGCCTAAGGAAACCCCGTCAGTGAATGGGTGGGACATCAAACCACACCCCTTTCCATTAAGGCCTCCTGCCACTCCAGTGTCCCCACCCCCTTGGCCAGCGAGACCCTGTAAATTTTCCTGGGAAACCCTGTGCATCGAACCTGACGTGCCCATCCCCCAACACATACACACACCCGTGTCTGCGTGTGTGTGTGTGTGTGTCTGCATGTGTGTGTATGTGTGTATATATATATATATATATATATATATATAAAAAAAGGGTAAGCTCTCTTGGCCCCACATAGGAACATAGGACACACGAGTCACTCACATACAGGACAAAGACACATGCATTAACCCATTCTATGCCAGGGCCTTGCAAGTGCCATGAAGTCTCTTTTGTTCACTGTGCAGCACCGGGACTAATGGCTCAAGGCCAAGGGAGGACACACTCAAGAAAGGAGGGGGGTGGGGGTATCAGGATCTTAAGGATAATAAAAAAAACAAAATGAAGGAGGAGTTATGATCTTGAATAACAGCACAGCCTAAGCCCCTGTTCACACTTGATATTGCCAAGTTGTCAGCACTAAGAACAGGTCTGAGCTTAAATACATACTGTGAGCCAGTCCCTCAGACCACATGCAGAAGAGGAACGGGACACGTGTCCTAATGCATCTGACATCACAACTGGTCACTGGGGTTTTCAACACTGATTCAAATGTTTTCCCCAACTGAGGAACTGTTGAGGGACTATTAAAGTTCAGGAAACGTGCCAAGCAACCAGATGATCAAATCAAAGCAGCAAATATGAGTAAAGCTTATATCGACTGATCTGAGCTTCCAATGGGTTATTAAAGATATTTAGTTTGGTATAAGCTAATATTATTGCATCTGCATATGAAATAGGACACACACATGAATCTGGCAACCTGCTACTGATTGGATTCAAAATCTGAACAGGACCTAAAGAAATTACAAGAATAACCCTAATGCTATTAAATGGCAGCAGAGCAGCGACCACAAAGGGTTCAGTAACACAAAGCAGTGAACATACACTGAAATGCCTGGAACATTAGTCTGCTATAGCTATGAAAATGCTTAATCTCTTAGTAAATAAACACTGGTTTAATGCAGCTTTTATTAGACAGAACTGCTGTTGCTGGTAGGTCTGTCAAAGAGCCAAATCAAAGCACATGAATTAATGGCCACATTTTTATTATGGACACCTTACAAAACTTTCAAGGGTTCTTCGATTTGCCCATTAACGGCAATTCTTTCCTGGTTTCAATATGTAAACTTTGAAACGTTACAGGTCCTACACAGCTAGAAATGACACTTTGTATAGGGAACTACTGAATAAAAGTACAATAGAAACAACTCTGATAGATTTCAGTACACCAGAGATTCATATCAAATCCTTTACACATATAGAGTAAACACATCATAGCGATTTAGCCACAAACAAGACAAATAACAAGCATTCTCTTTACCATCAAATTTGTAAGCATTAACACCACTTCATATTAATGTACAGTAATTAACCAATTATAACAGTGCTATGAATGGGATCAAGCATTCCTAATGCTACATTAAAATTCCAGACCAACTTCTCAGCATCTCTCAGTTTATGAAAATTTAATTTATCCGTCCTGAAAGATTATTAGAAACTGTAAAAAGGCAAACACTTATGTATGTTTTTGGTACATGGGTTTGTTTTGGGTTTTACATGTAAATACGTACACAATAAAGTGGGAACCAAAAAAAAAAATAAAAAAAATACTGAGCCAGTCATATACACACATGCGTTACAGAACTCAACAGCTTCCCATCACACAGACGTTTAGATCCAAAGCAACTTAAACTTGGGACAGGGTACAATCTAAGCACGCAGCTCAACAGTTATGTTTCTTGCTCAAAGGCCCAACAATGGCTCTGTCAGTCTTCATATTTACACTTAGAACCTCAGCCACTGAGCCACCTGATCACTTAATCAATCAAAAGATCATTTATGACACACACAGCATGTTGTACATTGCTTCCACAAATATAAAATGCAAACAGATTCTGAGTACATTCCACGATTACGTTCAAACGCACAGCGTTCTCGTTCTGAACAGCTGCTAAGGTTGTTGTCAGCAGTGGTGCCAATATGGTGTCAGTAAGCACTCACTTGGGGCATGTTTACATCTAAGCCCTGTTCACTCATGCACTGTTGTGTGGCAATCGACTGGGAAATGGTTATGGGTGAATACGATCCAGAGCCGATATCCCTGGAAGACTGAGGCTACTGGGAACTACTGGGTGGGCTGATGTGTGAAGAGAAACAGTGAACACATGTGGACATACAGTATCTTGATGCGGCTAATTTAAAGGCGTAAAAGTAAAAAGCCTGCTCTCCATGGAAAAATGAAAAGGATATCTATCCATCCATCCATCCAGATCCAGTATCTACAGTTCAAGCCAAGATTCAGGACCAACTGGACTGCAGTCACTGGCTATGTTTGATGCATTAAAGCAAAGCAGCTTCATAACCACTATAACTTCAGCATGATTTAAGTGATTTGTAGCATCAGACTTTGAAACGTCTATTTCCCTACTAAAGTCGGACATCAGAGCAGGCTGGTTGAAGGACGTCGCTGCATAACTCTAAACACTAATATGTAGTAATCCTAAACACACAGACATACACAGTCATAAGCGATTCAGTCACCAACTGTGAAGGGACCCATTCTCTGTTTCTGTGTGAACATGAGATCGAAATAACTTAAGAAGGGAGCTGCTTTTACCAAAACATGCAGAGTGGATGGAATGAAAGGAGGTTAATGAAGGACAGGAAACGTTGTAGACTCACTAGCATTGCTGTCAGCCAGAGTGTTGAGATTGCTAGATATATCTCTCCTCCTGAACAGACACACGACCTTGGCTTCTACGTTTCCATTGGCCGTCTGTAAGAGATAATTGAGACAAAGGTTAGACCAATCCCACCACTGCTCCAACAGTACATGAGCTCCAGCCCTAAGACTCCTTAATGTGTTTAACTATTCTCATATGTTCAGATATGTTAAACAAACAGCAGGATTATGCTAACAGTTGTAACAAAAATGTACATTACATTAACGAGAGATCAAAGAATGTGGTTATAAAACAGGCGAAAACTTTAGGGCTGTTTTAGTAAATCCTATACGGTTACACATGCACCCTCTAAACACCCGCTAGCCCACTTCATTGGTGATTTACTCCGAGCAACACTTCAAACGATAGAAGCTATTTATCTTATAACACAAAAACTCCCATGATGATTACTTACAAAACTCCCATGAAGATTATTGACACCCTTAAGGCACATTTTAAATAAAAATAGTCTCAGTCATTGCATTAAAAACCCTGTTTTTCATTTGTTCAACAGCTTTGATAAAATAAAACGCACCCCTGTATGTTTGAGCTCTAAATATCACTCCGTGTTATGAGTTTTTACACATTTCCATAAAGCATGCCGTTAATCCACGCGCTGCACGGCGGTGCGAATGATACTTTTTCCAGCACAAACACAAACTCAGCATGCTGTGTAATGACTGTACACTACCACCATGCTGTAGCTCAGAGGGAAAATATGGTCTTCGTTAACACGCTTAAACAATACGAAAGAAAAGAAAACACAAAAGCCAGCCCACCTTGTTGAGTTCTTCTATTCGACGGATCAGGTAGGGATTACTGGACGAGTTCTCGAAGTACACATAATCTAGAGAAGAGGGGGAAAATGAAACAAGAGGGAAAATATAAGCAATATGAAAACAGCATTTTCAGTACAGTAGATTCAGATATTGTCTGAATCCTTAAAGCACAAATATTAATAGCTGCTGATTCAGTTAAGCAGATTTTTGAGCATCCTTTTCCAGCCATCTTACTATTCAGGCAAACAGAGAACTGCTTTTCCACAGCAGCCCAATGAGTATAGTTTATTGGCAATTGTTAACAGGTGTTGAGATTATTTGCCTATTTTTTTTAATCACTCCCAATTAGGGCTGAGTACTGAACATAAAGAAGAGTTGCGTAAATAAGGCGAAGACGCTTTTCATTCCTGGTGAATTGAATTGAACCGTGGGCTCGAAGATAAACAGCAGCATCTCACAGTGGCATGACTGGTTGCTGACAAAGACGCACGCCCAAGCATCAGGCACGCCCACCGTCAAGCATTAACTCGACATGTACGTGTGAATTCGGCCAAAGGCACACAGGAGTCTGGCTGTACTTTGTAGAAGTAGATGACAACAGCTCTCGGTGTAATAAACACCATAACCCCGTAGCTGTCAAGTCAGATAATATGTAATAAACATATATTGTTTTTTTTTTTTGCTCAGACATCAACCATATCGTTATCACTTTCACATTGGAGTCTACAAACTACACTGGAGGTCTCCTGTTTTTCATCAGCGACTGATACTGAGAAAAGGCAGAGCTGCTTATCTGTACTCGTACATGGTCGTTTCTGCTTCAGAGAGCTCATCTGGAGCAAATCTGTCTCCAAAACCAACTCTGCCAGACGGTTAGGAAATCACTGACAACCACTCAAACTCGGGCAGGTTATACAGGATGTGACCTCGTTACAGGTTTGATCTTTCCCCTCAGCTGGAGCGGACACATCCTTGGAATCAGACCGAGCAGGTACAACAGAGTAAACGACACGATTATTAACATTTTGTCTACGGTATTCTTATCATCACTCAGACATACGCTACCCCTCACTTTCTCCACACACCAGCACTGTACTGCCATGCAGTGGCCACCAAGCTGAAAAATCTAACGGCACATATTCACATCATTTTCATACATGTCTATTAAGCCTGCATTAAAACGTACATGCTTGTCAAACAACGGGTAATGGCAAGTAATGCATGCTGTGCAAATGTATTTCGTATAATTACTGGTGATATTGCATATCACTTCTCAAGAATCAACTGAAGCACAGAAATAAATCCTGCATACAAAATAATGCACGAACAACATCTAGCTGGCTGGATTTGTCCAGTTAAAAATTTAACAAGCTGATACACAGAGGAGAAACGGCATGGTGAAATCACGTCACAAAAACAGGTACCTCTCATGCTTACATGTTGCTTAACGAATTATTTAATTGGACGATAATATACACTACGTGTTGAGCTGTTTTCAAACGT
>JAOUQY010000044.1:14866822-14877561 GCA_028566355.1 Doras micropoeus | reverse complement strand
TCTCCAGAAGAGCTGTGGCAGATTCTCCAAGACACTCAGTAAAACCTAAAAGCTCATTTCTTTATAAAACTGCACACTTTGTACCTGAGAACACTGTTTAAGAAAAAGGCACAGCAAATATTGACTTCCTTTAGTTTATTACTGTTTACTGCACCTTATAGTGTTTTCTTTTATGTAGAAACATCTTCAAAGGCATCTTTACTTTACAGTGAGTCGTTGCATGTGTCTAAGACTTCTGCGTCGTACTGTACAGTAATTAGCTGGTAAGTTTTACCGAGTGTCTTGGAGAATCTGCCACAGCTCTTCTGGAGACTTTGACTGTCACACTTACTTCTTTTTGTCTGCATGCAAAACCCACCAGTCTTTTGTCTGAGAAGTGCTCTGTTATGTAACGTGTTGCTTTTGTTACTGACATTTTTTGTGTAATTTTGTGCAACATTTAATTTTTTTGGTGGAAAAATAACGTTTGGAAATATAAAATAGTTTTGTACTGACTCAATAACTAAACAGAACTAAAAAAAACAAAAGTTGTTCCTAAAAACAATAGGGTGCCTAAGACTTTTGCATAATACTGTACATCCAGTAGTGATGCAAATACATTCTTATGATCATCACTGTTTATGCTACAGTCTTTTTTCTGTTATGTGTTTCATGGGCAAAAGCAACTTCCTATGTCTTTTTTCCTCTGCGGTAACATAAAAACAAGGCTCAGCTAACATACTGTCTATGCGTGCTACGGTATATTGTTTTAGAAATTAAAAATCATCAGTAATCCTACTCACAAGTGGCTTTATATGAGAAACACATTTAAGCCCTATACAGACAGGATTAATTTACATGGAAAGCTGGGTTACTCTGTGACTATTTACATCCAGATCACCAATTCTTGTATTGGTCCTCCCTTGAGAACATTCTAGCCCAAGTTAAATTAAAAAATAATTTTACTCCTGTCTGCATAGACATACGCCATATGGCCAAATGTATGCGGACACCTCATTCCTTAACCATGGGCATTAATAAGGAGTTGTTAGGGGAGAGCTCCTCCCTGAAGAGCAACTCCTTATTACTTGCTATCAGTTCCAATTCATGCCAAAGGTGTACAGCGGGGTTTGAGGTCAGGGCTCTGTGCAGGTCATTCAAGTTCTTCCACACCAACTCTGGCAAACCATGTCTTTATGAACCTCGCTTTATGCTCTTTTCTGCATTGTCATGCTGGAACATGTTTGGACCTCTTATTTCTAGTTAAGGAAAATCTTAATGTTAAAGCATATGAAGACTTTATAAACAAATCATGTGCCTCCAACATTGTGGCAACAGTTTGGGACCTCTTAAGGGTCTCTCTTGAGGGTCTCTCATAAGACCCTCTTATGGATGTTATGGGCAGGTGTCCACATACTTTTGGCCATACAGTGTGCTTGATTTTGCAGGCAGATGATACCTTGTGCATTGGTGGAAAAAAATCTTTGGACAATGTAGTACATATTTACTCATCATTATTTCTTTTTGTTTCTATTCTATTCTCAATATAATCAAGTGACTGATGCTTTGACTCTTCACTATTATATTACTGCTATTTGCTCTAGGTTCAGTAACTTTGTACAGACCTACTCTTCTTTCTGTCTCCTATCAGACAGTTTACCCAACTTTTAAAGCAGTACAGCTGTAAGTGCACATTTCTCTCCGTCAGGCCGCCCACCCTCAGTTGCTGTATTTCCTGTCAGTCTCTAGAACCTGCTCTCTGCTGTCTGCCCCTGCACTTTCTCTCTTGCATACACACAGTACAAAAGGTACACACACATTCTTACCTCTCGGTATGAGAAAGCATGACAGCTGCTCTGAAACATACCCAGCTACTTTCTGGTTTTAAAATGATAAAGCTTGTCTTCATGGACAGTTCTGACAATGCAATGATCAGACAAACAATTTCTACTTCTGTTTCCGCCTTTTATCACTTTCATTATTCGGAAGTTGACAAGGGGGATTTACAACACAATGAAAGTAATATATCTGAGTCTATTCTAAAAGAAAGGCCATTTTTAAAACTTCTCTCTATACAGTTTGGAAGAATGTTGTCAGGAATTGAGTGCTGGACAGTACTTGTGGGGTATTTACTGGAAAAAAAGTGAGGTGGGATTGTGAATGTAGGCTTGAAACTACATTAAACCCACAATTGTTATCTTCGCTTAGATCTTACTTTAAATAAACTACAGGAAAGTTTCTTTTTAATTTCCAGAGCAGAGAGGAAATAACAACAGTGTGAATACAAGAGAAATGCCTGCATGCTAACAGGCACCACGAACCAATAAATACAGAGACCTGAAAAAGGCATCATTATAATTGCATCTTTATAATTACAACAGGTAGATGACTCTTGCACAAATGCATTTACAAAACAAAGCTTTTGGGCTATCTGATTTTCTGATAAGGAAAATGGCTGTACAGTCTGAAACCAGAAACTATTTCACATGCAGAAATCCTCTACTTTGTATGCCTAATATCTACAAGCGTAGTGGTGAAGAACCAGTAATCTTATAAAATCTCCCAGACAAAACCTTTAATGCACCATGCTTCTTGAGTTAAGTGCATAGTCATAGCCTTTGTATGTTGTATTCAGAACAAGTTTATAAATCTATGTTGAACATGGTCCTCATTTTGTCTTTGTGTATACAGAAATTAGAAAACAACACCATACAACGTGGTCAGAACTGTACCCGTACCTTTATATGTATATAACATAAAAACAAGTTGTGCAATAAAAAAAACCTAGCTCTTAGTTCCATGCATAAAACACCACCAGTCAGGATGCACCTATACCTTTATGCATGAGTTTCCCTTCTTTAAAAAAGACTTTCTGATGCTGATAAATCTGTTGCTCTAAACATTAACTGCAGTAATAAGAGAAGTTCCAGTCATTTCTCTAGAAGTCTCTGCACAAAAATAGAGTCTGATGACTAAAGCCTTGTAGCCATCTGTCTCCTTTCAGCTACACATTTGAATATGACTGCAATTTTGGAAAGATGGTTGATGTACTGTATTTCATAATTTCTGGTGAAATATAAGTCATAGTTGTGGTTTCTTCCTTCTTCCTGCCCTTTAGTTTTCACCCATGTTCTGGTTTTCCATTCAGGTGTTAAGAGTTAGGCATGTCATGTATCGTTTAAATTAATGGTCAGTTAAGCCACTGATGTTTCCATCTTCAAACGACGTCTTAAAACTTTTTTTTCCACAGATTCCTAAGCTAGATATCCTTTTCATTAAAAAAAAAATTCAGACCTGATCGTACTCTTAATAGACATCTGAGCTAGTATCAGAATATATTTGTTGGTGGTGACCTTAAAGCACTTTTTGTAAGTCGCTCTGGATAAAGGCGTCTGCTAAATGCCTAAATGTAAATGTAAATGTGATGTGATCCAATGTTCAAATCTAATTTGAACAGCTTGGTGTGGTGATGCTGCCTGAACAGCCTGAACTAACAGCCTGAACTGTTAGTACGTGTATACAGTGGGGTCCAAAAGTCTGAGACCTCACTGAAAATCTGAGATTTTCTGAGAATTTTGAAATACTTAAAACAAAAAAGGTAAATGTTCAATATCTTGGATATTTATCTTTCTATCCACGTCCCTATTTAAATGTAAGCAAATGAGTGATATTGATTACACTGCTTTGTACAAAAGATGACATTTTCCTCATGCCTAATCTCTACTATTGAAGCATGCATTCAGACAGCACTCCAAAGGATTTGATCTAAAATGGCTTTGCTTGTTAAACTTGCAACAAAAAAAGCAAAAAGGGGACAAATCATGTACTAAAAATGTGTGTGTATGTGTTTCATAATGGCAATTAAATTAATTATGTTTCTATGACACATCCAAAGCCAAAGTTACTGACCCCATTTCCCCATAAGTTCTTACCAATGGGGTGTATTTCTACATAACACTGCAAAAACTAAACATTTAGTAGCTATGTTTAATTTGCCATTCCTGCACAGTTAGGCTATATACACAGCATTGGCATATGTACATTATTTCTCTAGTTGGAAATAAGGTAAAGGGTAGATTTATATCTTTAAATTTGACCTTTTAACTTTATAAGTTCAGAAAGTTCAATACTTTCATACTACTGTCTATACAGCAGTTTTTTCTGATATCATCGATGGCAGGGCATTCTATTAAGGTATGTTTTATTGTTAATAATGATTCACAGTTTTTGCAAAATGGTGCATCTTTTCCAAGAACAGGTTCCAGTGTGTCAAAGCTGAGTGTCCTATGCAGCATTTTGTTATTGTTGGTTGATCCTGTCGTCCTGAAGTGTATTGGTTGGGGTTCCTGTTGAGCCATCGATTGATTTCATGCAGTTTCTTTTCTGTGCTACGATTCCATTCCTCTTGCCATATATTTTTACAAAAGGTTCTGACTTTGTAGCTTTGATGCCCTATCTGTGGGTGGCACCAAGTGATTTCCTTTTCATCAGCTTTTTTGCCAGTTTGTCTGCTTTTTCATTGCTTTTTCACCTAAGATGCAAGCAACTCAGTACATTCTACACTATACAGTCAAATGGTCAGCTGTCCAGAAGGTTTTGGCCATAGAGTGTACTTTAAAAATAGCTTCAGGATGGATAACCTGATAACTGATACCATGTAAACATCATGTAAATGCCTGTCAGCGGCAGTGATAAAATGTGTAAATGGATACACAGCTCAGCACAGCACAGCATGTATCTCTATAAACTGCCAGCTTCAGTGGAGACCAGTGATGGCCAACCTAATTTTAGTGGTCACCTCTGGCCCTTAGACACTTTTTTGTCTTCTGCTACATAAAAAAAATTGCCTTATGAAAAAACACATTCCATTTTACATATTTCAATACTTCTATTTAAAAATAATTGGGAGGTTGGATGGGTGGTATGGTGGCCATCAAACTAACATTCTGTGGCAAAAGAAGGATGTTAACTGACCTCAGTAACGTTGGCTCAGCACAGACATTCAGTAATGATGCAGAACATGCTTGTAGTAAAAAAAAAAAAAGGTGGAGGGAGTTGAAAAAGATATATTTCTGGGGCATTCACATTCTGGGATATTACCAAACCACACTATTGGTAACATTATAAGCTGAGTATCTGCTTTCTGAAAGGATAATATAATAACACTGAGCAATTTGTACATTTGGATGATGTTTTGCTGAGACGAACTCGCTACAAACACAAAAAACAGCACTGACTGACGGGACTCATGTGCTTCTCGTTATTACGGTATCAACACTAAAACTTGCTTCATGCATGCACGTGACTACAGACCGCATTACATGCAATATGCATATAAATCAAGACTGTCTACAGACCACCCAGTTTAACATGCACACAGGGTGTGTTTGACTTTGTAGTTGAGTCAAAGTATGCTGCCGTGCAAGGAGATGGGTCTACAAACAGATTCCTTTTGGTTCATTCTAATTTCTTGCACAAACTATTAACATAGTTCAAATATTTTTTTCTGTTTGTGCATGGCGTGAATGAAGCTACTGACTTGAAATGGTATAGTGAATTTAGTTCTACATATGGTAAGCTTACATAAGACAAACACACTAATCGCTTTACAAGACCAGCCTGCAATTTTTTCCTGACACAAATTCCATCTGCTAGTTTGTGTAAGGAGAGCCATACATCTAACGAGTCAGATGGTTAGATTTAGGACAGCTTTCTACAATATCAGTAGTACACTGACACAATATTCCAATAAAGATTGATAATGATTAACAGATCACGGCTTGAGTAGCGTCACTGACCAACCATGCAGTCTGAATTTCTTCTTCTTTTACCTCTAAACCTAAACAATGTCTCCTCCATAAAAAATAAAATAAAATGAACACTCGGCAAATGGCAGCTAATATACCAAATCAAAAATGCATTATGTTAAATAGACCAGTTACAGCACAGCTCAGGAGGTGTTTACTGTGAAATATACTCGAGGAGTACAAGAACAACACTGACCAAACGCATGTTTCAACAACAACAACAACCAATAAGGTCACAACGTCAAATCAAAGCTGCATGGTAACAAGCACCTGATTGGATGTTGGTCCAATATGCCATTTATTCTTTAGTTTTGCTTTTAAGTTGAATTAAACTCATTGATGGCTTATCATTGACTTTTGCAAATGTGCTGCTAACAATACAAATCCTAACAATGCACGTGTCTATAAAAGTCTTATATAAAAGTGTTATTTTTTTTGCCATGTCAACCATCCTTACTTTTAATCCAGACCATGTGAAAATTCCACTGGTAGACTATTTCGTAAGTCCGTAGAGGAAAAAGCTGGCATGCATTAGCACTTCAACAGAAGTACAGAGTTAAAATGTCAGCATTGCCAGCAGACGCCTGAGGCTTTTCTCCATGTGATATTTACTGTTCCCCAAAGCACTACAGCTCCAGAGGTTTACAAGGCTGTAAACAAAAGCACAAAAGCGAATATGCCAGTACTGTACCACACAATATTACAAACACCACTTATAAACAACATGTGCAGTACGAACAGTGGGTCTAAAACTTATGGAGAGCTCACAACATAGTACTGCACAGCTAAAAATAATCACATGGAATACATGCATGAATGAACTGAAGTACCAAAAAAACTGGTACTGGAGCCTATGCAAAATACATAACAACGCCACCTATGCACGTCATTGGTTGCATCCGCCGGTGCGTATATAAAGCCAGGGGCAAATATGGAAACCTCTAGAGTTGTTTCTGCCCTGAGAATGGCAAGTTCATGATTTTGCAAATTTCAAAGCCATTTAATAGTTGGAGCTCGTGAGATGGGTCGTAACATTTCGAGCAAAGTTTGGATTTTCGCGTACGAGCATTTCGAGGGTGTACCGTGACTACAAGAACTCCGGCAAAACCTCAAACTTATGACAGCAGCATGGCTGTAAACAAACTCTGGGTGAACGTGACCAAGAATAGTTTCACGTGACAGCCGTGCAACACTGCTTCGAATTCAATGCTGGGGCCTCAACAAACATCTGTGTGAGGACTGTGCAACCACAGCAATTTATGTTATTGATAAAATACACAGCTTTAAAAAAAATCCTTTTATTTTTACATACAATGTTGTGGAATGTCCGCTAGTTATTTTCTGGTATCACTAACATTACAACTGCAGCTACTGCATTCCTTCACCAGCCTCTGTTTCTTCTTCCTCTTCAAATCAATATGACAAAAAAATATATATAGCTCATCGTACTGCTGTCTCTGTCCTAAAGACTCTCCCGTGGCAGAAAATGAACTGCCTGTTTGTTACAAAGCGCTGACACCAGAGAAATGTTTAATAAGCATCTCTTTGCACAAATCGTCACCTAATTAACATTATTAATATTATTTTAAAAAAATAATAATTACTTTTAAAGCATTTATAATTAGTCAGTTCCTAGTTACTGAAATTATAATACTAGAGGAAAATGCTTGGACTGAAAATGTATAAAAATGTATTTCTTCAGCCAAGCAGTAGCTGATATGAATTCCTGGGTGTATGCCTTACAGTCTTATCTTACACCCAGGAATCCTACAAGTCTTACAGCATTTTGATTTCAGAAAACATTGTACATTTTAACCCCTTTTATCTCCTAGTACTGAAATAGGCATACTGAAAAAAACGTAATACATTTCTGTGGTGTATGAAATGATGCGGTAACACAAATTAAACGTGTTGCCAGATTCTTGGAGCTCTTTCACACCTTAAATCCTAAAGTCACCCCTGGACAGCACCTATCCTATTACAGGGTAGGACAACTTTCACATGTTATACATCAGTACTAGAAATTCAGATGTTCTTCATGAGCAACTCATCTGCTATCCACCACAATCAGCTGCAGCATGGACTTTAGTTCCTTTTTTTTTTGGTGACATTAAAACAAACATCAAACAGACATACTGAAAATATTACATGTAATACATTATTGTGGTGTATTGTTGTGTAATGATGCTGTAACATTAATATTTTAAATTAAAGGTGTTGCCAGATTCTTGCCACATTCACCCCTTAAATAAATCCCAAAGTAACCCCTGGACATCTTATATCCTGTGACAGGGTAGGAAAACTTTTATAGAAGAATTCTGATGATTTCTACAGCTAAAAACTTCAGGCACAAGTGAAGAAATGTCTACTATGCACCACAGTCCACTGTTGCATGGACTTTATTTCCTTTTTTTGGTGACATTAAAACAAACAGCCGTCTCTTGCAGCGTGTACAGCTCCCATAAAACCCCAAGAATCGCTCGTTTCCAGTTTCACTTCAGCAACCCAGTGAAGGCTGTCATTTTAAAACTAAACATAAACACACAGCCAAAGGACCAGATCCAGTTTCCCCGACACCTCTGATTTCTCATCTACTCTTCTTTCAGTTTTCAGCAGTGGCTGTGCTTCGCGCTGGCTCAGGGTGTGTTGAGGTGCGAAAAACTGACAGTCGAAGTCGAGTCGAGTCAAGAAGGGACACAAAAACCCAAAAGGATATGACACTCACCCAGACTGTTTGTTGATCCATCCATCTTTCACTCTTATCCTGTTTAGACCTCTTTGAAACGGCGCATTGTCGCACGCGAGGAATCCACTCGAGTCATGTTTTTTATTTTTTTTAAAAGTGAGAAAGTAAACTACGATCAGCAGCAACACCCCAGGAAAAAGAGACGACACGTGTGTCTGTGCATGCGTGTGTGTATCTGTGCATGCGTGTGTGTGTGTGTCTAGGGGGGGAGACGGACTGAAAATGCAACTCCAGTCCAAAACCACACACATGCAGGAAATGCTCGATGGAGGCAAGTGCATATATAACTACAGTAGGTGTGGAAGGATGTCATGTAGCAACACTCCTCCATGCATTTGTGAAACTTTCCCGGGAACATCAGACTCCTTCGTCTGAACTATTAACCGGGTTCAATTCGTGCGAACACCGGTTCAATGATTCGTACGAAATATTGTAACACAAACACGCAACATATACATACAGTCTAGTAAAACCTACATTTACACATGACAACTGCAGCACAAGTTTACGTTCGACCCGCCACCTAGTGGCAAAGCCGCAAGGGCCATGATGTTATTATGAGGAACAAACGCCAAGCGGAACCAACGAGAACGAAAATGTTTCTTATTGTTTAAGCGGAACGCGAATGTCGACGGACCAGGAAGTCGTCTTGCCGGTGAAGGAGATTTGACCGATATGTGTCTGAATGCTACATTATGTTCTTCTTGTTTTGACTGCCAGTTCCTAAATGAAGGAGATTTACTCCAAAACAACACAACAAAGCATGCTTTAATTTGACATGGCAATGGTAAGCAGATACACACACTGTTCCTTATTAAATGCATGCGTTCACCATGCTGCATGGGCTGCTCTTAGGCTGGATCCCAAATGTCATGCTACTCCTTGTAAAAGGATACAGAAATAACTGATTCTACACATTATATATCAAATGAGATACATTTTGGATTCTTTCTATTATATCCCCATGTCTTCTCTGGATATGGTTTATATTTAATTACTTAATGTACACATTTTAAGTAATAGTAATAAATACAGCAGCTGCCTCCTGCTGGTGTGTTGCCTTTGCTTTGACTAAATTGAGAGACCTCAGTTGTTCTCTGCATAAACTGTCATTTTATCTTACAGGCCAGGAGGTTGGTGTTACACATCCATCACACATCACACAACATCACGTCCACTGTCATCCCTGCAGTTACTCGACTGCACCCACGGCTCTGCTACGGTCATGTAAGTGTTCACAATATTTTCAAAAGGCAGTCTGTCATTAGAGAGGTTTGTAAATAAGAAACTATTTCAGCTTGTTGTTTTGTACATGATTGTTTTAAGGTACCAAGGTGGTTCCATTCCAGTTCAGTGTTTTCCAAGGGCAAATCAGACAGTGTAGATCTTCAAGAAATAATCAAGCATGAGACCGAGACAAATAAATCTTTGGTCACACACGACGAGCTGTTTGAGAGAGCAGCCCGAGATGCAAAGACCAAAGCCAACTTTAACCGAGTGCTGGACACCTTCAACAAGAAGGACATCCGCCGGCGTGGGCATGTGGAGTTTATTTACGCTGCGTTGAAGAAAATGCCTGAATTCAGAGTGGAGCGGGACATCACAGTCTACAACAAACTCTTGGATGTGTTTCCCAAAGAGGTGTTTGTGCCACGGAACTTTATTCAGAGGATGTTCAATCACTACCCCAGGCAACAGGAGTGTGCCGTGCAGGTGCTGGAGCAGATGGAAAATTATGGTATGGTGTGTGTGTGTTTGTGTTGTGTATTGTGCATGTATTGTTGTTCTTTTATTAAAATTAAAATGATACGTGGTTTGTCCGGAAAGTAATGAGAATGAAATTCTCACACTCCATAGGGCTTATGCATGGGGATGGTGGGGCAAGGTCAGTTAGAGTGGGATTTCAGGTAAACAGTAGGACACGTTTCAGTTGCATACTAGCCTTTGAAGTTTGGAACAAATGTTGGATCATTTAACAAGAAAGCCTAATTTCCTGAAGAGAGTGATCACAGGAGATGAATCATGGGTATTCCAGTACGATCCTGAGACAAAACGACAAAGTGGTGCTGGAGTTTTTAAACACCTCAGTGTCACTGCTGGACTGAAAATAGTCCACCAACAAAAATGTCGAGTTACCAGCATCCTGTAGGCAGCATCCTGTGAGCACTGATGAAGGATTAGAGGATGACTAACACAAACTGTGCAAC
>JAOUQY010000044.1:14815914-14830448 GCA_028566355.1 Doras micropoeus | reverse complement strand
AGCAGAAGCCACACCCTACTGAAAGTCAAGATCCATTGATTAGATCCAGTGATTAAAAACAGGTAGAATGAGGTGTGGCTCCTGCTTGACTGGAAGGAAACCCTGCACCCACACCAGCCCTTTGGGGATAAGATTGGACACCACTGACTTAAAGCCTTGTTGAGATGTAACAGCAAAATTAGGGCAATGTTGAGTAATAAACAGCTGTAGCATACTGACTGTGCAAATAATATGAATACTGAATATTGCAAAATACAGCATCATTTTAAACTAGGTAATTTTTTAGCATGGCCTGTTTTATGCTGTTTTCATGCCTAATTTGGCTTCCACCATTAAAACCCACGAGATACCGAGGATAGTACACTTCTTGTACATAACCAAGGAGTCATAATCTTTCATCTTACTTGAAGGGGTGTCCTTCATTGGACTTCTGCACGGCCTGGATGACGGACTTGTAGACACGGAAGGAGATGGTGACGCAGAGCAATGCCAGGAGCAGGTAGGAGATGACGCTGATCACGCTGAATGCTGCCAGAGACAGCAGCAGTAGCAGGGAAATGCCAAACGCCACGCCCGACTTTTTAGGGTCCCGCCAGTACACCAAGTCATGCACTGCAAGACAGAGAATGTGTGTGCGTATGTAGTGTAGTATGTTTGTGTGTGGTGAGAGTGAGAGAAAACAATTAATACAATCATGCACAGACTTGCCCAAATCTGTATTAGAAAGATTTTTGCAGCTACAACAGCTAACAAATTTAATATGAAATGCAATGTTTACATTTTCTATATGAGTCCATTATGTAATACAGAGTTCTCAAAATGGCCTTTACTTTAACCTTTTTAGAAAGTCTTATATAACCGGCAGCCAGGATGCACAGAGATGCCTTTAGTACATATGCTTTAGTATCTCAGGAAAGCTTACACGCTCATGTGTCGCTCATATTTTTGCATAACATTCTCGAGCCATCAAGCTTGCTCAGATCTGCAAACTTTCCTCACAACCTTCACCTCTGGTTCCAGTCAGAACTCCTCCGTTCTGTCCTAGGACGCCTACGAGGCAGAAGATCTGACTCATGCGAGCACATATTGCATTTCAAGTTACCCTCTAGTCTCTCCCTAGATATCACATCTACAGATACACAGCACAGAGCAACCTGTGCCTTTAAAGACCCTTAAAGGAATCTATTCATTCATTGAAAATACATATTTTAGCTAAGAACTTGTAGATGTCCACCAACAGTGGCTGTTTATAATTGTTATACCACAGTACTAACAATGCCCTGAATCTGCGTGATCAGGTGTTGATTAATTTTCTAAAACAGCAGCTTTGACAACAGTGCTAACTATAATTCAAATCACAGGTTTATATTACATTTGCTCTAGTCTAAGGAGGTACATAATCTATGGTCAAGAAAGAAAATGAAAAATAGAGGCTGGGAAAAGGAATGACTCATATGACTAAATGTAACAATGGTCAAAAGTATGAAGAGTTAAACATTTTTATTTTATTTCAAGAGGCATAAGATGAATAAAGCACTTTGGAACATGCTGTTAAAGGAAAGTAATCAACCTTGGGGCTGTAACAGTAACAATGCTTAGCACTGTACCTAGATCAGTAAACATCATGTTTTATTCCTTATAAAATGCCTTACATTTACAAGGATTGCGTTACTACTACCCTGAAAATTTCAGTTTGTCGATTTTGTTGTTATTCAAATGAAACGATAATTTGCATAATTTGGTTGTGTTTCAGAACCTCAAAGGGTATCTCTGCTTTGAAGAATAAATTTTGTTCCCATGTTCTCTATTACAACAAAGTCTTATTTCAGGATATCTAAACATTAGGCTATTACCATATAAAAACAAGACACGTGCTAAAAATGTTTACAAAAATGTGCCATTTGTGATGTAACTACAACACAAGGCCGATGATTCAAAGCCTCAGAAAGCACACTATTGTTTTCTCTGCTCCTTTTCAGATGCTCAGAGGCTAACAATGAGCACCAGCATGGGGTTTCCTTCTCGCTCACTGCAGGGGTCTGAGTCTCTCCCAGCATGCTTTGCTAGTGCCCAGAGGGAGCCAGCCTGGACTGAGTGCTCATTCATTATCCCTCCCTCTCTCTTCCCTGCTCTCCTAAGCGGCCCCAGATACACCAGCACGTCCCAGTGGTAGCCAAACTGCAGTGGCCTCTTTTCAGTAGCAGTACTGTTACTCTCTTAAAGGCACAGGTGCCGTTTATATAAATGTGGGTGCGTGGCCATGTCTGTTCAGATATTTAAAAACCACACAGCCATAACAGAAACATGTAGGAGCACAGAAACCTAAAAAGTGCTGCCTTAAACATATGTTATTCAATATAGCAACAGCAGCAGCATGTCACTGCTCATAGCCAAGATTGTATTTGCTTAAAGTGCTGTGCTTCTACTTCAACTTTGCAACAAATTCCATAAAAAGCACAATTTGCTATTTCTGTTTCACTGGGAGAGACACAAGGGCTTGAGGAGCCACGAGGACTGGGGGGAAAAAAGATTTAGAAAGAATTTAGCTCAGCCATCAAAACAATTTCCTCCTGACAGAAAATACTGTAATTCTCCAAGTTAGCTTTATATAGACATCCTTGAAAGAGTAAATCAAGGTCACTGATGCCTGGTTCAGTTTTTTTTTCTTTCTTTTTTTTTGCTGGTGCTAATCTCTAAACAACTTCAGTCTACAGAAGCTCAAAGCATTGCAAATGGTAGAAAATGTGAAACCCCCCCAAAGAGGGGAAAAAAAACAGCGATGTGGACAACAATCCACCAACATCCAACTGATCAGAAAAATCAGAAAAAGGCAGCATTTATATCTCCCCATTAATTCAAGCTCCCGCTCACCCCTAATGGCATGAAAAGCCTTATCTAGTTTCATGTTGTCTTTATAACACTTATAGCACTCATCCCAGCTGTACTGAGGTCTCTACAGATTTCTGGACATCCTGTAAATATCACTGTGGAATTTAGTGCAGTCATAACATAGCATGAGGCAGAAACACCAACATCCTCTATAGAAAACTGTGGAAAAGACCACACCTGGGATAATAAATGACATCAATACAATCAATGCAAGATTCCACTCAACATTATCCCAAAGCATGTTCTGCACTGTGCAGTATTTATTTAAAGTAGAAGCACATTAAAATGATTATTCATCATCATTTATTCACATCTCTTCTAATGAGGGTCTTTTGTCCTCAATCTTTGCCAAGTGCTTTACATGGCTTGAGAATGCTGCACCAATTCAGAACTTGAGAGACTTACTTACTGCCTTTCTTAGCAGCTTGTGCAAACTGTTACCAGATGAACGTGTTTTTGGATGTAACCACTCTGCCAGGTGTTTTTTGCGAGTAAAAAAATGCATAGTAGCTTGCCATGTGTAGAACACAGCTAAGAGTGCAAATTGCTGCATTTCCATTATGAAAACGGACAGTCAAATTCTCAACCTTTTAGGCACTTTTAGGACGGTAATTTTCCATTCTGAAGTTCTCAACAATGCACTTAAAGACTGGCACTTAAACCAATTTGCTGTTGGTCCTATTGGTAGTAGAGCATGCAACTGAATATGATAATGTTGTGGGCTCCAAACTGTTACGAGACGTTAAGAAAGTTTACATATTAGGGCGTTTTTTTTGAGTGCAGGGTTAGTAGGCTGACAGCCTAAATGGGGGACTTTACCTGTCAGGTGGGTTAGTATTAGTGCCAAGACATGCTCTGCAAGGTGGTAGGCTTCTGCCACCCAGATGTCGATTGCCTCTATCTCTCTGGTTAGCGAGGCGTCTGGCTGATTCTCATTTGGAAGACAGTGAGGAGAGGGATTTGTGCAAATTAAAGACTCGGACTGAAACGAATGCTGTGAAAGTGTATCCTTTGCAGAGACGGGAATGTCTTTAGGAATGTTGATGTCCTCCTGTTCTTCATGACTACTCCCAAGCTCTTTTAAAGCACAGATAGTAAGGCTTTCTTGCTCCAAGTCCATGATCACAACAGGGGGAGGAGGACCAACAGATACAGGTTCCTTAGTGGTCTGTACTTGACCAAGGTTCTGGAACTCCTCATCCTGCTGTGATTTTAAACACTCTCTCATAAACTCCACAAAGCTATCTGTTGGAGAAGATTCTGCCTCAGTGGACTCAAGGTTGCTTGAGATTTCTGAGGATATTTGTATTTCTGGAACATTGCACTGGATTGTTTCATCTTGCTCAGATTCTGTGTCAACGGTCTCAGGTATGTTTGTGGTCTCTTCAGATATCTGTACCTCAGGAATTTCTCGTTGTAATATTTCATTTTGTTCAGATTCTGCTTCAATGGGCTCAGGTTTGCTTGTGGCTTCTGGACAAATCTGTGTATGTGGAGCATCATACTGGATTATTTCATTTTGTTCAGGATTTGTCATCAATAGTCCCTCCGTTACATCACTGGTCACAAAATCAGAGATCACATCACTGATTTTGCCTGATTGATCATTATGAAATGATGGAAATTGAGCAGGTGTGCTCTCTTGGAAAGACGGCAACTCTACCTCTTGCCTGGTCATGCAATCCTCATCCATCAAAGAAATATTCCCTGAATTGGTTGTCTTTGTGTCATCACCATCTATGCCCTGATCATCTAATTCAGGATTTGGCGTGCTATTTTGGGAAAGCAGAGGCTCCGCAGGGACATCTGCTGAAATGTTAGCAGGAAAAGGCTCAGGTTCAGTAGCACATTGCTGCTTAGTTCCATCAACAGTCTCCTCAAATTCATGAACAGTTTCCTCATATGCCTGCTGAGCAAGCACAGTATCATTTTGACCATGCTGAGAGTTAGATTTTAGTAACTCGTTTGTTTCCCCATTATTTACAGCATACACACCAGAATTTAACTGGTCTTTTAAAGCCAGATCCTCACTAGTATAATGATCTAAATATGTATCTATGTCACTGGACTCAAAATCATTTGAGAGATCCTCATAATTGGGTGGGAGGTCAGGTACAATTTCTGTAGTATTGTCTGATTTTACATCGATGAAGGAAAATTCTCTGGAAGTTTCATCTCTATTCTGTGGCACTGTTGATTCTGTGTGAGAGTCCTCCGAGCTATCACATTTGGAGGGAAGTGAAATCTGGTTAATCAAGTCACTGTTAACATCATCTTTGATTATCTTATGTTTTGGAGAATATTCTTCATCAGAATCTGCAATATTTTCCTGTGAGGTAATGTCATCTGCTTTCGGAGCAGCATCTTCAAATTCTGATCTTGAAATGTCAGAAAACTCCTCACATGGTTGTGGAGGCTCTGTTGTACGTTCTTGCTTTATTTCATATCTCTGCTCCTCCTCCTCCTCTTCTTCTTCATGCTCTACTTCATAATCACTGAGAACCTGTTCCTCTGTTTCAATTACATTAATAATGGGTACCTGAATACTCTGCTTCTCTTGCACATTTGGAATAGTCTGTTTGTCTGTAGAAAACCCACACTCAATAGCATCATTAACAACACCAGTTTCATCTTCAATAACTGTATCATCAGATTCACCAGAGCTGTCGGCATCAAGGATCGCTACACTCTCTGGACCAACACCTAGAGTGTCAGACTGTTTTGTACTAGAGTCAGCCTGGGGAACAGGAGTTGAAGATTCCACAGCAAGAACCTCAAAATTATCAGGAGGTGCAACAGATGTAATTATCTCAGAGTCCCGAGTTTCAGAAAGGAATGGTGGGTCTTGTGTATCCATGCCGGGTTTCTCTTGTTTGTCCCACATGTATGCTGTAGGTAAAAACCTGAGATCGAATTCTGACTCATCCTCAAGAGTGTCTTGCTTTGACTGATTAGCATCATCATTTATATGTTTAGACAGTTCATCAGGGTTGTCCATGAATTCATCAGGTACACCTACAAAAGATGAAGGAATTCCTTGTACATCTGTATATTTGCTCTTTGTTTCATCAGACGGACATTCGGGCATTGTAGAAGACTCTTTCATTTCATCAAAGTCAGATTCCACAATGTTGAAGTTAGGTGCTGGCGGCAAATGAGCTCTCATCCAGTCAGCAGTATCTTCAAAGTCACTCCCACGCCTGGAATCACCAAGAATCTCAAAGGGAGATTCTGGAGAATCTTGTTCACTTGATGTGGGCTTTTTCTTTATGGATGAACGAAGAGGGATACTATGTATTTCAGAATGGGACTTTTCAGAGTGCCGTTCTCTAAAATGAGTAAATCCTGCATCACTCCAGTCAGAATCATTCTGCTTTGCTGCCAGAGCTTCCAATGCTCTGATTCGCTCAGACACAGGTGATATCTTTATAGGGGAAGAGTCCTGTTTTTGTGAGCCAAATGATGATTCAAAAAGCTCCCTTTTCTCTTGGAAACTACGTTCCTTGATTCCAGTTGAGGGAATAGCGTTATCATTTCCATAAGTTGCAGGAGAAAACGAACTTGGCTGGGAGGAAAAGCGAAGTGAGGTAGGCACACCCTCTGATGGCTTCTCAGAGTCCAGTGCCACCCGTTTGTCTGCGTCCATTAAACACGTAGGGAGGAAGAGAGGGGAAAAGTGGGGAGGAAACAAAAATCAAGGCACACTCTATTTTCGTATAGATATGCTAAAGTGGAGGGCCATACTTGTAGCTCTGGTGACTGCAAACTGTTCACCTTGATATGCATTTAATTTAATCAAGTCAAGTGCTTTAAAAAAAGGTACCTTTCCTAGGACATTATTCTGAGCCAAAGGCAGGCCCCAAAAACTTTAGCAATCAGCAGTTAGACTAGTACTTAAACAGCATTCCCAGGATGTCCATTTTGGTGCAGCTGAAGCAGTCATGCATTGCAACGTTTAATGGATTGCCTTTATTCTTTGCATGCCAGTTGGACAATGTATGTCTTAAGAAACTGTATAACACAATGGAAGATGCTTGCTTTACAAAGATAACAGTTGTGAATAAAATGAAATTTTTACTTCAATATTAAGTAAAAAAAAAAGTGTCCTCATAATGTTGCATCTTTAATACTGATGAAAGTGTACCTTGTTTAAATTACATTACACATAGGACATAGAATTTCCACACAGAAATGAATCATTCAAACCATCTGTCAAGACCATAAAGACATCCTAAATGAAAGTGTATATACACCAGTTTGTATACCACCACAAGTACATGCTGTCTAAGTACAAAAGAGGCAATGCTGTTCAATAATCGACACCCCTGCTGTTTCCTCAATATATAAACTACCATGATTTTGAGACTGTTATTAATCTAAAATGGAAGTGCAGATGTGACAAATTAGGTAATAATGAAACTAAATGGTACCCACTGCAAAATCTTATCCTACCTTGTGGTAAGATATTGCATGCATAAGCAGAAATGTTCAGCTAGCAGCCTTAGCCATGGAGGGCACAGCCTGGTGCAGGCCCTGTGGTCGATCCCTTCCCTGTGTCACTCTACCTGCAGTACCAGTAAAGATGGGAAGGAGGCGCCTCCATACACAGTTAGCGGCCGAGGAGGCACATCAAGGACAGGAATCCTTCGGGATACCAACCTGATCCATTTTTAGGATTCTGCTCTTATACAATGTGAACTCTGGCATGTTAAAATAATGTGGCAATCTTGGGATTATCCCAGACCCAGAGCAACGTGGTTCTAATAAGTGCCTGCTATTGAGAGACTAAGAAAGGGCATATTTGAAGCATCTGTGAGGGCTTTACTTTCCTGTTTGTAGCCAATGTTAGATTTGGGCCGTGATGACCATACAAGGCAACTGAAACTATATTAGATCTTTGGTTTTGGAAGTCCAAAATGAAAAGTGAATATGAAATTCTTGAATATCGGAGGTACTAACGAATGGTTATGGTCAGTGATAATGATAACCAAAATGGCTGTCAACAGGTGGGACCTCGCTGTTCATTTGGATTTCTACAAGCAGGGCTATTAGGGGCACCAGAGGACCACTAGAAGGTCATATTACAGTGCCTCCGAGTTTGTTACCGAGGAGAATTTCAACTATGTCAAGCTGACATGCAAGGTTGAAGGGGAATGCCCATTTTAACATACAATTTGGTCCAAAATCTATGAGCAGCATAGACTGTGAAAGAGAGAATGCTCACATTCATAGCCAAGTAAATGCACATCTACAGGCACAGCATACATGGCTTTGGATCTGATAATTACTGTTGTTCCCATGAATGAAACAATGGCTCCTTCAGTTACATTCCTGTCCTCTGCTTCATTTTGTTATGATATTAGGTGGGGTACTCTGGGTATCCAAAATAGTTTTGCTTTGACACCCTACTCAGGAAGGTGGCACAAGAGAGAGGGATTGAGAGCACCGTAGTTGCAGCTGAGCAAGAGATGGCATTCTTTGAAGAGATGGAACAAAATAAGATATAGAGAAGAGAAGTTAAAAGTGATAGAAAAGCAGGCCAGCAGCAGAAGAAAACCATACACTTGCCTTGAGGAGACTGAATGAGAGATACAGGCGAAGAAGAAAAAAAGGAATCTGAAAAAATAAAGAGGACAGAAGAATGAGAGGAAAATAGAGTCAAAAACCTTCTTATACTCTAAAAATAAAAAAAATGGATAATATTAATGCAGCGCTCACATATAAGCCACCTTACCTGTCCCTTGTGATTACATTTAAAGCAAAGCAAATAAACTTTTCTATTCTAGAGTTCAGTGTCAATTAAGGAGACTTGATCTCTAAATAAATACTGTGGGAAAGCTCAAACACACAAACTATCAAAGTAAATCTACCTAACGTTACCCTGTTCCAAGACAACACCCTGATGGCTTTCTTCACAAACAAGTGCATTTGCTCTTAAATTCCTGCCATAGTTTCCAACATCTGACCAAAACAAGCACCTACACAATGCCTCACAGGCAAGAGTTATGTAATCCATGTAGAGAATACATTTTCTGACTGCACTTCAGAAACAGTGATACTGGAAAACACTGCAAGTCTTAAAGATTTTTTTTTTAAACAAATCTAACTAGTCCTTTATACTTTACGTTGCCTCCATCTTGAACACCCCAAAGAGCTCAGGGTGCGACAGACTTGTGAGTGAACATTTGATGGGAGCAGGTTAGTCCAGTAATGTAGCAATCACAAAAGGTGCAAGTTGCAGTACCAGACAGCAATTCTGACTCACCCGCACACTATCATGGACAAGTGGAACTGGCTGGCCAGAGTGCAGACCTGCCACACAACATTCTCACCTCACCCTACTCTAAGCTCCTTTCACTACAGGACACACCTTGGACCACCCTATGAATAATACAATTTCCCTCAGACACACCCAGCATACTCTGGAAGGCCAAAATGTATTCTAGCAATACATATTACAAAATATTTCAATGGCAAATAAGCTTAAATGCAACTAAAGTTAAAACAAGCACAAATTAACAAATAAAACCAGGGGTGCCTTTATCAAGTTGTTTTTGATCCTGATCAGAGACCCCATACACCATCTTGTATTTTCACAAACATACATCTATGCATTGCAAACTTCAAGTGCATTTATTTTAATAAAACCAATCCAAATCAGCAAAGTTACTCTCAACAATGAAACTGTTCAACTTCAAGGAAACAGGCTACAAAAGATGTTTGTTCATGTCAAACATTAGTTAGGTTATTTAACAGGCCAGCTGAAGTAAGTATCAGTCAGTGGCAGAAACGAGTGGGACAGCAGTATCCGTGTCTATGCTCCAATTTATATCGTCACTCTCTTAGTAATATAATAAACTCAATTTTTTACCAGCTTATTTCTAAAGTACTGAAAATAATTTTGTTGATCACCAACATTACATAAGCCATGTGAAAATAAATTAGCTCACATTTATAACATGTAGCATTTCATTATCAGTAGCCAAACATAAATACAAGTCATAATCACAAATTGAGCACCCTGATATAAATTCTGCCAGATTCAGCCTGAGAAATGTTTCATCACTTTGTAATGAAAGCAAATTTGTAATCATTTGGAGCGACACTTCCCTCCAAGGGGAAAAGTGGACACAAACCATGTCAAAGCTACCCCCCCCCCTCTTTATTTTACTTACTTGTCTCCTGTATGTACGTGTTTATCAACATCAGCCAAATTAATATTTCCTGATACCACGTGGTCCTCTAACCTGTTAATGACTAGCCCAAAGCCATTGAGATTACTTGGCAATATCACTAACTGAACTCAACACACAATGTAGATTTTTTTTAAACTGACAATCAAGATTTCTGTATACAGGAAAACTTGATGAATTAAAAATACCATTTTCAGTCTTCAGGGCTACTTTAATAAAACACTATTTAAAATGTCTGCGAACCAAAACAGTTGTCCCAGTGATACTTGATAAATCATAATACTATGTTTTTGTGTCGAGATTTAGCTGTATATTTGTTGTGATAGACATGCATAAGGTTTGAACGTTTCTTTAGATCAGTTTCCTTGGGAAAAAAGTATTCTCAGCCACCTGTCTGACTGGACTAACTGACTATTAGGAAAAAAAAGACTGCTGATTTTATGTTTACTATAGGGTTATCAGACCAATACATCACTCTTTCAGCTTTGGACAACTTAAAATCATACTTAAGCAAGATTTAGCTTCTACATCTGTTGGCTTAAGTTAGACTAGCAAACAGTCATATGACAAATGATATGAATGCAACTACTACTGTTACTTTGGACTTCAAGTTATCTGGTTATGTCACATATTAATGACACTTCAGCTACACCTTGATTTTTTTCTTTACTTTTATTAGTAAAGCCTTGCCCTAAAACACCCAGATTTGTTTAGTATTATTGTCAGTTAATTGCATACTAATAATCATTTAAACAGTCAAAAACATTTCACCTTTTTCTTTTATTATATTTATATATAACAATCACCGACCCACCGACTTGAAGCTCAAGTCATTTCCCACATCTTCAGATAAGACCACTTCACATGACCACTCTGCTAACATGCAACAGGAGACCAATACTGATGAAATCCAGTACACTATCAGTAGTTGTAACATAGTCAGTTGTAACATATGTGCCAAGAAGACTCATATTACTGACACCTGATGGTAGTGACCTGAAACGGGCATGGTCTGAGGGGCAGTTGTCATGCCAACAATTTCAGTTTTGTCTCTGAGTACTAAATAATAAAACTCAGACCTAGGCAAATCGAGCCACCTCAGTGAGAAGCTGCAGTACAATTGATTTGTATTTAAATTGTTTAGGAGCCCATGCATTGCCAATTTTCACAATTGTGCATGTGTTTTTATAAATAAATAAAATCCTGGTTAATAATTCACCATTTTTGCAACAATCTGATGTAATCAAAACAAAGAAAACAGAAAAAGACAGCACTTCAATTTCATTTAATAACAGATCATGAATACAATAGGCAGATTCATGAACAACACCGCTGAAACTTACAGTATTAACTTAGTTACCGGCATTAACTTTAGAGTATTAACTTTCAGAAATTTTTCTTTGCATATGACATTTTGGACTGTTTCAAAAAGACGCAGCTGACTTGATCCTCTGGTGTTTACTCTCAGAAATACCTCAACAGTACTTTTTTCCTCATCACTGCAGTGGTACCACCAAGGGGATATTTTTCTTTTCCTTTTATTGTGCATCTTACTTGGGGAAAGTACATGTTGTGTACATTTAATGAACTTTTATCCTGAAGCTTTTTTGGGGCATATAAAAGAAATATCCACCCAACAACCTGCATATTAATAATAAGAAAAAGTTTAAAAGAATACAAACCCATAATTTCATTCCATAATGGGCCAAATCTTGGATGCCACTGTAGATCGCAGGGTATTGTTTATAATTATCCAAAGATCATAAATGGCACCCAAGATTAAGCCAATTTTAAAAAGACATTTTGAATTGAGCTCTTTAAATCTTTCTCTCACTGACATGGCCAGTTAGGTTCAATTATCTGTATAGGGACTCCAGTGGGACTTAGCCCTTGCTCCATTTCTATCCAAGAAGAGTGATTCAGCATTTTTTTTTTTAGCCCTTTAGACCGTCTTCACACCATATCACCAGCAAATGTAGCTCAGACAGATAAGGTTTAAAAGCTTCAGCTTTCATGTTAATACCAATCAACATGGGACAATGCTTTTTTCCATTTCATAGATTAATAAATAGCTGATTTGAGTCTTTGCTGTAACTCAGCTATGTCATTTGCAGTGACTGCATGGTACAGCAGCAGTCTGGAACTGTAAGTTTCACCAATTCACATCGGTACACCGACACAAACGCTCACCATTAGATTGCCCCGATTCCTTCGTGATGAACTCAGGATGCATCGTTTCTAACATCTTGGCATCTGTAAAATCTGATTTATTTCTATATAATTAATATGAGAAGCCAAATATTATTAAATATTATTTAGAAATGTGGCCAACAATTTTACATTTAGATTGATCCCTCCTCTCTGAAGCATGCGCTCTCATCTCCATTGCTGTCTGCGGTCAATTCTCGTCAAAGTCTCTCAGCCAAGTCTTGACTTAGGGGCGTGTCCTGTACCATACTGAATTGCATAGCATTATATTCTTTTGCATCATATGACATTTAATATCACTGTATCGAATACAACGTACAGCAATAAGAAGGAAGCATATCATATCACAATTGTAACCGTTTCATATAGCTATATCTTTAAGGTATCACACCACTGGCAACGCAATGAGCCACGTATCGCATTGGCCTCAATCTCTAGCCTCTGGTGTTCGCTTCTCCACTACTTTGGGTGCTGGATTTTTCATTTCTCAGGGGTTGCTCTTTTATTTTCAGGAGCCAATTATATAACAATATAAACGCTATCCCTTGCATTTCTGATTGCTGAAATATTCTCCTAAAAGCAATTGTCAGCTCTTAAAAACTCTCATGTCAGCTAGTTTCTCAGAGGAATAACGAACATGCATCAGTCATGTCCGAATCAGCATGAGAATCACTAAGAGGATATGGAATATTTCAACATGAATAGCTTTAATGCTTTTCAGGGTGGATTTTTCCTTTATGTACCTTTTTAAGGATACACAATATTCATGCATTCAGGTCAACAAACATACACCAAGTACAAAAGATCTGCCCTTGGTGGTACCATCCCAGTCATGGTGTGTTGTGGCGTGGTGTGTTGTGTTGTGTGGTGTATATGGTATTGGCAATATTGTTAACAAATCTAAACAAACGTCCCAAACACAACACCTGTGCCCACAGTCAACAAAAGAACTGGCATCCCAGTGGGTGGCCATTTTGAACAGAGAACCACAGTACCACCTACACCAGAATACAACGCAGTCTTCAATTATGCAGTGGTGCCATGAGAAAGCAGAAGATTTAAAAACAGGATGTGTGATGTTATGGACCTCGGGTTTCTTTAAACGAGGCTATGGCGCTGTGGAGATAATGGCGAATGAAAAATGTGTAGGCTTTTCTTTCTAGTCGACGTTTTCCAGGAGCGTACAAGCTAAAAAACCTGCCGAACATATTTCGCTCTGACATTTGCACCTACAAGCTCGTGTATTTTTAGTGCAGTAGGCATGTGTATAACTAAAGCGTGTGCATTTATTTGGGCAACACACACACACACACACACACACACACACAGGGCAGGTTCATGGTCGCCGTCGCCCAGTTCAATGCAACAGCGCTGCAGTGCAGCACAGAGCCACGAGCTCATAAAAATGTGTCACTACGACTCACTTCCGGGCCTCAAGTGAAAACGTGGGTCACAGAAACCCGAGATCAACCTTACAATTCAGCTCAACTTCCTCCCTACAGTGAATAAAGGACACTATTCGCTCCAAAAACACAAATGCATCACAACGCAGTAAGATCATCAACGCCGTTAAAACTTAAAAATATGATGCAAATGGAGAACTGAGCGCGAAATAATAATCATAATCAAAACAATGTTGTTAATAATAATAAAAATAATAATAATAATAATAAATACCAACACTTGAATATGGCTTAATAAGATCTCTTATAGCCCAGGTTTCAACACTGCAGCCGTGACGCTGTTGTTCTTGTTGCTCGAGTTCTTGGTTTTATTTCTCCCCGAAACGGAATCGTCGTTAACCCGATGTGTAATCTTACCGGAAAACTTCGAGTCTTTGGCGTGTCCATCGTTCAGACCCTGGGACGACGATATCTGATGGGACTGTGTCATCGGATCTGCCATGTTGTTTTGCAGAGTATTGCGTCTGAAAGTGCAACGCGCAAGCACAACAGCTCAGGGTCGGTGTCGGTGTCGGTGTCGGTGTGAAGAGGCCCGGATCACCGGAGTTATTTCCCGAGAGCGGAAACCAAACCTCAGAGAGACTAAGACCGGGAGCCGCCTGAGCGCGCGCGCATGTGGAGCTTCTTAACAGTACGAGGAAGGAAATGGGGAGGCGGAACAGGACTGGGCGGAGAGAGAGAGAGAGAGAGAGAGAGAGAGAGAGAGAGGAGAAGAGAAGAGAAGAGGAGAAGAGCAGAGGAGAAGAGGAGCAGAAGAAGAGCAGAGGAGCAGAGGAGAGGA
>JAOUQY010000044.1:14741607-14755149 GCA_028566355.1 Doras micropoeus | reverse complement strand
ATGGCTATGAAAATAGGCTGTGGCTATGAAAATCTTTACATCAGTACACAATTGTGTGACCAAAAAAATACACTCACCACCATCTGATGCTGCTGTCTGAAAGAAAACAAAGAAAGACATGAATGAGAAACAGTCATCATAACTCTCGGAGGAAAGAGGAGAAGAAAGAGAGGAGAGACTGGAAAGTGCAGCACTGGAGGGACTTCCTCCTGATATCTCAGCAACCTTCCTCATTCTGACTAAATGTGTGTGAATGTGGGTGTGAGCTGTGTTTTACAACGACATTCACTCACAGGCCTGTTAAGAGTAGCTCTGGATGGGTGGCTATACACACAGCTGTTCACACCTCTGGTCTGGGTACCACCCACACATGCATACACACACAGCACCAAATGACCTGGCCCAGGCCAGGCAAACACACACACACACACACACATGACCAATGTGTGTTTTTTAAACAAAGGGATTTAGTCAAGAAGGAGTCATTATTGGTCACATTACTGCACAGTGAAATTCTTTTCTTTGCATATCCTGGCTGCGGTCAGAGCACAGGGTCAGCCATGATGCTGCACCCCTGGAGCAGGGAGGGTTAAGGGCCTTGCTCAAGGGTCTAACAGTGGAAGTCAAGTGGCACCTTGGCTTGAAGCCCCAACCTTTCTAATCAGTAACTCCAGAGCCTTAAACATTGAGCCACCACTGCCCAAGCAATAAAATGTCTCATTTTTATGGTGCATTATTAACAATGGGTGTGTGTTTATAATTTGTGCTAACACAAGAGTTATGGTATCAGGGTAATGGAATCAGAATAGAGAGTGAAAGACAGAGAGAAAGGGGGGGTATATAAATATGCATGTCTAAAATATGCAGTATCTGACCTAAACAAGGCTGTATGATCTGTGCAGCCCCCCTGATTGTGCTTTTACAAATCTACATCATAGCAAATGGGTGTGTGTGTGTGTGTGTGTGTGTTTATGGGTGTTACCACACAAATGGGAGAGACAGCACACACACACACTGTTTATTCAGTGGGAGGAAGTGAAGTGAAGTGGTGAGGCAGGGCTTAAAATCTTCAAAGACAGAGAATATAAATGTATTGGGCATGCATGACATTCTTTCTTAGAAGAAATTCAGAAACTAAAGAGCAGTGAGGTTTAAATGACAACCTGAAAGACATGTTCAGCAAGCTTAGCAAACTACCAATAGTGCATTAGACATACAGTATTTATGTTCTGTCCAGGTGTATGCATGTCTGTTGTCTGGCAGCGTGCTATGACATAACTGTTTATAAGGCAAAAACACATTTTCACAAGCCCCATAACTCAAGTGCCAGTCCTCAAACTCTCTTTCCCACTGTTTGTTAGTGTGTCAACATCAGCTCATCACCAGTCTGAATGCTACATTCCTACCCCAGCTGGGTGCCTTTTGTAAAGCTGAGATCACTGAAAACATTAAGCACACTTAAGACAGTGTGGGGGTTTTCATATGGTAATGAACAATTTAATTGGTGCATTGGCATCACATCACAGCCGTTCGAGTGACAAAGTGTATACCTGGCCTAATGAAATGCATTCCTCTTCCCTAGTCTAAAGGACAATTTAAGAATAACCAGCAACAACAGCTGCATTTTGCATTACATATTAGCTGATGCGGGTGCCAACTGGAAAGGAAAAGAAATGGAAACTTCACAAAAGTGTCATCTCAAGAACAGAAACAACTAATGGCCATAATCAGCAGAACAGAAACTGGAAATGCTGTTTAAAATCTAAAAACATGGTCTCATTATGATTCACAACAGTTAAATAAATAGTTATAAATAGAAGCATTCATGGCCAAGTGCTGTTTCATGCCTCCCCACACATGAAACCAAAATCATTTGAAAATTAATTCATTCACTTCTAGTAATTACTTAATCCTTGTTAGCATCTTAGTGGAGTTGCAGCCTATAACAGGAACACTTGGAACGAGGCAGGAATATGGGACACATAGAATGGGAGGCACCCTGGATAAATGTCCAATGCATTAGTCCATTGCAGGGCACCATGCATACATTCACCTGCTCATTCCCACTTTAGCCCTTACTTCACTTAACTTGACATTTCTGGAGGGGGGTAACCACACAGATATTAAGAGAACATGAAAAACTCCACACAGACTTTAACCCAACCTCAAAAGCCAACCTGTCAGCTGTGAGGTGACAAAACAATCCTTACTGAATGTTATACGTGCATGAAGCTTTTCACTAAAATATCTAAACTACATATAAATAGATATTTGTAGCAATTTTGTGCAACACCAGACTGCAAAAAGAATATTCGATTTTGGAAATAATTTAACATGTATGATTAGTTACTACAATGTCTGCCTGGAAAGTAATGAGAATGTTTTTTTAATAGAAAAAATGTACAATTCAATATTATCACCTTCAATATATGATGCATGTGAATGCACACAATGCTCCCAATGCCTCTGTCATTGTTGGTAGCAGTGCTTGAAATCATCTACTGTGAGGGTGTTCAGAGTCTCAGTTGCAGCTGTATGGATGTGCTTTACTGTGCCGAAGTGGTGGCCTTTCAAACATGCTTTAAACTTGATACAAATTCTTTATGGATGAGAATCAAAAAAGACTAGGATTAGTCACTGGATTTTTGATTTGCTCATGTGAGCTTTCTTTGGGCGAGGTGATGTTGTCGTGTGCCATTCATCACTTTGTCTTGTTGTCTCAGGATCGTACTCAAACACCCATGATTCATCTCCTGTGATCACTCTGTTCAGGAAATTGGGCTCGCTTGTTAAACGATCCAACATTTGCTCCAGATTTGCTTGCATTGTTCCATTGACAAGGAGGCACTTCAGCAGAGTTTCACAAAAACAAACTTCTGGGCACTGCAAAGGCTAAAATGCAACTGAAATGGGTCACACTGTTTATCTAAGATCCCACTCTAACTGACCTTGAACTACCATCCCCACGCACAAGTCCTACGGAGCATGGGAATTTCATTCTCATTACTTTCCGGACAGGTCTCATACATGAGCAAGTCAACAATCACATTTTTTTTGTAGCATCAACAACAACTAACAAAACTGTAAATTGTATTAATATTATTTTATGTTAGCGTGCAATAATACAGACTCTTGTTTCATTTATGCAGAACTGACTGCAGATAACTTAAACTGGCTTTACTGTTAAATATTTTATGGCCATTTTTATGGTTACAATT
The DNA here is from genome assembly GCA_028566355.1 of Doras micropoeus. Classification (NCBI taxonomy): domain Eukaryota; kingdom Metazoa; phylum Chordata; class Actinopteri; order Siluriformes; family Doradidae; genus Doras; species Doras micropoeus. The sequence continues at coordinate 14,751,931 of JAOUQY010000044.1, read as the reverse complement.
TGCACATAATCCTGGGCTTCTTTGAGCTATCCGTATTCTGATCCAAGATGGAACATTTCTATTTCTCTCTTGTTGTTTGTGCAGATGTGCAGGTAGAGACAAAAGTTATTAAATTATAAAGCAACATGCATATGCAGAACAATTTGATTAATGTGCTAAAGCCTGAAAATAGCCTTAATGCAATTTAGGATATCACTGTTTATATGATAAATTGATTCATCTAATAAATGAGATATCAGATATAATCAGATATAATTCAGATTATTAGCATTCATGTAAATGATTTCACTGATTTAAAAGGTTTCCACACTTCTGGGAGTTATTGACGTTTTCCTCAGACAGGTTGATGACAATTTTATTGTCTGGTCAAGAAAATCACCATCATCAAAATTCTGTCTGGAGCTCAAGTTATTAACAATAATTCAAGAAGAAAAAGGTTGTAACTGCAGACAGAAAGAATTTTACAGCCTAAAATGGTACAATGTCTGTTTCAACACAGCTTAGTCTAAGAATGCTGGTGAACAAATCCTACAGAGCAGAGAGGCAGACAGACTCCAAAACCCACAAGCTTTCATGAGGCAAAGCCAAAAGCATGAACAAGCTTTAGGACACAGGCTTTCGCCAATACCCTTGCTCTACTCAAAACATGTCCATACAAAGATACAAAGCGAAAAACTGAGGTGTCATCTTTGTGGAAAGAAGACTGGAGACTTGGGAAGTACCTGATGTATAGTTTTACATCAGGTAAAACTAATCAAATTTTACTAACAAGATTCATGCTTCAAATATGTGGAAAGTTTTATCTAATGTCTTCATCTTATGCACAGGGAGATGTGGCAAGCAACTGTTTTTTTTTTTTTTGTTTTTTTTTTAAAGACCGAAGCTTGGTAGCTAAGCTTGCTAGTCAAACAACTGGCACAGTTCAGGCCAAGACTCCAGCTTTACATGGAACCAAACTCAGCTCTACAGTGGCCTCTTTTGCGGTTCAGATGGAGGGAGGGAATGAGACAGGAGGCTGTTAATGGGAAACAGAGGTAGGGAAAGACGCAGCATGCTGGAGCAAAACAGTCAGCTTGGACATGGCCATCACTTACAGAAGAAGTAGCTCAGCAACTGGTGCCACCACCCAAGAATCCTCAAATAGAAGAATCTCATGGTAACAAGTCATTTTAGACCACAGACTTTGCAGCCACTAATGATGCATGTTTCAGTCTTTGCAGGTTAAATATATCCTGGAGTACCACTAGGAAGTATGTTATTACGGAGGAAAAGGGTTTTAGCAAGAGCAGAAGACGGTGACCACACTCAATGGCAGGGTTTAAAAGTGGGCCCATATTCCATTTGAGATGTATGGACAGACGTGTTTCAGACAGCCCGTGAGGAATAACCAACAACTCTGACTCAGTCAGAAGGAGAAAAAAATCAAAGACAAATATGGTGTACGTCTAGCTTTGGATCCATACTTAAGAGAAGCTTAATTTGAACTGGTCTACTGAGAACAGCCACAACAAAAGCTTTCACAAAATGATTCTGTTGTTCCTCCTGTCCCATAAACCCACATCAAAGCTTGTCTATTCCTTTGTACCCAATTCTGCAAAGCTGCCTTTTCCTTCCCATCCACATATGAATGTCATATTTTCACTGAGAGCCACACACTCTCTTCTTACCAACATACCACTGCTTCCCATGTGGAGTCTCAAGCAATCCTGTTCCACTTTGGTGATGTCCACACACCTGTCAGAACCATTTCCTTTTCCAGTCACGGCTCACACCACTCACAGCACTCTACAAACAGACTGCACCACACCTAGGCTATATGTGTGGCATTACCTACCTTTTTTAACAATAGCAGGTGACAATCAACAGATTTTATTTTCAACAGTCTGATTTAGGAAAATACTGAAAATATTGCAACATAAGTCTTTGTGACACTTTGGTAATGACATCCAGCAGTAAGCATTCTCACAGCTGTTGTCAACAAAAGACGAAAGAAAAAGTCCATACAAAACAAAGAGAATGCTCTTTGTACTGTCTAAACTTAAAATGAGACAAGCACCAGATCTAAACAAAATATCTTGGCATGTCCTAGCATGTTTAAGCTGCACAGATCACAGGGAGCTATAGCCATGAGAAAAGAGTGTGTAAAAGGAGAAGACAACTTCCAAGAACCCAGCAGAAGCAGAGCAAAGCGCGAAGCACTTCTTTTGCTGAAATCCTGCTGAGCCAAGGCAAAACACACCACCACAGCTGCTCCATGTGGGAGAAAAAGGAGTGAGACTTCTAATGAGCAAAACAGCTGATCTAACAAACTCAAGCCAAGGATAAAAGAGTGAAATCCAAGTCAGAAAAAGGACAGAAAAAATACGGAAGCAAGCTTACCGCTACGTAGCGACGTGCTTTTCGGAAGGAAAAAGCCCGCTTTTTAAAAGGTATCCTGAAGTCAGTCATAATTTGTTAATATTTGTCAGCAGCGAGATTGTGCATACACATGTGCCTGTTTGAGCACACCTTAAGATTCCTTGCCCAGGATGGGACAACACACACACACACACACACACACACACACACAGACATGATGAGCCATGTCTAAACAAGTTTACTCAGCCCCCACAAATAGAACGTCACCTAGCGCAGAAAGGATTCTCTGTAGTCATAGCTACACTGTGATATTAGACAGTTTCAGGGTTTCAGATCATATCACAAACCAACTTCTGCTCAGACAGCCTACTTCAACTTGGCTACGCAATGACCTAACGTGGAGGTGTGTGTAATTGTGCATGATGCAGGTTAAATTTAGTTTCTTTGTATTTGTGTGGTTCCTTTTGGGTGGGCCATTCCCAGGCTGATCCAGGAGACAAAGATTACATTAGTATGTTTTAGAATAAACTTAGACCCAGCTGTATTTGTAGATTTCACGGTGAGGACTGTGTTTTCTTTTGTTGCTATAGCAGCATATCCTCGCTACATTAGGATAACTTTGAAAATAATGCATCTATGGATATTTGTTTGCGTACGTGCAATCATGCGTGCCCATGTTTTTTTTTTTTATTAGTTAATTCTTTCTAACAGCATTAACTGCATGTGTGTATGTTTTGTATGTGATACTCTGGGCTGTGAATTTACATTGCTGGTTTCCTCTCATTTTCTGAGAGGTTCCATCTGGGGGAAAAACACTTGCACTCACCTCATTCACTGACTGAAAGAATTCCACATAAGCAAACTTCTCTGTGACATACATGAGTTTGTGTGTGCTACTGTATGTGTATGGATGTTTGTGTCTGGTGTGAGATCCTATAAACCTTGAACTTCTTTCGGCGAGACAAAGAAGTAGCAAGTGGTTGAAAAAAAAACAAAACAACAACAGTCAGTCATTTTCAAGGGAGTAAAACAAATCTCTCCTTCTTATCTCTAGCATACAACAAACTGCCTGAGAATAACATCAGAGACCTCAGAGGAGACTTCCTCTGGACTTGCTGGAGAGGGAAGGAAGAGACTGATAAGAGAGAGAGATGACACAGAGAGGCTCTCCTGATACCGTGGTATGACTATAGCGAATCATAAATGCTTGGCCTCTTTCTCAGTTTTCTTCATATATACAGAAGATAAATAGAACATAGTAGCAGATATTATGATTGGGCATGAATGTAACGTATGCTGGGGACAGCAGGGACATTGTGCTTTCTTCATACTAAATTTTACATAGTACACAGTATGCAACAGAATGATAAATAATAAAATAATCCAAAATTATTTTGACATTGATCCAATGAAAAATATCACAGTGTTAAGCCCTATTTGTACAGCATTAGTTTTACATGGGGAGGTGGAGTAATGCAATTTTACCAAAGGACATCTGTAATATTTACAGACGATTCATACAGGATAAATAAATCTTACAGAGACAGGAACAGCTACTGCTGTCACACCCCAAAAAACATGCGTAATAGGTAGCTTCTGCTGCTTATATCTAGAAAACATGGAGGCGACCAAAGGAAAAGGAAACACGCAAATGGACAAGGGCTGAAACAAGGGCTAAAAACAGTTTGAACAAATGTTACATAACCATTCTATCTGGAAAGCCATATTTCAAGAAATATTCCTCTGTCAAGGTGGTGTTTGGAGACTGGACAAGATGCCAAAAAGAAGAAAAAGAAGTACAGGGAGTGCATTAAACATACCAGACATAGTGGCTCAGGCCATAGACAGTGCCCATACTTCTAAGAAATGGATGCTGCATTGGGTAAGAATCATAATCAAAATGGTCTATCATGTGGCAGCAACTTTTCATGATATTCAACTGCTAGATACTGCAAGTAGTGTAAACAAAAGCAAATCAATCGTTTCCGTTGGTGATTTTGAGGTTAACAAAAAAGCGCCTCCATACTTGAGAAAAGCTGCAAAAAACTTATTTTCCACAGGATATAATGGAATATTTACACATGTCTATTAGCATGGGATTATTATAACCTGAGATTATTTCTGCAGCTCAGTTTATAGAAGATAACAGCATCAATGTCTTGACTGACATGGGAGCGGACAGTCCATAGTAATGACTGAAATGGCTCATTAAAATCACTGAGAAACTCTGGTAATGTTTACACGACTCCATCTACCAATGTAAAACTAATTCTGTCTGAATAGGGCTTGAGTAAGAAAATGTCAGTCTAGGATAAAACCGTTATCAAAAACCCATATCAAAATTGCTTTAACTTGACACTTTCTTCACAGATGGTGATATGATCATGTTTTTGTTTGTATAAAACTGCAACATATGCAACACAAGGCTGTTTATACCAGCTGTTGATGTCCTTAGAATGAGTAGTTTAACTAGCCTGAGGGGTTGTACACTTTTTTCTTATTCCTTTTTTTGGTCTACCATAAAGATAGTATTTAGGTGATGTAAACCATTGCAACTAAAAGTTTAAGGACTTCCAAAGCATCTATTATCCCATAATTGCTGGAAGTGTTAAAATTATGATTAATATAGAAGTTTCTAAAAAAAATCTTCCCTGCACTCACAACTTTCCAAAACAAAGTTACGCCTATGTGATTGGGGGAAGGAGCAGCTGACCTCAGCAGATACAATTACCTTCCAGCAAAATGGCTAGTTTGGATCACAAGACATCATTTACCTACAAATACCTTTCCCAGCAAAGTTGGGACACTTTCTAAAAATGCTGAAAAAACTGAAATCTGTAGTTTGTTTGACAAACAAAAGATCAAATATATTTTCAGTATTTTCAGTCATGAATTTAATTCTATTTGTTAAATATAAACAAATTCAGAAATTGATGGCTGTAACACACAAAAAAAGCTGAGACAAAGGCAAAAGAAGACTGAAAAGTTTATACAAGTAGCACCGGAAGGTTCCACAACAGGCCCTTTTCACACCTTCAGGTTTGGAAAGCCAAGTAAAAAATAGCAGGGTAAACTGTGCTGCTAGGACGTACCGGTGAAATGGAACAACATAGCAAGTGCTACTGTAGCACATCGTCTTGCTCAAACAGCAAAAGAACCGCATTTGGCTTTCTTCCCAAAAGATGAACATTAACGTGTTAAATGGATTACAGCAATTAGGAGAGAACAAAGTGCCAAATTTACTGTTCTGCATAGCGGTACATATGCATGCAGCCTAGTGCTGGGAATTCTGGCTGTTTTTAGTGATCCAGATCAACCAGATTAAATATCAAGATCAACCAGATCAAGAGCTGGCTCTTTTGGCTCCTGATTTGTAGCAGTCTTTTGACTTGTGTGATGATTGATATGTGTGCACCTATAAAACTTAAATTATAAAATGTAACTATACTAAACCTAATTAAATTAAACCTAATTTCCAGGATACTGTTATTTTACTTTGGTTTTTGTTTGGTATAAAACATAAATCTAAAAACATCAAGCACAATTACACATGCATATTGAACGTTTAAATAAAATAATGAACTATAAACTATGATCCTTGGTGGTCATCACATGCTGTGATTGATTGCACAATACAGACATCAATACAACATGCAGTTGAAGTGCTTGTGGCCAAGCGTGTACATGTGGGATTCCCTATCAGAAAAAAGCATGTACGCTAAATAACATGGATTATCTAATAAATAAAAACCTCCAGGGAAAAGAGAGAACTATCTATTGATAGAATACACACCACAAACGTCTACAGAAGGACAGGGTTACATCACTGAGTCTGGTCATGTCACAGTACACTGCTAGAACAGGTCCATTCATTCTCCAGGACTGGTTTTAAACAGACGTTTGTGAACTGGAGTCAAATAACAAAGTGAGGCCTGATAATAACTCAGTTTTGTTTCAGCATTGTATAATCCACATCACATAATCCACAGTGATAATGTGCTAGATTGAGACTAGGGCTGTCCATTAAGATTTAGGAAACCGATACTAGTTTTTTTTTTAGAATAAATACACCTCTAGGTTAATCTTACTGGCCTATTAATAAATAATGTCTCTATATAGTCTCTGTCACTACTGATGTTTTTCACATCTGTACCAAATTCATAGTCATGCACCATAATCAACATATCCAGGCTTTGAAGGCTCTGTTTCCTGCTATTTCAGGTTAATATGTTAACCTATGATAGTCATTAACTATATTTTACTTTATTCTCATATCTGAAGATGCCATTTTCTATGCCAGCAGCTCTGATAATAGCTGTAAATTTACATTGTTAGAACTTAGAACATTGTTCTAATATTTCTTTTAACAATGTAACAACCCCTTGACAAGGCCAAAAACTGAGGCTGAATTACAGAAATGGTGAATTAGAAATGAATTAAGTGAGGGGTAAAGAAAATGGTTTGGCATGAAAATGGAAAAAATAAGTGTGGCGTGAACTATTTAATACTGGAGTTTGTGTTCACTCACTTTGCTTTTGATATTTAGTTAATGCCAATAATATAAAATGACTGGGCCTTCACACAAATGACTTATTAAATGACAAATAAATCTCATATCAAACTTGATAAGTCAGTGGACAGTTTATGACAGCTGAGTTCAAGAGTACTCTGTAAAACCAGTAGCGGAAACCTACAGAATAATTTCCATGAGATTCCACTGAAGTGCAAATACTAATGTACAATTATAGCAACTAAAACTGGGCAATCTAATATTTTTACAGTCATACCAATTCAATTATTATTGTCTCATATAAAGTCTAGTATAGAACAAAGCATCTCCTGTGTGCAAAAAAGGCAGGATTTCAGATATAAACACGACACCAATGTGTACAGGGCTTCTTGCAGTTGCATTTAGGGATCATACACAGTAAACAACCCACCATTCCTCCATGGCAGGATGAATAAAGGGATGAGAGCAGCTCTTGTTTCCCCTGGAGGCAGTGCATCAGTCATCATCTGAGCTTCAGCCATGACCCCACCCAACCACACTTTCAAAAGTTTTCTCTCCAGCTTTGTACTGAACCAGTGGTCTTTCTAACTGAAACCTGATGCTCATAATTACACATGGCAGAACCCTTTCTTGACAAAAATAACTCCCTTTGACGACGCATGAGCACTAAACCGACTGGTTTGTATGCTTCAATGAAGTGTATGGACAAAAATAACAAGCTGTGCTGGGATTATAGAATAGAGAAGTTATCTTTTCTGCACAATAAAAAGAGAATTTTCTGTGTTGCATGCACAAATCTCTACACCTGATGTAACTGTGCACTTACTTCAACTCTTGTAAGCTTTTCTAAACATTAAATAAAAGATCTTTTTAGAGGGGCTAGTACAAATACTGCTAGTCCGTCATGGCAGCTCTGACTGCAGAAGGAAGGCAATAAGTAGGTCTTCTGGGAACAAAACCTCGCTAATAGCTTCCCATTCCCCGGGTGCTGCGGTTCAAAGAGTAAAAGCATGCAAATACTTCCAAAGCGATAGCAGCACTAACAGCCAGCTATCACACTTACATACAGAGAGGAAATTGTCATTGTTGTCTTAGAAATTTCCTCTTTACTAGTGAAGTAACTACAGAATCGAGCAATAATTCCGAATACCACATGAAATGGAAACCAGACTCTCTTTGTACTACAATGCCAGGCATGCAACTGCTGATATTCAATTTAATATTAATAGAATTAATTCTGGGTTTTACAGTATTACAGTATTAACTGTGATTCTTTACTGTCCTGCACAGTTTACGTGAGCGTCAGAGGTGAAAAGTTTCTGGTAAAATGAATATGGTCAGAATGGAATCATGAAAAATAGACATTCCTCATATTCTACATATTTGTACTTATTTGTCTGATGTATTAATTGTTTACAGTGCGGATCCAACAGTCTGAGACAACGTTTAACATTTGGGACTTTTTAAAAAAAACTGAGATCGTGAAAATAAACTTTTTGGATTTTAATTATGTGAAACAAAGAAAGTAAATGTTCAACGTCTTAAACAAATAATATTCAGCTCATGTTTACACTGTCACTGAAGCAAAAAAAGGGGCAAACCAAATATTAAACAAACTCTGAAATTAAATATTTTTAAATGTAAAGATTTTAAAGATTTTACCTTATACTTATAATATAAGTATTGTATTGTCTATATATAACTCGTGGTGAAAATTGTTGGGTTAAAGTGCAAAAGAATGCAAAATAGGAGCACCTTCACTAGAGCTCGTTTGGACTTTTGGACCTCGCTGCATATCATCATGCATATACTGTGTGCTAAAATTATATATCCGACAATGTTATATATGGTGTCAATGGAAATGGTTGCACTGTTTGAATGGGCATGCTGGTTATATATAATATTAACCCATGAAGCCGTGATGTACTTATAAATTTAAGAGTGACTTAGGTATTCATTCAAATACACAGAAGCATACAGGATATCTCATTCTTCTTAAATCTCTATCTTCCCATTAAAACAGCTGGGCCTCATCAAGGAATTTTTGCTGATAGCTAGTCACTCCTCACACAATGTTGTGGTTTAGGGTTACGAGTTCAAAGCCAAGTGGAATACACCAGGAAGTCCAACCATCCAGAAGGCAAACTGCTACTCTTTAGTACTACATCATGTGTATTTCTAGTACAGAAAACATTCACTGTCAATCCAATCCAATGTAAGTAACAGGTCTAGGGAGTGAAGACTTTTATTTAATTCATTGTATGTAAGAGAAGACTGATGACTAATCAGATACTGTAGACAAAACCCAAATGACTGACCGTTTACGGTTCCATAAAACTGTGATTGTTGTAGACTGTGAGGCAAATGGAAACTGTAAATTCTGCTCTTAGTGGTGGGTTACTCCACCATCTCATTACATTTCATATTCCATCTAATAAAACAGATCAGGAGTACAAATAGGTACAGTGGGTATTACAGTCATATCAAGTAAACACAGTTTACTAAATGGCTTACACACTAACATTCAAATGCAAGGCAACTCATTCTTCAAAACTCAGCCCTTAAACTTTAAAAGGAGATGATGCCAGAGAAGAGAAGATTTCAGATGAAACAGATGCATAAAGACAACAGAGAAAGAACTGGCACTTACTGTTGGAGCATGGAGAGTTAAAGGTGGCTCCATGTATGTGTGTGTGTGTGTGTGTATGTGTGTGTGTGTGTGTGTGTGTGTGTGTGTGTCGTCAGTGCTTCTTCAGACACCCAGCATAAATATGTCCATTCGGCTACATGCTCAAAGAATAAAGTTGAAGTGCTTTTCCCTGCATCAAAAAACTCTTCCAACTCTCCTTCTCTCTTACTCTCTCGCACTCCCTAATGCTCCCTCCCTCTTTCCATGCTCCCTCTTTTCATTCTTTTCAGTCACTCGCTCTACTTCAGTGTATTTTCTCCTCCCACTGTAAGAAAAGCCGCTCTCCCTCGGGTCAGAGCAAAAGTGTATCTCACACTCGTTTGGGAGGAAAGTGGAGAAATGACTTTAGCATTTTATAATGACAAACATGATTTGTCATGCTTTTGCTTTTGTATGTGAAATCCCCTATCAGCTTTGCAGCACTTCTTTATCATGCACCTAATTGTGGGCTCAGAACACCTTCTTCAAATCTAGCAGAAGACAACAAGCTGCTTTCAGATATCTCTCAAGTTGTATCACGTGGAAAGTGTTCCAATTTCCCCAAAAGCCCTTGTAATAACACACTAGTAGAACTGAGTACTGCGGTCAAACCCTCCCAGTCTCGATTATCCAGGGTGTGTTCCACTCTATGTTGCAGAGATATGATGACTCCGGCTTTTCAAGAGCATGAGAATTCAATGTTATGGCTGATATCTCTCTCGCTCTCTCTCTCTCTCCTCTCTCTCTCTCTCTCTACTCTCTCTCTCTCTCTCTCTCTATACATACAT
>JAOUQY010000044.1:14682439-14699503 GCA_028566355.1 Doras micropoeus | reverse complement strand
TCCTGCAAGAAGAATGGCTTAAAATCCCTCTGACCACTGTGCAGGACTTGTATATGTCATTCCCAAGACAAATTGATGCTGTATTGGCCGCAAAAGGAGGCCCTACACCATACTAATAAATTATTGTGCTGTAAAATGACAGGTGTTTCAGTTTCATTGTCTAACCCCTGTACGTTATTATCTTGCAAGTACTGTATGTCCTTACCACAGATTTTTCTTTAACATTACTTCTTCAGCACAAGCTCTCTATGTCCAAGTAATTCTTTCATGCATTATGTAGACGCCAATTAATCAGTAACAAAATCAGAGTCATGAAGATCCAGTCAGTATTAAACACGCTTATGGGTTTTATTTTAAATGACAGATCTGCAAGAAAACATGTACTTCACTTTCCATCACATAAAGCAAATAAAATGTAAACAAAATGATTAAGGAACAAGGATGGGCAAAAAAAGACATCCCTGATCGTAGTGCACAAATATACAGTATGTGGGAATGAAAAAAAAACCAAAAAGTATCTAGCATAGCCCTGCTGTTATGCATTCAGTAAGAAGAGTGAAGTGTACAGTATTCTTTTAATGCAGGCAGAAAGTCTGAATCAGTGACTCTTCAGTGCTACATAGGCTTTAAGAACACTTACAGCCCACAGAGTCTCGCTACACAAAACACAGTCTCTAATGGTATTGTGAGGTAACTAACCAACATCACAAATGTAACAGCTAAATAGTTAAGATTTATAGCATTCTAAGGCAAGTAGAAAAGATGATTTTAACAGTTCTGGCTACTAGATGCGGATATGCATTATGGTCATCAAGGCTAGTTAATAGCAAAGGCTACTAAAGAGTACAGCATGTAGGATTTGGGGTTCCATATTGCTCTGTCATTGTCACTTTTTAAATTGAGGAGCTACACACCCAAATGCTTGTCCCACCAAACAAGTACTTCAGCCCATACTGGAATCTTTCCTAAGTCAGTTTCTGATTAGCGGCAGTACCTGATGTAAAAGCGATATTGAATTGCCTCTTTTTTTTGTACAACCTTTCATCGACTCATGATCATTAATCCACATCTCCTACCTAAAACAAACATAAAATGTCAATGCTCGATATTTATCATGTTACACTTAAGGTATTGAATTGCATTTCCCAGGACCCTTCACTGTAATGTAAAGCTATTTTGGATTAGGTTAAGGCTATGGGTCTCCGTAGGTCACACTTCTCCATCATCTAATCGTGCTAGCTGCCTCTCAAGCGCGTCAATCCTGTGACCCTGAGCTAACACAAGAGCGCGGAGGGCACGGATTTCTCTCAAAATATCAGCAAGCTGGTCTTCCTGAGGAGAGAAATGGATGAAGTATTTTAAAGACAGAAAGAGACTGAAAATGATAGCAAATAACACAGAAGGAAGCACAATGCAATCTAAATGCATAGTTACTGAATACAATGACTAATGATGACCCAGTTTGTGTTTTTACCTCTCTCCTTGTTCTCCCTCCGTCAACCTCTTTCCTCACTTGCCCTTGCTGTGTCCTCTCACTCTCTGTCTGTCTGGCAGCACTGTTTGTGCTGAGAGCTGTAGTGCTGGTGTTGATGCTAGTAGCTGAGTTGCTCTGAGGTAGTAGTTTAGGTCTTCCACGGAGTGTGTTATACTTGGAAGCAGGAATGTTATAGCCTCCACTCATAGAGACTAGGACTGGAGGAGCATCCTGCCCTGCAATCCAGTCTTCAGCCAGTAGGGAGGGCTCTAAGCCTGCTGTGTCTGGATACAGGTCCCCCTGGAACAGGTCTGACTGGAGGGCATTTACACAACATTTACACAATGTTAATTCTATCCCAGTAGAGTAACATGATAACTATATCCTTCTTTTAGAATAAAGATTTGTAAGACTGTTCCATTTGCATATGTAAATAAATACAGTATGTAATATATTAGGTCTGTCCGGAAAGTAACGAGAATGAAATTCCTGTGCTCCATAGGGCTTACACATGGGGATGGTGGTTCAAGTTCGGTTAGAGTGGGATCTCAGATAAACAGCAGGACCCGTTTCAGTTACGTTCTATCCTTCGCAGTGCTCAGACGTTTGTTTTTGTAAAAACCCTGCTGAAGTGCTTCATCACATGTTTAACAAGAGAGCCCAATTTAATGAACAGAGTGATCACAGAAGATGAATCATGGGTGTTCGAGGACAATCCTGAGACAAAAAGACAAAGTGCTGAATAGCACACGACAACATCACCTCAAAGCTCGTATGAGCAAATCAAAAAGTCATGGTTCATCGTCTTTTTTGATTCTCAAGGCATCATCCCTAAAGAATTCGCATCAGGAGGCCAAACGGTAAATGGAACATTTTTCCTTGGAGTTTTAGAACGTTTGAGGATGAGGGTTCAGATCGCCTGTTCATGGATCCTCCATCATGACAACACAGTGAGTCATACTTGTGTCACACTTGTGTGACTCAGTGTGAAACACACATGTGTGAATTTTTGGCTTTCACAATCATATCCACCCTATAGCCCTGACGTGGCTCCATGTGATTTCTTCTTGTTCTCCAGGATTAAAACACGCTTCAAAGGCCTCCACTTGGGCACAGTAAAGAACATCCATAGAGCCACAACCGAGACTCTGAACAGCCTCACAGATGATGATTTCAAGCACTGCTACTAACAATGGAAGAGGCTTTGGGAGCGTTGTGTGAGTTCCCAAGGATCATATTTTGAAGGTAATAATATCTAATTGTACATTTTTCAATACATAAATAAAAAAAATGTATTCTCATTACTTTCTGTACCTCGTATGTGTTCCTAATATTACAAATACAGCATTTGCATAAAAGCGGTGAACACAGCATACCTTTCTTGGCACAGTCATGGAAATAGGCTCAAGCTTCCTCTCATGGAGTTTATAGAACCTGGATAAAATAAAAGGAAAAGCACAAACTGATTGGATGCTCTAAACGTGGAAAATGAAACATTTACCTGTAAATGTTTACAAATCAATATTTCTTACAATATTTCTGTGAATTTTACCTGGCAATCTCACACTTGTTGACATCCACACCCCTCTTGCTGAGGAAGCCAGCTCCTCTCTGAGGCTCCTTGCTACTGTAGAGACTGAGGAAGTGGAGGTAAGGAGACTCGTTGGTTATCTCAAAGTAGCGAATAGTGCAGTCACCCTGTGAGAGATTATGGGAAATTAATAAACCTGCATTATTTTTTTTTGTGGAGATTGTGGAGCCCATTAAATCCAAGCACAACAATCTTATAGACATGACTGATAAAAATATTGAATTTGTATTCCATATAAAATTGTCTTAAATAGGGCTAGGTAGATGCATCTAACAAGCTTTCAGTTCATTCAAGGTATGTTCATGCCATCGGTATGATATAAGCTACAACTAATAAAATATTTTTAAAAAAATCAATTAAAATATTTTTTAAAAATCTGCTTAAGGCCCAATAAAGGTTTTGGCCAGCTCTATCTATAACTGTATTGAAAGCTTCAGAAAAGAGATCTCTGTAATTCCACTAGAGGGCAAATCAGGGAAATAAACTCAGGGCCATAAACTCAGCAAGTGACAAAATGTGCCAATGTGCAATTATTTGTGCTTATTAGCTAAATATTTTTTACTATAAACATACTTTTAAACTGAAATAATTTATGGCTTTCGTTGTATCAGGTGTGAATAAAGAATTTCCAATTATCTTGCAATCTATATTTATTTATATATATTTTTTATTCATTAGTCATCTTCAGGGTCACAGGGGTCACAAAGTCAATCCCAGGAATGTGGGAATACAACCTGGATGGGATGTCTGTGCATCACAGGGAACCATGAACACACATATTCACACCTGGGGCAATTTAAGAAAGGACAGAGAAAACTAAAGGACATGGAGGAAACCCATCCTGGCACAGGAAGAACATGTGAAATTCTGCATAGATAGTAATCCAAGCTCAGGATCAAACAGGGGACTCTAGGGCTGTGAGTTATCAAAGCTATACAGGTTTGATTTGTTGACTGTGCATTTAAAATGAGTCTATTATATCCAAGTCTTTGGATTGTCGGAGAAACACAGACACGGAGAGAACATGCAAACTCCACACAGAAGGGTCGCCCAAGCAGGGAATCAAACCCAGGCCCTTCTTGCAAAGAGGCGACAGTTACTCACTGACCACCATCCTGCCCAATGTACCTTTCAGATAATACTACATAATTTACACATTATGGAGAATTGGTGATTCCTGACTGAAAGTAATATGAGCCATGTGTCTGACACCCTAATATACATGGAAATGATGTAGATTTATGGCCTGCCTTCTTCAATAACCTTCACACACACTCGGTCATTATTACAGTTGTACAGGGTGAGCCATTTGAAAATACAACCATTACACTAACTTATTAATGGTACTTTTATTTGTGAAAAACTACGCTCAGATGCCTTCCCTCATTGCGCACGATGCGGAATCTTTATTACAGATGCATGCACTTTTTCAACATTTTCTGGCGTTTCAATGAACAACGAACAGGTGATGTTGTACTGCTACATGTTGACTACAATGGCATCAATTGAGCTACTGTTTCCCGCACCAGTCACTACTCTAATCAAACTAGCATCTGAGAAATAAGCATATGAAAATCATCCGATCTCTCTGGCTCACGCTGTATTTGTGTCATTGTGTTGTGTAAAAGGGTTAGTAATAAAACATGGCACTTAAGTAACAAGTGAAATCTCATGTCTTAGTGTTTGGGTAAAAGTGATAGTGAACATCTGGATAGGTTTACCTTTCCACACAGATAGACCATGCTCGTATCTGGGTCATAGAATGGAAGGAGAACTCCATTACTGGTGTCCATTTCCTGAACAGCCATTGGCTCTGAGAGATCTTTCTGATCATTTAAACCACATACACAAACACAAAACAAAAGTTGTTCAGCAACTTGGGTATAATGTGATAGGTGTAACATAAAAACATACATTTGGAAAAGTGTACATGGATGTAATGGTACACTGGTGTAGTATGAAAAAGAAATACATTGAAATGATCTTTCTGTTACATCACAAAATGTTATTTCTAGGTATCCATAGATTTTACCTAGCATAGATTTTTTATTTGCTACAGGATTTATGAACATCCTGTGTTTCACATCCTACTGCTAAAAGGTTGTCTTGTTCTACCTCTAGCTTGTAAGCTTTCAGGATAAACATTCAACAGTATAAACTAAACAGACTAATATTGCTAGTTAGCTAACATCTGAGAAATTTCCAAAGCTTGCTAGCTAAAGCTAAATAACATTTCCAAAGCTAGTAGGTTGTTAGCTAAATCCTAAAGCTAGCTAGGTAGTTCTAAAATGTAGCAAATAAATAAGTACTAAATAAGTAGCTAGAGTGTGAAATGTTTGGTTGTGAAAGTACTAGCTATGTATCATAAAGTGATGTTAAGTGGGAAAGTAGGAGATTATGTGGGAGATTACTTTTTTTTTTTTGAGTTTGTGGTATGCTTATTCCATGATATAGCAATCGTTAATATTGATCACCCTACAGTGAATACTATCTCACTGCTCCTATGAAGACTTTTGTTTAATTCCAAAAGAACACTAATAATCTTAGACAGTCTTTGGAAAGATTTGAGACTTGCCATATCATATGGCGAAACGATCAAGATAATAATGATTGTTTTTCTTCCACTGTTGTGGTGGTGTTTGTCTCACCGTATCCCATAGAGCTAGCTGTCTCTCACTCATGCGGCTAAAGCCAGTTGTCAGGATTTTTCCATCAGCCAGGAAGACACCTCTCATTGGCCTAGTGCCCTCGTGGGCCTTGTCCCGCACCTAAAGGGAACAGAAAGATCAAAACAGAGACTGTTCATGTTAGACAGCCATACTCCTAGGACACACAAACACAAAGTCTAAACCAGTAGATATTCGAGTTATAGTAATACAGGTGATTCCACAACTGCAGAGACATTTAGTCACTGTACCTCTTAAAAGTGAAGTGAAAACTTTTTAAAAGCATCTTTTTACCATTCAATATAAGAAAACATGCATTAAAACATGTCAACCTGTCCCAGGCAATGATCTGATTTTTATAATATTTCTTGATGAAAAATGGCTGCATTTTGCTGTGAACAAAGTAGCAAGGGATGAGCTTTTAGCATAGAATTAGCCAATACAAAAAAATGGTCATCCATGCTATTAACTATTAATGTTAATTCTACTCCCAAACTAACATTTCTTTCTTTTTTTGGTGGTTTTATTTGAATTTATTTTCAATCAGAAATTTGGGAAGCAGGAATGTAATTTCAAAGTGAATATCACATGATATCCTCAGTCATTATCACCAAAAAAAAAAAGAAAGAAAAAGAATGAGCACATTCTTCAAGAAATGTAGATAGTGCAGCTTCCTGTTTAACATGTTTAACTTGTGGAATATTCCAAACATTTCAGAGGTGAATATTCAGGTAACAGGGTTGTCTGAATGCTGTATGAACAAAAATGGACATTTTTCATAAGCGATAATGAATCGCTCATGTAAAAATATGCATCAAGCATAAGATGTTGGATGGATTCACACATTCATTCCAAAATAACAAGATTTGTATAGTATTTTAATAATTATAGTCTCACTGAGCAGTGAGAGTATTTTATTATATTTTATTAGAAATACCGGTACACCTACACATTCATGCAATTATCTGATCAGCCAATCAAGTGGCAGCAGTGCAATGTATAAAATTGTGCAGATACGGGACAGCAGCTTCAGGTATAGTTCACATCAAACATCAGAATGGGGAAAAATATTGATCTGAGTTACTTTGACAATGGCATGACTGTTAGTGCCAAGCAGCCTGTTCTGATTATATCTCCAACTGCAGATCTCCTGGCATTTTCACACACAACAGTCTCTAAGGTTTACTAAGAATCATGCAATAAAGAAAAAACACTCGGTGAGTGGCAGTTCTGCAGACAGAAATGCCTTGCTGATGAAATCGATCGATGCAGAACGGCCAAAGTGGTTTGAGCTGACAGAGGTGGAGGTGGTGTAATAGCGTGGGAAAATTTTAATTATTAAAATTAATCATTAATCATTCTTATAAAAATATAAAATTAATCATTGCTTGAATGCCACAGTCTGTTTGAGTATTGTTGCTGAACATGTGCATCCTATCATGGCCATGATTTACCCATCTTCTAACAGCCACTTTCAGCATGACAATGCGCCATGCCACAAAGTAAAAGTCATCTCAGCATGGTTTTATAAACATGACAATGAGTTCAATGTTTTTTAATGGCCTTCCCAGTTACCGCATCTGAATCCAGTAGAGAACATCTGGGATGTGGTAGAACAGGAGATTCATAGCAGAGACATTATAAGGGAGGAGACAAACCACTTAAATCTATGGGAAATATCCATAACACCAGTTGGATGACACATATAGCTCTCTCCACATTAATTTAGATAGGGGCCGGATCTTATTAGCCCAACATAACAACAAAAGGGTGTTGTCAAGATGGCTGCCATGTGGTGAGACCTATAAGGACTTTGTTTTTAGCATGAAAATGCACCTGAAAAATGCTGCAATCATGTCAACATGGGCAAGAATCTCAAAGTAATGTTTCCATCGTCTTGTGGAATCCATGTCATGAAGAATTAAGGCTGTTCTGAGAGGAAACTGAGTGTGTGAGTGAGTGTAGTTTTCCAAAGCTATTAATATTTGAAGTTATTTATCTGAAACATGCAGAAATGTTGTTGTGGAAGACACTTAAATAGTGTATTTTAAAGTCTTTTATCTTCAAGTTGCACACATGTTCTTAAACGTAATAGCAGTAGGATACAAATTGTGCCGCTATCATGGAATCATCCACACATGCTTAAAGAATAAGTTCTGGACTAAGAACATTACTTGGATTTTGTTCTGTAAGGCAAATGGCCAATAACGGGAGTTTACATGACCCATCTAGTGTAAGACACTTCCAGTTTGGGTCTCCCAGGTACATTAGGACTGACCTTAAGGATAGTTCCCCGTCGAGGGTCAATAACACGCAGAGCTTTGTCCTTGCAGGTGGTACAGATCACACTGCCCTCTCTGTTCCAGCACACACTGTAGATCTGATCTGAATGAGCATCACTCAGCTCGTACACCAGCTCACCCGTGCCAACATCCCATAGGCACAATACATTATCACAACCTGAAAAGTGAGAAAGTCAAAATAAACAAAGTGAAAGTAGCTCTTCGGTAGCATATATGTGTAGCAGCACAGAATTTGCAAGACTGCAAGAATTTACAATTTCGACATTTGCATGCTAATGCAAACTAGTTGCAGGAGTGTCTTCTGTGTGCTGTGTATCTTATAACACTTGCACAGACAGATTCCCTGGAATAGATTTCAGAAACAAAAGGCATTTTCCAAATTGCACAAAACTAAATGATTTGCAGATACTGGAAATGAATACGCTTAAGATTAAAATGAAGGATTTATTTGCTTTGGGGGGTTTTATGTGGTCTGCACAACAAATAGTGCTATTAAACTCAGCTGTTTGAATTTTCTACCCAAAATGATGTGGTATAATGCAAGTGAGAATACTACCCAGAACATCTACTACATGTAATAGATCTATATATGAACATAATATTAACAAAATATGAATTAGTATTTTATTCTACAATAATCACCCTAGATAATTACATGTCCTTTCTGTTTTTTTAGACTTTTGCACTTTTGGTAAATATAATTGTTATAAAAGTTAGCAAGCAGCTGCATGTGGGCAATTTTAAAAAAACAAAACAGTTCAGATCTGGGAAACTAGTTAAGAGTTTGCCTTAAGAGTTGTTTTAGTCAAAACTATACTTTTAACAACTTCTAACCTCTGACCTGTAAAAAAGGTGAGACAAATGCAAAACTACACATATATATACACACACAACACACAACACACAACACGAGTACCTGCAGTTAGTAAGATGTTAAGTGCAGTAGGGTGCCAGGCCAGAATGCCCACTCTCTTACTGTGGCCTTCTAGAGTTACTGTAGCCTCAGTCATTGGTACTGTGAGCCCGCCATCAGGAATGTGCCATATCTACCATCAGTGTAACACAAAACCTCTTTCAGCCATTTTCATACAGCAAATAAAACAAACACAAACCTTCCATGCACAATTTTATTCAATATATTCTTAAAACAAACACATAGTAAAAAAAAAATCAGCCAGCTTTATGCATAATGCATAGATCAATGGTCATCTTTAATGGTAATGTAATGGTATTAAGAACAAAGGAGCAAAGTCCAGTTCAGCCAAGTACAACTGACCAGTTGACAGAATCACACTCAAAATCTTTCTCGATTAGCCAGCTAGATGAAGGGGTTATAAATCAGTCACTTTCCTCTTATGAAAGTGAATAACAAAACATACTGATTTCATGTACAACAATATAACATAAAATTACCAATATTTAGGATTATTCTGTGATTTACACAGAATTAGTTTGGGAATGCTATAATAATGCTATAATAAAGGCGTGTAACCCTGTGTATTATCAACATTAGATCTAG
This sequence comes from Doras micropoeus, assembly GCA_028566355.1. Classification (NCBI taxonomy): domain Eukaryota; kingdom Metazoa; phylum Chordata; class Actinopteri; order Siluriformes; family Doradidae; genus Doras; species Doras micropoeus. The sequence continues at coordinate 14,689,950 of JAOUQY010000044.1, read as the reverse complement.
ATATACTGTATATCTGAGATATAATTGTTTTTCCATATTCTCTTATCTGCAATGACAAAACAGCAACCCCTGCACTTTTGCAGCTGTGCTAACCTGCATATTATAAATTATACTCCACAACATGACAAATGATACGGTCCACCCATATTGACACTGAAAGATCCTTTGTTCACATGGATCATATACCTTTACTGTGCAGTCCTCTGAAGCACTAGCAATTACGTTGTCATCATGTGGACACCACTGGATATCAAGCACAGGTGCAGCATGGCCACACACAGTGGGAGTGGACTGGTCCACTCTACCAGTCTAGAAATAAACAGCAAAAAGTAATACATCAAAACTGACTTAAATGAATAAGTAAATACTGTACATCCGTGTTTTGCTTTCTGGGAATAATCTAAAAAAAGGTAATGTCTCCCCATCACCTGGTTACTGATAATTAAATCTGTGAAAGAATTCATTCCATTTAAAAAATAGGATTTATTGAGTGATGTATTGGTGGAATTTTCTAACCTTTGAGAGGGGTAATACAAGAAAGGCTCCACCCCCTCCAGCCTCAGTAATAACAGCAATGAATTTCGGATTAGCTGCACAGAGTTGCCCATCCCATGTCACACGAGAAACTCTGATGTCATCCAGACACTGTTCGGCCTTCCACGCCTGGGCGAATACATGTCGGAACTTACTTTGCCTAACCACACCCCTCCTGAAGGACATGACTGGGAAAAACAAACAGAGCAATTCAAAGTATTGTATAGTCTGAAAAACATCTAATAAACACTGAATGCTTGCAGAAGGTTGTAGAAATTCTATATACTATATTGTGCATAATGCAAATCATATCTCAATTGTTACTGGGGTAGCTATAAAAGCTAGGAAGTAAGAGCTCGTTGAAAGAGCTGTCTAAGTGCTGTGTTCATTGCACTCCATGGAGACTAACAGCAAGTGCATTAGAGGAAGTCAGGAAAGGTTTACAAATGAGCTAATAATATCTTACTTGTTAAGTGAAAGTGAGAACCCCCCCTTCTTCTAAAGTGGAACTTGAAAAGAATGAAACCTATTATATGACAAGCTAGGCATGCATACATACAGTCTCCTCCACAATTATTGGCACCCTTGATGAAGATGAGTAAAAAGGGTTACAAGAAATTCACCTTTTGGTGAATCAGCTTAATCTCAAGCTGATAAAATCTGAAAAAGCCAACCTTTAACTTTAACTGAAATGAATTTATTTTGAGCACAAATCAAGAAATAATCATTTTTAACAAGACCACATGTGCCACAATTATCTGCCCCCTTGCATTTAATACTTCATACAACCTTCCTTTGCAAATAAAACAGCGCCACTTACTCTTCATCTATAACATCTTATAAAGTTGGAGAATACAGAGCAGGGAATGTGAGACCATTTACAGACTCTTGTGCACTCTCCTCTTTAGTTCACCCTACAGGTTTTCTATGGGGTTTAGATGAGGGGACTGAGATGGCCACAGCAGAAGTTTGATTTTGTGTTCAGTAAAGCATTTTCATGTTGATCTGGACATTAGATTATTGTCTTGCTGGAAGATCCAGTGACAAACCATTTTCAGTTTCTTGGCAAAGACACACAGATTTTGTTTCAAATTGAACTGGTATTTCTTGGAGTCCATGATGTCATGTACCCTAATGAGGTTCCCTTAATCCCAGAGTTTTTTTGTTTTTAGGAAAGAGTTGGAATCAGGTTCTTTTACAGTGTCATCATCGTTCTTTAAACATTAAACCCACCCTGAGTATTTGTTGCCAAATGCTCAATTTTCATTTCATCTGGAACACGTTTCCAGTCAAAGTCCCTGTAGCATTTATCAAACTCCAGGCACTTAAATTTGTGGTTAGATGACTGGAAAAGCTATTTCCTGGCATGGCTTCCAAATAATCTCTTGACATGGAGGTGGCATCTGATGATAATTTTGAAGATTTGGTGACCCCCAAGATAATACTTTGTTCTGCAACTCTCCAGCAGTAATCTATGGTGATTTTTTGCCTCTCTTTGCATCCTCCTCGCTGTGTGTGGGCACAAAATAACTATGGGTCCTTGCCCAGGCAAGTTTGTCACAGTTCAATTGATTGGAATGTTTTAATTATTACCCTAACAGTAGATATGGGCATTCTCAGGCTAGTAGCTATTTTTATAACCATTCCCTGAATTATGAAGGTCAACACACTTTCCCTTTATTTGAATTGTGTGTTTTCATGTACAGTATGCCCCATGTTGAAGATAATTTGACCACCTCATATACACTGATCAGCCATAACACTAAAACCATCTGCCTATTCTTGTGTAGGTGCCCCTTGTGCCATCAAAACAGCAACAAAAACATGGACTCCACAAGTCTTCTGAAGGTGTGCTGTGGTACATTAGCAGCAGATCCTTCAAGTTTACATTTACATTTATGACATTTGGCAGACTCCATTATCCAGAGTGACTTACATTTATCTCATTTACACAACTGAGCAGTTGAGGGTTAAGGGCCTTGCTCAAGGGCCCAGCAGTGACAGCTTGGCTGTGATGCGATATGAACTCAGGACCTTCTGGTAGTGCAACATCTTAACCACTGAGCTACACTGCCCCTCCAAGGTATCAAAGTAGCATGTACATGAATGCCCGGACCCCAGGTTAAACACCGCCAGCAGAACACTGCACAGAACACTTAAACAGCAACACACTGCCTCCGCCAGCTTGGCTTCTTCCCATAGGCACTCTAACCAGTCTGCAGCAGTCACTGTTTGTTCTGACACCTTGCTATCATAGCCAGCATTAAGTTTCTTCAGTGTGCTACACTAGCTCTTCTGTCTGATTGAACAAAACGGGCTAGCCTTCACATCCCACGCACATCAATGAGCCTTGGATGCCCATGACCCTGTAACTGGTTCACCGTTTGTCATTCCTTGGACCACTTTTGGTAAGTACTAACCACTACACATCAGGAACACCCCACAAGACCTGCTGTTTTGGAAATGCTCTGACCCAGTCATCCAGCCATCACATGATCCTTACACTTGCCCATTTTTCCTGCTTCCAACACATCAAATTCGAGAACTGACTGTTCACTTATTGCCTAAAACAGTATATCCGACCCCCTGACAGGTGCCATTGTAAAGAGGTAATCAATGTCATTCACGTCATCTCTCAGTGGTTTTAATGTATTGGCTGATCCACTCCCTTCATTAGGTACACCTTGCTAGTACTAGGTTGGACCCCTTTTGCCTTCAAAACTGCTTTAATTCTTCATGGAATAGGTTCAACAAAGTTCTGGAAACACTTCTCAGAGATTTTGGTCCATAATGACATAATAGCATCATGCCGTTGCTGTACGTTTGTCACCTTCACATCCATGATGCAAATCTCTCGTTCCAGTACATCTTAAAGGTGCGCTATTGTACTGAGATCTGGTGACTGTGGAGGCCATTTGAGTAAAGTGAACTCATTGTCATGTTCAAGAAACCAGTTTGAGATGATTTGAACTTTGTGACATGGTGCGTTATCCTGCTGGAAGTAGTGATCAGAAGATGGGTACACTGTGGTTATAAAGGGATGGACTTGCTCAGCAACAATACTCAGGTAGGCTGTGGCATTTAAATGATGTTCAGTTGGTATTAAGGAGCCCAAAGTGTGTCAAGAAAATATCCCCCACACCATTACACCACCACCAGCAGCCTGAACCATTGATAAAAGGCATGCTTTCATGTTGTTTAAGACAAAATCTGACCCTACCATCTGATTGTCTCAGCAGAAATCGAGATTCCTCAGACCAGGCAACATTTTCCACTCTTCTATTGTCCAATTTTGGTGAGGCTGTGTGAATTGTAGCCTCATTTGCCTGTTCTTGTCTGACAGGAGTGGTACCTGGTGTGCTACTGAAGCCCCTCTGCTTCAAGGTTCGATGCATTGTGCATTCAGAGATGCTCTTCTGCATACCTCGGTTGTAACGAGTGGTTATTTGAGTTACTGTTGCCTTTCTATCAGCTCAAACCAGTCTGGCCATTCTCCTCTGACCTCCAGCATCAACAAGCCGTTTTGGCCAGAGAACTGCTGCTCACTGGATATTTTCCCTTTTGTGGACCATTCTCTGTAAACCCTAGTGATGTTTGTGCATCAAAATACTGGTAGATCAGCACTTTCTGAAATACTCAGACTAGCCCTTATAGTGCCAACAACCATGCCGTGTTCAAAGTCACATGGTCATCTTGATACATAAATGCATCGAATTGCTGCCATGTGATTGGCTGATTAGATATTTGTGTTACAGAGCAGTTGAACAGGTGTATCTAATGAAGTGCTGGTAAGTGTATACCACAGTGAAAAAGGAAATCATGGATGACGGCGTGAAAGTTCCTAGACACTCTGATCAATGTAAAAATGAAAATATAAATGAAATAAATGCTTCAGTTTAATTGTTTCTAATAATATCTAGGGGGGGGACAATAAATGTGGTACATGATTTTGTTAAAAATATTTCTTGATGAGGATTTTTTTTAAATTAATTTCTTCAGTTAAAGGTTGGTGTTTTCTCATTATGATAATTCAGCAAAAGTTTTTACTCATCTTTATCAGGGGTGCCAATAATTACGCAGGAGACTGTATGACCAAGATTGAGAATTAGTTTACATATTACTTTAGCTATTTCAGCTTTGTATTGATTAAAAAGCCACAAGATGTCATTCAGACACTAGCTATCTGTAGCATAAATGCAAGCCCACAACTGGTTTTCCCATAACGTCCTATTCTGCAATTCACACACACTGTCAGTACTGCTTTCAAAAATTATAAGGAAAAATGATTATAATAAAAAAAAGGCTCAGGTTTGATTTATTTATGTATAGGTAAGACCTGAACCATGTCCAATTCCTATGTTCAGATCATTCCCCGGCCATAACGTGCTAGGCGGATTCTGATTCTGTTGTTGCCACGGCGATTACTATACATCTTTAACCTCTTAAATATAGGTCTATTTTGCCCTAAGGAATTTACTTTTACAGTAACGTTGGAGCTTGGACAGACTGCAACCTTTCTCTGCTATGGTTTGTTAAATGTCCTTTCAGACAGCCCAGTTTCGGTAGCTCCCCTGCTGTTTTTTTAATGTTTGTATCAAGCAAAAGAATGATAGGACAGTTCATTTCATCTTCAGACGAATTCAGCCTAAAATTAATATGCAAATCGGATCTGTGTATATAGATGTAGACCGGAGACCAGATATAGTTCGATGTAGAACCCAATTTAATGTATCCCATGTTGAAAGTGAAAAAAATCTGTCAGATGTGAGCCAAAAATTGGTATTGGTTTGCCATGTAAATCAGCCACTGGCACTTTAAAGCAATGTAAATAAATGAAAGGATGAAAGGATGAGTGGATGAATAAATTGACAGGTGAATTAATGAATGAATGAATGAAATGCTCCCACAATGGGAGTGTGTCAGTCTACCTATGAGCTCCTGTATACAATGACAGACAAACTCAGAGATATAGCTGGAGAGGATACTGGTTTTTAACCACTCATGTAATATTTCACAACTGGTTAAAAAATATCCTGTTAAAAGCCACTATGTTTTATTCATTTTTGACAACCCCTTATTTAAGCCCAACAACCATTTAATAATAAACTTGATCATAATAATAGTTACATGTTATATACATAAGCTGAAAGCTGCTGGGAAAATTCCTTTATATGATCTTTGCACACACAAAAATGAACCAATCTGAGATCATAACTTATAAAATACAGGAGGAACTGCAGGAAGAGTGGAAGAATAGATGTAGAATGTGTAAATGTCATGAAGGCATTTTAAAGCAAATGAAGCTCATTTTAAAAGCACTGCTTCTCCTACAGTCTGGTGTCCACACACACACACACACACACACAAAGCTCGTGCACTTATCAGTATAATGGTACACATAATTTTATTTATATTTCTCCCTGAGAATAATTCCGAGCCACCTTGAAGGCATCCTACAAACAAGAGACAAGTACACGGCAAATGCATGAACAGAAGCTGTTTTCTCCTGCAGCTCAGAAACCGACAGCGGCCTCATTAACAATTATCACGCGCTCGCGCACCGGTGCCTAACAAATCGGCGCCTGGAATGCGCGTGCGATACAAAATCTATAAACAGACTGTAAGAGTTACTGTACCTTGGTTTGGGTTGGCAGGAAATAAAGCAGGACAGCCTGACAGAAAAGCCAATAGACAATGCTCTGACACGGAGAGTGAATGAATCCTTTCAGTCCGCCGTTGCAGTTTTGCATAACCGGGAGGACAAATTCTGCTCAGTCTGAGGCAGCTACTAATCCATTAAGCAATGTTAGGGAGAAATAATAATAATAATAGTCGTATTCTCTAACCCAGATTAAATTCTTGGTTAACAACGTTTGTTTAAAACGGGTAAACGTATATGTTGTGTTTAAAAAATAATGAAGAGACTAGAGGTTGCGCACGAGCGGCCATCCAAAATGCTTAGAATGAAGTGTCCCGGTATGTAGCATCAAATGACAGGAGATGAAAACGAGCACCTGGAAGACGCCTGTTCACACAACAAAAATCATTCCTGCATGTGCAGAGCAGCACATTCGCATTCAGTAGATATAAATTAATCAGATGATGACATGACCATGTTAATGATATGATTTATTGCGCTACCTACCTACAGCAGTCTGCGCGCGCCCGGAGCGGGAGGGAATTGGCTCCGTGCCCGCGCGCGCACTGCCGTCCTGCACAGTATAGTAGGGAAAGACGGCAGTGATCGCGCAGCATGCGTCCTGCACAGTAGGGTAGTATGCACAGCCCTTTGTGTCAGACAGCCTATTTCCTGTTTCAAGCCCGTCATTGTTTCTCTATAGGCTATCCACAATGGGCACAGTGTTTACACGGAAATATAAGTAAACGTGTACACGTTGTTCACTTGTCCTGTGCTCCTCTAGTACAGGAGATCTTTTTATTTTTTTTATCTTGCTGACAAAACATCACTAAAAGTATGGATAGCCTACCTAATCAGGCACCTGCGGTTTCATATTTCGGGGTAGAATTCACAATAAAAGTCCCGTCTTGCTCAGAAAAAGTGCGCACATAAAAAAACACGCTCGAAACGTGCAATATATATATAAAAAACTCATATTCAAGTGTTATTATTCAGTCTTATTAGTAGAATGTTTTAACAACTTATTAAAATGTTTTTTTCGGATGTAAATATGGGCTATTTGAAATGTATATATCTATCCATAATGTCCAAATGAAACACTTTCATTTCTATTACTATGTCCTAGCAAGATTATACACCCATCAGCCATAACATTGAAACCACCTCCTTGTATCTACTCTCTTTGTCCATGTTATCAGCTCCACTGGCCATACAGGTGCACTTTGTAGCTTTACAGATTGTAGTGCGCTGGTCAGGACCATCACAGAGCAGGTATTATTTGGGTGGTGGATGATTGTCTGCACTGCAGTGACCCTGATGTGGTGGTGGTGTGTTAGTG
>JAOUQY010000044.1:14635203-14645239 GCA_028566355.1 Doras micropoeus | reverse complement strand
ACTCAAATTGTCACTCTCAGCTAAGAAGGAAACTGTTTCTATTGGTCAGGAACAACCCAAGAACCACAAAGGCACAGGTCTACCATGAACTAAAAACTGCTGGAACACCAGCGTCACTGTCTACAGCCAAGCAAGTTTTAAATGGCCATTGACTGAGAGGCTGCTGTCTGAGAAAGAAGTCCCTGCTCCAAAATAGACACCTTCAAGCTCGAATACATTTTGCAGCTGACCACATGGACAAAGGAAAATCCTTCTGGTGGAACATTTGCCACAATGACCAAATAACTCAATATATGTCCACAGTGACGTAACTGTTAAGCATGGTGGTGGTAGCATCATAATCTTGCTGCCAGAAGAACTGGTACAAAATTTATGGAATAATGAAGAAGGAAGACTACCTCAGAAGTCGTATACTGCATAATCTCAAACCATCAACTAGACAGTTGAAACTTGGACACAACTGGGTGTTCTAAGGACAATGACCTCAAACACACAATGTTGCTGGTTCTGGAATGGAAAAAGCAGGCTAACATTAAGCTTTTAGAATGGCCTTCCCGAAGTCCTGACCTCAACCCAAATCAAAAATATATGGACTGTGCTTAAAAGTCAGGAATGTACCAGGAAACCAACACATTTAACTGACCTCTACCAATTCTGCCAAGAAGAGTGGTCAAACCAGAATACCACCAGAACCTTGTTTATGACTACCAAAAGCAACTGGTCAAGGCACAACTTATTAATGGACATTTAATATCAAATATTAGGTGTGCTGTACGTATAATTTTGACCCTGTGTTGATTTAAAAAAAATAAATAAATAAAACTGGTACACCAAATTCTTGTTTTTTCTGTTAAAGATTAAAGACCAATTTACAATTGAATGTATGTGATTGACCACAACAGATGATCTGTTAAGAAGACTTGCTGAACTATAGCAAGGTGACCCCTGCCATAATAACCTAAACATATATAACATTACATATTTCTACAGCAGTTAGACCCTGTCCACTATTTCATTGATCAAGTGGCGTACCAAGAGTGCCTATATTTCCTATAACCAAACCGGGATGTTTCATTGGGTATCACTCCACTGTTTGTGTTTGCCATGTAAAAATCCACGTCCTAGTTTGAAATTTACTACAGTAGTGGTATCATCAATGGACATGGCACGAGATACTTTTAAGCATACTTTTTTGGCTTAAAATATGAAAGCCCATTAGATGCAGATGGAAGAAGTGAAGCATGCTTAATGGGAATGTAATGTGGTTCTTTTATAGTTCTTCAGGCTCTATTTATGCTAGCAGAGCAAAAATAAACAGAACATTTGTCCATACTGTGTCTGAAATGTTGCTCATATTTATATCATCCATACTCGGTACTAATTTCTTGTGTATCGAACTGTTTTATAAAAGCAATATGTCACTTGTAATTGTGCAATTATTCAGAATTTTGGCCCTCACCCTGCAGCAAATCACTACTAAGCCGTGCTGATATTCAGTACATTCGCCCTCTGGCTTATCCGATATTGCTTAAATATATATCCATAAAAGAAAACAAATCTGAACTGTCAGCATTTACATTTTTGTTTTCATGAAGTATAAAATTAATGACTTTCATTAAAATATTATTATTACTTTTTATATGACATGGGCAATTTCTGAGTTTATCAGGAAGACCTGTACATCAGCCAGTTACTGTCAATATTTTCCCATCAATCAATCTGTACTAGCCGTCTGGAGAGTGCATTCATTGTTTGATATAGTTTGATGATATCTGTGGCTCGAATTATCTACATAACTGCAATTCTCGTGGGGGTCAACTAACATTTTGTAAACTTTGATCATCAGCCATATTCTATAAGTTAATTTCTAAACCACAGTGTCATTATACAAATCAAACACAAACTTGGTTCATATTTATTATTGCTTACGATTCTGTCTTAGTGATTTTTGGCACTAAAATGCTTTCTGAATTACTCCTAGACAGGAAAATAGAAGTTCTCAGATTAGGATTTTTAAGAGTTTGTCCTAACTTCTCCTAAAATAATTCTAGGTGCAAAAGAGCTTTAAAAAGAAAAAGACATTGCATAGTTGCACTGCAAACAGAAGAGGAAAAGAATAAAGAATCTCATTACATGAGAAAACAAATGATGAATGATAATAGTACATCTCTTCCTGTTAAAGGAATCCATGGGCTAACATTACGTGTGTCAATAACATCAGATCTTGGAAGTGCTGACTGGACGTATTACAGGCAGCTCCTGTATGGAACAAAATGAAACATTAGACAGTGTGAAATATGACATAATTTAATACAATCCTACATGCACATGTGAACCACAGACATATCATGCATGCCATAGTGACCTGTATAACACCTAGTGATTTAGCTGGTGCCAATATTAAAACCTGAACTTGAAACGTAAACTGGAAATTACAGTCTAGCCATCCATTTCTCATGATTAGGTCTGATGATTATAGGGCGTTTAACATTTTCAGCTCTTATCACATTACAGTCTCAACTGACTGGATGTTTGTTTATTTAACTTCCCTGAGGCAGAAGTGTTGCCTGGTCTGGTTTTCGGTTCTTTCCCTTTAGCATAAGGGCATCCTATAAAAAGTCTGACCCCATCTTACCCCCCCTTCCCAGTCTTGATATCCAGTAGCAGCTGGTCCAGCTCTGTATCAGCACAAATTCTGACCTTTCTCTCTCTATGCATACTACAACACAGGATAAAGGATACGTATTTTCATATTTGCTTAATAGTTGACTAAGCATTCATACACTGTGCTTCATATACCGGTTTCTCCAGAAGGAAAAAAAAGGTTTTGAGCAGATTATATGCTCCCTACCTCCAAAAAATATGTCGATAAATAAACAATAGTCACCTGGAACCCACAGTTCTGTTCCAAATAAAGAAACGGCAGTGATGTTTACTGACATGTTCAGATATTTGCTATGAACAAAGGTTAAAATACAAGCTCTAAATAAATAACAGGGGCTACAGAAGCCATGGTTGTGTTACTCCTCTATGAATAGACACCTACTACAATTTACAGCAGTGAAAATAAACCGGGACCTAAGCATGGCGCAGTCAGTCCCAGGCAATTTAAACTCTTTTGCAGCTTATGAAGGTCGACATAATGATTCAAATGTATTCAAATTTATTCAGTTCTTAACATCATGGGTAATCAAAATATTTTAAATGATTATCTGACATGGTGCTGAATGCATCTCATAAATGTGATTTGGAGAATATTTATGATAATAAATGCACACTAACATACTAACCATTTACTCTTTACACACTAAATAAGTGTTAAACTGTGCCTTTCCTGGTCACTGGGGTGATACCGCAATGAAATACCTTTTACGTCATCAGTACATATCTTTCGCATAGGTTACATTATATCCACATTTCCATTTCAAAGATAGACATTAAGGTAAAAAAGGCAATGGTAATCACACAAACTACAAGGAAAGGTACAGCTTAGTACCTTTTTTCTGAGAGAGCATAATTATAATTTTTTTTTTCATTTTTATTCCCTTATTTAAGATCGTCAAAGTGTCACTTTCAATTTAAATGGATATTTTTTGTACTGTATAACTGTGAAATTTTATAACACAACACATATATACACTCCATATATATATATATACCCGATTTATCTAAGAACCGTATACATTCCCTAGACTCATAAACTCCCACGACCTGTTGGTGGGTCTAGAATGGATGCATCGCTCTATTAACTATGTATTTGTCTATATATTACTATATATTATGTTTATTATGTTTTGTCTATATATTAATACTATATAAAATGTTTATGTAGCATCAGTGTAGTTCCTAAACAATTCATACTGGTCACTTAGCAACATACTCTTCAATGAATTGCTGCATATTAAGCTTAGAATTAAGGGGTTAAACCATGTAGTGAACAAATAATCAATATACCTGCCTATATGTTTGTGTGTTTTTTGGGATTTTAATATTGTTAATAATAATGAATTATTAATTAATAATGTTAATACTGAATCCTGTTCTTTTAACTCTAGAACCACCACATGCTGTGCATCATGTAATGACTAGTGTAATTAATTACTTCTTGGGTTGGACCTTTCAATGACTTAAAAAAAAAAATTCTACAGTACAGTCTAGTAATGTTGAATATCTTTCACATTTCCAAGATTTGATCTCACTGGCTGTATTCACTGAAAGTGGACACAGTGTAACACTAGGTTATGGATTCATGCTCTACATTGACAATAGAGGCCATATACAGAGTGAGCAAATTTAATAATACTTACATTGTAAGTGGCCAGACAGTTACCTGTGCTCCACCACAAAACTCATGGTCGTACCATCAAAGGAGGGAGGTGCAATGATCCTGGGCCCTTGCTGGGAGGTGATGCTGATGACAGGCACCTTGCTGTTGGCCACCCTGCCTGTTGGCCCTGGGGTTGCCTGCAGAGATTTCTCAGAAGGCATATAATAAGGGCTTTCCATGTAGGCTCCATCTCCCTGAAGCCCTGCATGGGATTTGTCTCCTGCTTCCAACTCTGACTGCATGGAAAGCTGAGACGGGATTGTCCGAGCAGGAATCACTGTAGAGGCCATGTATCCTGGGTAGAACATGTAGGTATGACCATAACCTCCAGGGCTAAGGGCAAGAGGGGAGATAGGCACAGGAACAGGGGTCATAGGAGGGTGTTGTGGCATGGGGACCTCAACATACTGCCCTGTTTCTGGGTCATAAAGTCGTCTTGTAGCTGGTTGGACAGGAGTGTCAACCAAATAATAATTTCCAGTAGTGGGATCCAGGAGCATTTTTCTCTGTGTGGACTGAATGTAGTCTGTGGGGACTGGAGATGGCTGCACTGTAGGAGAGAAACAAATGACCTGTGGCTGTGCTGCGTGCATGGAAATGGGCAGAGGGTGATGGTAAATTGTAGCAGTAGGGGTATCTGGGGAATGTGTCTCCATAACGGTACTTGAGCGTTTAGGGGGCTGATGAGTGTCTCCATGGCTTTTGGTGTGGCTGCTGTGTATCATGTGAGATTGTTGGGCGTCAGTGGCGTAAGGTTTCACAGGTATGGTTATGTAATTCTCTGAATCAACTGAAGACGTGAACTTAGCCGGGGCAAATCCGGCCTTATTGGATTTGCCTGCATTGCTACTTAGGTTTTCTCTCTTCTCCGTGACTGGCTTGGACTGGGTAATATTTAAAGACACTGGTAGCTTTGGAGACTTGGGGTTCTTCACAGCTATAGAACTAGCAGATGCTGAGGATGAGACATGCACCTGTGGGGGCTTTACTGAACTTGTCGTGACAGGCACTAAAGATTTCTGACTGTGGCTTTGGCTAGAAAGTTTCTTATTAGGAGTTCCACCAAGGTGCATCAGAGTTTTGGTGTCCTTGCGTTTGTCATGGATGATAGGAGTGTGTGACGTTTTAAACGTGTCCTTCTCTTCTTTTCGTGTTGATTGCTGCCCAGCACTTACTGTCTTATCTGGGTTTGAGAGTGAGTCTCGCCTCATGGTGACTGATGAAGAACTAGTGATCCCTTGGGCTTGCTCATTAGCTCCAGGATGCTCACCACTCAGGAGTGTTAGCACATGGCTGTCAGTTATCGGTTGTGGTTCAGATCTCCTCTTCCACTCCTTTTTGTCAAACACATAAAGCTGTTCCATTGTTTTAACAGCAGCCTGAAGTTTCTCCAGAGCAGCCATCTTGGGATCAGCTTTTTTCTCACCTGGGTCACACACTTTCTCCTGCCTCCTTGTGGTGGTGGTTTTGGTCTCACTACTTAACTCAAGGGTGCCCTCCTGTTTTGTTTTGGATACATGCGCTTGGTCAGTGGGTTTGTTTATTTGTGCCGATCCCGTATTGATGCCATCTATAGACACACGAGGATGGGAGTCATCAGCTTCTTGGATATCCTCGACCAGTCTATGATTCGAGGTATCAGAGAATTTTTCGGATTGCTTCGCATTGCTGTTTGTATTCACCGACTGACATTTTATCACGATAGGAGGAAGGACTGTCGGATTCCGATATGCGTTTTGTTTGGAGGTTTTGTGATCCACGTCCGCGCTATTGGTGTCCAAAGACACAAAGTGATACGAGCTCTTAACCAGTTTGCGCACGTCTCTAACCTGGTGTATGGGCGCTTGCAGCTTTGCCTTGTCTCGCACGTCTCTAACTGTGAAGTGTGGGATTCTGTCTGAGGAGTCGCCCTTCAGTGCAGCAGTAAACACTTGGTATTTGGGCTCATCGTTTTTCGTCAAGTCCCCCGCGCTGCAGCCTGTGCCGGGAGTGAGGAGCTTAGCGATGCTGTACGGGTCGCTCCGGTTGTCTCTTAGACTCCGTAAACTTATTTTAATTTCCGGAGACTTGGACGCTCCGGGTTTGTGAGCAGGGTCTGATACATACAGAGTGTTCCTACTCCTCTCTTCTCGGTTACTCTCCGCGCTCACCTCAGGCTTCTCGAGCTCTCCTTCACCAGAGATGAGTTGGATGCTTGGCACAAATAAGCGCGACATTTTTTTCGTCGAGTCCGCTTCGGAGGTTTGCTCGTTTTTGCGCTCAGCTTGCACCTCTGGCTCTTCGTCCCTCCAGCTTCTGAAAGCACTGTTTTGGCTCCGAATCAGTGCCCCTCTGTGTGCGTCCGCAGCTCCTTTTTTAGTGTCGAACGCCGCGCAGGTTTGCGATGCCAAATTGGTTTCCAGTGCGAGAGTTTCTTCGTGGCTCTCGATGTCCTTGGCACCGCAAGAATCGCTGTCCACGATATCTCCGAGTTCCTCCAGGCTCACGATACTGAAGTCGGAGCCTGTCTCGAGGAGTTTGGAGCTTTGTCTCTGAAGCCCTGTGGGCGCAGCTCTGTCTCGGTGCGCCTCGTGTTCGTGACTGCCCGGCTCGCAGATCTCTCCCCGCTCCATCTTGCGCTCCTGCTCGAACTGCATTTTCTTTGAAATAACATTTTTTAGTATGCTCGAAGCAAATACGGATTTCTTGTGCACGTCCTCCATAGCTTCTTCTGAATTGCACGGTGGCTTGCTGTGCGCCTTTTGCTGAGGGTTTGTAACCTCATCTGCGGAACGTGATCCTTCCTCGGTTCGGGTGGATTTTACGCGCCTTTCGTTTGCAGGCTGTCCCGCTTTAACGTTGCAGCGAAAATTCAGCGTTTCAGTCAGCCTTATTACCCCGGTCTGACCCTGTCCAATTTTGCCCACGAGCTCATTTGTTTTGGTAGATGATGCGTTTTTGGGGTTGACCAGATTACCGTTCAAGGCAAATATCTCGACTGGGGGCGCCCTTCTACTGGTCAGCATTAATCCCGTTATCCCTTTACTCTCCCTCCTTTTTGCCAACTGAAAATTAGACGAGGCATTTTGATGGGCCACTATATTGTGACCGCCTCCTTTGGACACGTTCACGTTGCCATACTTCAGATCAACAAGTGCCGACCACCTGTTGAGCCCTTTGCTGCGCTCTGAAGCCGAGGACTCGCTGGAAGTGCTGAAACTGATGGCATCGAGATACGGGTAGGCCAGACTTTTGAAAGCTCTGGCCGTGAGGTTGCGCACTTCCTTGTCGGCATCGTCCAGCTCGCTAACAGCGCTGGATGTGCCGCTGGAGTACCCTGTAACATCTTTGCCTTTGAATTTACAGCCAAAGTGCAAACGCCCGGGCAGAGCAATCAAACATTTTGCGCCGTCGCACACTTTTTCCTCCTTTGTGTCCTTTAAAACACAACGGCTCGAGTCTCCAGTGTTGATGACATGATGATGGCCTACATCCTTTTCTTGGGCGTTGCTAGGCTTGCTTATAGCTCTGGAAGTGGCTTTGATTGACAGGTGAATGTGGCCGGTGTTTTTGCCTTGGCACTCGTGCGCTTTCTCGTCTGAGGTGGCGCTCCTGGTCGTGTCGCCCGGATCACTTTCTGTCTGGCTGCATGGCACTGCGTTGCTCTTTTGAGTCTCGTCCTCTTTGCTTCCCACCTGTGCTCCTGTGGGTTCATTGCTGTCGACAGATGCGTAATCCACGAACGAATAAACCTGGTGGTCGTCATCGATATCCCAAGTGGATGTTGTTTCGACGTCGCAGTCCACGTCGTGGTCGAGTTCGGAAAGCTGGATTTCGTGCGTGGTGATGTAGTGAGCCTCATCACCGGCGAATTCGGGTACGCAATAATCCGCGATCACCAAACTCACTTCGTCGTCCGAATCGCTTTTCTCGCTGAGGTACAAAACCGTGTGCCGTAAATCACCGTCGTCGAGTTCTTTGGATTCGTTTTCCAAATTTCCCGGTGTATTCTCCGAATCGAAACACTGCGGATAATCCATGAGGTTTCCATGACTGAGCTGTGGTTTTTCAAACGAATCAGCTGTTTTTGTTTCTGTCGTTCCCTCCGTTCTGCCATTGTCCCAGAATTCCAGGTTAACACATTTGCGCGTGAGACTGGGCAGATGTCCTGCCGAAGGAAGCCTGGCGCACCGGAGCGCGTCCTTCTGCCCGGTAAAACTTACTTCCACTGCCTTCGTCTCGCCCAGTTTCAGGTCTAGCAATGCGTTCAGATCTACATAATTCGAGTCCTTTGGAGCCGCCACGACGCGTAAAAGTTTGCTGGACAGCGCGCAGTGTGTATCCCCGCCGTAAATCAGTGCCTTCCCTGATGCTGCCATTGCTTTGTGGTTTGTTGATTAGAAGATTTTGGGTAAATATTAGAGACACTATTCCCCAGGAAGCCCTACTGCTCGCCCCTGTTGTACAGTCCTAGTGGAGTTGTCACTCTGCACAGATTTTCATCCGCACAGTTGTCAGCGTGGCGCTCCAGACTCTCATTTCAGATGGTGACACGACATTCCACAGCCCAGCCGATGGGCTTCTAAACCATATACAAATGGGTTTTACATTTTGCTAGATATAATGTCATACACTAACCTGATACCTTTATGTAAGCTGTCCTGGCGCTTCACTTCCATTACGTAGCCTATTCTGTTGCGCTCCCACATGCCTTTAATAAGCATAACTACAAATATAGAGACGGTGACGAAATGCGAAAACGTCTATTTTAAACTAGGATGTTGTGTTCGGCGTGTTTTGTTACATCCTGTAGACAAGGCTGAATCCCCACACAACGCTGTTTTGGACTAAAAAAAGAAACTTGAACCAGCTACAATAGTTCAGCTTTAGAGAGCTTTAATTGCTAATAATATACCAAGTGAAACGCCTCTGCAAAATAACGTGATCTGTTGGAGAAAAGAATAGTGGCACTCTAAACGCAGAGCTATAGCATGGCAACACGAGAACGCTTTATTCAGGCAAAAGCGCAGAGGATTTTGTTTTAATTAGAGGGCTATACTAAATAATAATACGTACATTTCTAACAGCTCCAACCTAGACTGAATGAGTGAGTGCTTTGCTGAAGTTTATAAACAAGAATACAGCTGAACCAAGTTGTGTTCATTCTATCAGAACAGTAGGAATGTGAGTATCCCGAGCAGACAATGGTTTCAAGCGAAATCCGGCGATTTTGGTGCGGAATTTCAGCACCACAAGCGTGGACAGCTCCCCAGGCGCACAAAAACAAGAGTCGGAAAGATTTGACACTGACAATGAAATTCACAAATGTGCTGAAACGTGCAGGTCTATGTGCTTACACACTCAGAGAATAGGGCACTAAACTGTCAATGAACTTGTCGCTGTGTTGGAACACTTCCTTTGCCTAGAGAAAGATTCATAACTCCTTTTAAACACTGCCCTAGAACCGTGTTACTGTCCTGTATATATCATTAATCACAAAGGTACACGATACTCAAAGGATTCAAAAGATGTAGGCCTACTATTAAGGATACCACCCCAGCGACAAGGAAAGGGTTTCTGACAGTGTAAGAAAATGCCCACTTGAACTCAAAGGTCCATAAAACATTCACAAGTATGTAAACATATACTGAGTCAATAAATTAGTTTTGAGTCACTTCATTTCTAATTTTGCAACTAGATCATTTTCATTCATTCATTCATTCATTTTCT
>JAOUQY010000044.1:14337334-14348332 GCA_028566355.1 Doras micropoeus | reverse complement strand
AGAAAAATTATAAAAAAACAGATTCAGATTCAACATAAACATGTTATAAAATGTTATAAGGTCCACTTATTTTAGTTTGTGGGACAAAAAAAATCAATTACTATTGAAAAACAATTAGACAAATGCTGAGCAAAAAAATTATTCATATTCTCAGACTGTGTACATAATTTAATAGGCTACTGGAAAACTTATCAGACTATAGCTTAAAGGTTACACCATGTATTTGTTACTTATTAGTCTGAGGAACTAAGAAAGAGAGAGATAACGGTCTAAACATTTTATCTGCGTTGGCCGGTGCTGAGAAATCTACATTCCTGCTGTGTGAAATTTTGAAAATGTAAATTTGAAATAAGATTAAAGAGTAACTGTGGGTTTGAATACAGATTCATAGCTCGTGATAAGTGGAATGTCAAAAACTTTAATCTAAAACACATCTTGCACAGAGAGAACCTTGTAATATTAAGTTCGCCAGTATATGTTTTTAAGAAGTGCCCAAGGGCTTTTAATTATTTATATGCATGCGTCTAGCTCAAGACACATACCCCATACTGAGCTGCAAGAGGAATGCCCTACAGTAATTTCTGTATGATTATTGATTAGGTTCAAGTGCTTTTGATTCTTTTTTTATAACACGAGTGTGGTCGCTGCCTGGCTGTGTGTGTGCATGTGGGGTGCATGCCTGAGTAAGTAGACGCATATACCTTGATGAAGTTGGCCAGGCTGATGTTGACACAGCGAGCCTCTTCGGGGATCTCTACATAGCGTATGGTGATGTGAGGCATGATAGAAAGCAGCAGAGACTGCAGCGCCTGCTGGAACGAATCGGGGAACCTCTGGGCTCTAGGCATCTATGAGAAAAATAGATGTTTTGAGTGGCTTTTTGTGCATTTGTTCATTACTCTTTTTGTGTGTCAGTTCATTCCTAAGCTCCTTAATCCCAAGATGTAATGGAAGATCATGATATGATATATCATGAGCAAAATGTTCTAATTAAGTTTAAAGAAAGTAATATGCTAACTTTTATAAATACAGTAAAAGCAGTGTACATTGCTCCAAAAAGCTCATAATGTTTGTATAACGATAATCAGATCCAAACCTTAATGATTATGGTCTAAAAAATGGTATCAGAAGCACCAGAGCCCATGGGTGTGGCATTCGAGGCTGAGATTAATATTTGTATCCTTCTTCTTGCAGTGCAAATTCTATAATATGTTTATAAGAGAGTGTAAAGTGTACACTAGGTGAAAAGCACCAACCTTCATTCTGCTGCCTTCTAAGAGGTAATGTGCCATTGATTTGGCCATCGCTTCAAAGAAGAACCATGAGTACTGAAACATAAGACAAGCAAGCATGTGTTCACATTAGTCTCGGGGTACAATCGGTTTGGTAGATGAGCATAACTCTTTGCAAGATGTGGTGGCTGATGCTATCTCTGCTCGTCTGGTGCTAGAGCCAAATCAAACATTGCATAAAATTCAGGCTGAGGCTGGCTGGCTGGCTTAGGAAGAACACTGAAATGCAGGGGAATGGGCTGCCCACAGGACTCCCCGGTGTTCAGAAAAAGTATTGCATGTTGAATGACACCTTGAATGGCACATCAGTCCTTTGAGGGCACAATGCACACACATTCATACACTCATTCATACCTGAGGCTATTTAGGGGCAATTCAGTCATTTATGGCAATACTTGTGTTGTGCTTCATGTATTGACATACTGACACCAAGATTGAACTGCATCTATGTGTGAGTATGTCCTTCTGACTCAGGATACCGCCATCTTTACCCTTAACCCTAACCCGCGCCAATTTTCTGCACATGCTTAGGTCATGGCTGGCAACTTTAATTTTATTTAATTAAAAGTAAGAAACACAGAAGGACATCAAGTTAAAAGTAAATTTGACTACAAATTAAAAACTGCTGATTTATTATATAGTAAAGGATATTATATGGAAAATAATATTATATAGTATATTATATAGGAAAGTCATAATTTTTCTTTCTTTTTTAATACACATTTTATTATGATATTATAACACCTCAGGTTTTTGGTAGTGTTACATCCCTAATAATAATAATCATCATCATCATCATCATCATAATAATAATAATACCTTCAGTAGCTTGTTGCAGGTGTTGAAGTCTGCAGTCTGCTTGAGAATTGCAGTCACGGTTGTGGCTAAAACCTCATGTGTGGTCACTGAGTTTCCCAATGCTGCATTGTTTGAGAGAAATACATACTATGGACAGAAGAGACATTTTAGTCATAGTCTATTCATATGAAGCTACAGAGTGTTTCAAAAAGATGGACCCAATTTCAAAGCAGTATATTTCATGATGACAACACGTTAAATTAAACAAAACATTTCTATTGGTTTAATGAGTTATCAAGTTTTAGTAACCAATGCTCTATTTGCCCTCCACCTGCTGTACAGACAACATTGCGACAATAGTTGAATTTGTCCCAAACGCCTGTCAAAGTGTCTTCTTCCACTGAGGTCACTGCTGCCATGATTCTGTTCATGAGAACATGAAGATTAGTCACTAACGGTGTCACTAAAACAGGGTCTGGGGATCTTGGGGGACAATAGTGTAGAGCCAAGTCATGGGGTCCCATGCAACCTATCCAATGTTGACGCTAGGGGCTGTTTGTGCGCTGGGAGAGGCATCTATGAATTTCTACACCTCGCCCTTTCAAGTTGTAAGAGATTCATTCATGGGCAGTTCGTGGTTGCAGATATAGTGATTTCAATTTGGGTCCATCTTTTCGAAACACTCTGCATTTTGATTAAAAAGTTATAAAACCAAAATATATGAAACCTTTAATGTTACAAAATATCAATAATAGCCTTCAAAATGAATCCAAAGTGGAACAAGGTGAGATGTAAGAAAAAAGGAATTATTAAAAAAATAGATTAAAATAGATTATAAAAAATAGATCTACCTTAAGAAAAGCACGAAGGTAGTGCTCCAGCCCTTCTTCATGACACTGGGACACAATGTGAATGATCACACTGTGGGGAACATGACTATCTGTTACTACTATTCTCCTCAGACTATACATCATGTACAAACTAAACATCTGCAAAAGCATCTTTAATGCATATTAAATAGATCTGCTGCAGCCCAACCCAAAGCACCCAATTTACCGTGTGGCATTGATGGCAATCTCTTTAGGCTCTTTGGTTGTTGTAATGAGGACCTGGAAGAGCTGCATAAGCACGGTGGGCAAGAATTTAATGATGACCTGAGTCTCCACAGCGTGCAGGCACTGCCACAGGGCAAGAAGAAGAAGAAGTTTTTTGGTCACGTTGGTCACACCCTCATGGATATAACACTTGCTTCATTTTTGCTAATATACAATTGAGTCAAAAGTTTAGCCTTGGTCCAGTGAATGCAGTCACCTTTAAGTATTTGATGAGCTCTGTCAGGTTCCCCTCTGACGTAGACCTTTTCTGCTGACAGTATTGGAAGAAATTGTGGAGGTGCAAATCCTAGATGGGCCAAACATAAATATGTGGTCAGTGCCACTGCATGTTTTAACATTCAGAATTTATATCATTTTTACAGGTGGAATTGTAACAGGTTTTTCACTCACTACAGTGCATAAAGCTCACCTGAGTGTAAATCGTTGATGCTGCATAGGTCTTCACTTTAAACAGGGGCTTAGCATTCTCCACCCATTTGATGTCTGGTGACTTGTGGCACAAATGAAAAGAATGGATTACTAACTGAGCAAATTCAGGCTCATTAGCATGTGAATTAAGGAGACTCAAGGTCATTTTAAATTCAATTTCATAATAAGCGCTTGTTTATAAAAGCCCTACACACTGGGATGAAGGAAGGAGTCGTACATTCGGGGTGCTGGAATTTTACTGAGTATACATGTGGCATGCACTACGATGTCCCACCTGAATGAGTCAAATAGTTTTTCTGGTAACAGGAAATGTGTAATAATTATAGTACAACATGATTAAATAATTGAATCAGAAGGTGCTCTATAACAACAATAGATACAATTGTTGTTATAAATACAATCTCCTGTGATCATTCTGCTCAGGAAATTGGGCTCTCTTGTTAAACGATCCAACATTTGCTCGCTTGTATTGATCTACTCATGAGGCACTTCAAAAGGGTTTCACAAAAACAAACATCTGGTCACTATGAAGGCTAGAATGCAACTGAAACGGGTCCTACCATTTATCTGAGATCCCACTCTAACTGACCATCAACCACCACCCCCATGCATAAGCCCTAGGGAGTGCAGGAGTTTCATTCTCATTACCTTCTGGACAGACCTCATGTATATACGGGGCAGTGGTAGCTCAGTGTTTAAGACATTGGCCTACTGATCAAATCCCAGCGCAACCAAGCTACCACTCCTGGGCCCCTGAAGAATGCCCCTAATGCCAAGTTCACACTACCCGATTTTAGGCCTGATTTTCCACTCACCGACAGGTTTTGAGGGTCGCTCAAGCTCGGGAGCAAATTGGCATTCACTCAGGGCTAGTAAATCGGCTTTCGCTAGCTATGTGTGCACTGTTCAAAGATGCGACCCGAGAGGCTCACCTATCACTCGCAGACTCCCAAAAATATCTAGCATGTTAAATGTCTGGACCTATCGGCAAGTCCAAATCCTGTAGTGTGAAAAGTCTTGTGACCAGATTATGACTGGCAGTGAGTGCAGTGTCGAGCTACAGCCAATGAGAACAGACAGAGTGAGGGGAAACCCGGGGGAGGAGCTATGCAAATCAGAAATCCGGTATTTAATATTTAGTGTGTATCAGAGTTCTAAAGGAAGCGTTCATACTTACTCTAATAAACCACACTAACAGAGCATTCACACTGGGTTTGTTTTAATCGAACCAAAGCTGACAAGTCTGAACACAGCCTAACAATCTACTGAACCAAAAACAGAGGAGTTCTTGATTTCACACAGTACAGTGAAGTCCTAATTACAACAAGGAAGCCAATAAACAGAGTTAAATGACAATTTGTCTGTGATCTGAGCACAGGATCACTACTAAACCCTAGAGAAGATGAACCTACCTTCCTGGAGTCTTGGTTCTTATCACAAAGATAACCAGCAGGTAAATTAGCAGAAACAGGAAGCTGTAACTCTGAAGACTGTATCCTTCCATCCTTTAGCAGTGGTGCCCAGGCATATCCCACTGCAATGCAACATTAGAAGTTTCATGGACCACTTTAATAAAGAAGGCTGATACGTGCACACACACACAATCATGTGCAATTCACTCCCACTCTTACCCAGTGTCTCTACCCCCTCTCTCTTCTTGGAGCTGGCTTTATTACTGAGCTCACAGCTGATGTGGTAGAAGGTGAAGAGAATGTGATGCTTCTCATGAACATGGACTGGCAGCTCGATTTTAATCTACACAAAAGAGAAGTTCATGTCATGAAAGATTTATTTGCACTGTAATCAGGATAAGAATAAATATTTCAATAACCCATTCTCATTTCTTACTTGAATTATACTATAGTGCTAAATATCTCAAGTTGAGTTTGTCCTTACACACCAAAAATCCTATTCAGTACCATCAAAGACAAGAACTCAGGGGAGGAACATCACCGACTTGCCACAAGGTGGCAGCCACAGAACACACTTTCTTTAAATACAAGCGCACATGAATGGTGTGTGATGCAGGAGTTTCACTTCCTGATGTCACCAGTAGTTCTGTATCTAAAACTTGTGCCTTTTTTGAGAAAGGGTGTCTTGTGACTTGTGTAACCAGGATAAATGAGCTTTGTATTTGTTTATTGTTCATGAAATTTGACGACATCTGACTTTACATGCTGAAACTACCTCAGTGCTTCTCTATTTCCTGAAGATGAGTTTGTGTTAAGCGCACAAGCCAGCCGTGTTTTGTAATATTAAGAGGAACTTGTGTTAATAAAAAAGGAAGAATAGAAGTAAAACCTGACATCATTTCACCTATTCCACAAGCAATCAAACTACACAGACACAAGCCTATGGTTCTTTAAGCTTCAATGCCATTTTCATGGTTAAGCTCTAAATGGATGCTTTTGACAATATTGATAAAATAATAAAAAGGATTACCTCATTGTAAAATTCTGGGCTTTGATTGTGATGCAGCACAGCAGCAAAAGCACTAGTGGTGAACAAGGGCTCCCCTGGTTTGGCGTAGATACACTGGAATGGATAATGGATAACAGTAAACATGAAACAACTTAATTCAACATGAACTCTTTCCTTTATTCTGTCCAGCCAAAGAGAATTTTCCAAACAGGATGTTATATATTCTTTCTCCACCTTGTTCTTGGTCAAGAAAGTACAAATCATCTGGAAAAAATCCGGAAAATCATTTTTAGAACAGAAGAGTCAACATTGAGCTTCAGGAATGTAGATTTCTGTTATGTAAGAATGCTTTCTATTTAACACTTCACAGAGATTTGAAATGATTCTTCTCTCTGTAGAAGATTATCAATACCAATTAGCAATGTAACTGGTTTCATTACACTTGATACACACCTGGAGTTTTGCATTAGGACGAAGGCATATTCAGGAGTCGATATTAAGTAGCTGGTTTACCGAATGTCTTGGAATAGTCCTCAGAAGCATCAATATCTCCTCTATTACCGAGTATCATTCACTGATTAGGAAATGTGTTTTTCAGTCATTACTGTTATAGCCTGAGCATTATAATGCACCCTTTTACACTGACCAGCTAACGTAACCCAAATGTAATCCTTCATTTAGCCAAGAGCAAAACTGTATGAACATGATGACATTATGCATCACAAACTTCGATGTGGACATTACCTTAAGTGGGTCTGCCCCCTCTTCATCTGAATCTTTGAACTGAATGGATACTGCAATGTTCCTTGCCTAAAGGACAGGCATATTAACAAGTCACAAATAACATCTGCAACAAAAATTTCATCCAGTTTCATCAATTTATACACTTAGTTTCAATACAGTCACTACATGGGAGAACTTGGGGTTTACAAGTGACTAGTAATTAAAACATTTTTTACCTTCGCAAAGGTCTTTTGGCTTTCGTATTTGAGCTGCTGGGGATAGATGAAGAGGTGATTCTTGTAGACGGTGAAAGGGTGATTGTACTTTGCTTCTTCTGAGACAAACTCTTCCAGCTCCACACAGACTTTCTCACACTGCTCATCGAACGGCTTCACCGGGATGTAGGAGGAGGTCACTGAATCTAAGAATCACAATATTTGTTCATTATGCTGCCATCCATTCCTATTATTTAGCTTCATCTTTACACTCCTTATATGATGTAGATAATCGGTTCTTTAATTGTTTCTCCACCCTGCAGAGGGCACTACTGCAAGCCATCTGGTATTCGTAACTTCCAGGAAGACTGTCTTGTGACCTTAATTATACTGATGAAAGGTAATGTCGGACATAATACAAAAAATACGGTGTAGAAAATATTTTTCATACCAAGTCAAATGGGTTATTGCTTAGCCATTGACAGGCACCACGGAAAACACAAAGTTGGACTGAATTCGGATAAACGGTTAACCTTATGTTTTAATTTTTACCTTAATGTAATTCTGCCAGTGATGCAAAGCTACTAAAAAGATACAACGTTTTTAAAAGTATTATTATTATTTTAACCATGGCTTTTATATTGTAATACTGAACACACTATCTTGGGTTATTTGTTTAGAATCTTGTTAGTGACATTATGTTTGTACAGAATAATCATTAAAAATAATATGTTTAAAAATATCAGTTGATTTCCGTTCATTTGCACTGTCGGCGCTGTATATCCAGGGTTCCCACCCATTTCCACTGAACTTTTCAAAAATCTTTCCATGACTATTCTAGGACCCTTAATGAAGTTTCCAGGACCTTTCACAACCTCCAAATACAAAACACTGCACAATTTACTCCACAGGTTCAGCCTAATTATTGGAAAAAATGTTAATGTCTTCCAATCCTTCTCTAATGGTGTAGTCAGACTGTCAATTCAAGTAGAAACTGTAGCCCACTGCAGGAGTTCACACAAGGAAACATTATCCATGGACAAGCACTATAACATAATTCATTTCATGAGCCTTATGTACAACAAAATCAAATTTCCTGACTTTTCCAAAACTTTCAATTAATTTTCAATGAGATTTCATGCCTGGAAAAAGGTATTTTAAAATGTCATGACTTTTCCAGGATTCCCATGACTGTACAAACCCTGGATATACTATTAATACATTGCTTGAATTGTAATAATGAACACACACTTCAAATTATTGTTAATTACCATAAATATTATTCCAAATATTATTCTATCATACTTTTTAAGTTTGGATTTAAGGAGTATTTGTGTGCTATTTACCGAAACCCCGAAAAAACGGCATAAACCAAGTGCCATAAAAACGCTCTTAAGGGCAACCCTAGAACTGTCAAATTGGAAAGACATTATATTTCCCCAATAAAATAAAATGCTCAGAAAGGAAGTCAGACGTGTTTTAAATGAGTTTTTGATGTTTTGTGCGCATACAGTAGGGTCTCTGGAGCGCCTACCTACCTACACACTGTGAAACATGAAACCCCTTTCAGTTCTTTATACACTGCCGATTCAAGAAACAATTGGTTTAAACGCTCAAGTCAGAATCTGTATAGTATGTTACATTACATGCGAATGTTTATCATTGGAATGATATTTTTGGTTTGTTCATTTGCAGTGAGTGGCAGAGGCTCCAGCATTAAGTTAAGGAAGATGCATGGGAAATGTTGCCTATAGAACTTTTGAAGGTGCGATCTAGAGACTTACTCGGTAAATCCGGGGGTACACATTCGATGGTGACGTTCATTTGTCCCGGGATGATTTGCAGCTTACTTTTTTCTGGTCTACAAGGAAAAAAAAAGTCAGAACATTGTTCAAATTATTGAACAAACACAGAAGGGACATGTGCCTACTACAAAAAAACCCTCCTCCATATGCTGCATGTACACACTCACTTCCTGATGTCGATCAGTAGTTTGATAAGGTCTTCTGTAGAGATCTTACTGCTGTCCTGACGATAGAGAGGTGAGAACTTTCCTTCTGTGTCCAAACTTCCCTGGGCATCTTTAAATACCTGCCTGGAACACCATCACATTATTGTGAAGTTTGATTGAATTGCAGAGGGTTTAAAGACAAAAAGTAATAAAGAATTAAGATAATGGGCAATGGAGAAGCAGGTAATCAAATATAACGTTATATAACACATAACTCAAGAATCGGTGGAACAACAACTCTTCAAGCGTCATGACATCTAACCATTTTTGATTACAGCCTTAATTGAAACTCACCAGGGAACCATTTACAGAGAATGGTCCACAAAAGAGAAAATATCCAGTGAGTGGCAGTTCTCTGGGCGAAAATGCCTTTTTGATGCTGGAGGTCAGAGGAGAATGGCCAGACTGGTTCGAGCTGATAGAAGGGCAACAGTAACTCAAATAACCACTCGTTACAACCGAGCTATGCAGAAGAGCATCTCTGAATGCACAATGTGTCGAACCTTGAAGCAGATGGGCTACAGTAGCATAAGACCACACCAGGTGCCATTCCTATCAGCTAAGAACAGGCAAATGAGGCTACAATTCGCACAGGCTCACCAAAATTGGACAACAGAAGAACGGAAAATGTTGCCTGATCTGAGGAGTCTCGATTTCTGCTAAGCATCGTTTAAATGCCACAGCCTACCTGAGTATTGCTGCTGATCAAGTCCATCCCTTTATAACCACAGTGTATCCATCTTCTGATCGCTACTTCCAGCAGGATAACGCACCATGTCACAAAGCTCAAATCATCTCACACTGGTTTCTTGAACATGACAATGAGTTCACTTAACTCAAATGGCCTCCACAGTCACCAGATCTCAATCCAAAAAAGCACCTTTGAGATGTGGTGGTATGGGACATTTGCATCATGGATGTGCAGGTGACAAATCTGCAGCATACTATCATATCAATATGGAACAAAATCTCTGAGAAGTGTTTCCAGAAACTTGTTGAATTCATACCATGAGGTATTAAGGCAGTTTTGAAGGCAAAAGGGGTCCAACTCGGTACTAGCAAGGTGTACCTAATGAACTACCCGGTGAGTGTATATGACGCAAACACTGAACTGTATTTACTAAATGTCAGAGTAGGTCTGTACAGAAAGTAATGAGAATGAAATTCCTGCGTTCTGCACAGCTTACGCATGGGGATGGTGGTCAAGGTCAGTTAGAGTAGGATCTCAGATAAACAGTAGGACCCACTGCAGTTGCATTCTAGCCATTACAGTGCCCAGACATTAGTTTTTGTGAAACCCTGCTGATGTGCCTCGTCATTAGGACAGTGCTCAATTTCCTGAACAGAGTCATGACAGGAGATGAATCACGGCTGTTCCGAGTATGATCCTAAGACAAAAAACTGCTGAAAAAAAGTGCTGACTTGCACATGACAACATCATCTTGCCCAAAGAAAACTCACAAAAATCAAGTCACTGTTCATGACTTTGACTTTGATTCTCATCATGGATCATCCATAAAGAATTCATATCAGAGGACCAAAATTAAACAGGTTTCGAAAGACCACCACTTCAGCACAGTAAAGAACATCCACAGAGCCATGACCGAGACTCCCTCACATTTGATGATTTAAAGCACTGCTACCAACAGGCATTGGAAGCGTTGTGTGTGTTCACAAGGATCATATTTTGAAGGTGATAATAGTGAACTGTAAATTTTATCAAAAAAATAAAAAAATGTTTTTAAATAAACCTCACAACTAGTTGACTAACTGGAAGAACTCAAATGATTTCTCCTTATATTCTTTTCAATCTTTGTTCACTGCCTCAATTTATTCTTTTCTGCAACATTTAATAGATGACTTACTTGGCAGCCCAGGCAAAGGGCATCCTGTATTGGCCAAGCCTCTGGCATGTCTGTTTGGCTGTCTTAAGCACTTTCTGAACCGTCTAAGGATCACACACACAAAAAAAAAACAGAAAAGATATATATATA
>JAOUQY010000044.1:14310583-14321136 GCA_028566355.1 Doras micropoeus | reverse complement strand
GTGGTCAGGACCCCCACAGGACCACCACAGAGCAGGTATTATTTGGGTGGTGGATGACTGTCAGCACTGCAGTGACCTTGATGTGGTGGTGGTGTGTCAGTGTGTGTTGTACTGGTACGATTGGATCAGACACTGCAGTGCTGCTGAAGTTTCTAAACACTGTGTCCATTCTATTAAACACACCTTGTAGATGTAAAGTCAGAGACAGTAACTCATCTGTTGCTGCACAGTTTGTGTTAGCCGTCCTCTAGTCCTTCATTTGAGGATGCGTGCCTTTGGCTCTACCTCAGTAAAATGTTTATATTTAAAATATCAGGAACTGATATTTTTTTATTTTACCTAAAACGTTTTAAGTTCATCCATTTTCTTGCCAGGTTGGACTATCGATTCCTGCAGCTAATGTAACTGGCTAGACAACAAGTCAGATTCTAGCTAAGTCTTATTTTTGTTTAGCTTTTGTCTTGATTATGTACTGTACGTTCATCCCTAACACTGCATATGTCTTATATAATATAATAAAAAAAGTTCTAGATAAGGATTATAGATAAGGATACATTATTCATGCATAGGATGAGCAAAACTTGTATGATGTTTTCAGGCAAAACAGTATGGTTGTTTAAAATGTAAACAGACTCCTAAAAGTTATGTGGCACATGTAACCTGAACAATGACCTACTTCAGGTCACAGGTGTAGCAACAGAGTTGTCCAATAACCTACTAATATGAAAAACAGAAGTTATTTAACATGTGTACTACAACGCCTGGCAAACATTATAGAATCACTACACTTAGAGGATGTTCCCCCAGCTTTTTTACTTCATAGCACAATCACAGCTATGACCCAAAACAATTTGTATAATATCTAAAGAGCTGTACTAACTGGATTCATGAGCATACCTCAAACAAATTAAATTATATTATTCTACCTAAAGGGATTTTTTCCCCCACATCAAGTAGAGAAACAAATTATGGATTCATGCAATGTTGAGGATGAAAATATGGATTCATCTTATAATTTGCATTTCTAAAAATGCAAATTAGGAAATCCAACCTGGCATGTGGCCAAACATGGTTGTTTCAGTTGTCTAACATTTGGTGCAAGTATACACAAAAGGGGACGGTTATAAAAGGAAAACATACGGGTAGACCAAGGAAGACATCAAAGCATCAGGATAGACAACTCAAAGCAATATGCCTTAAAAAAAAAACAGAAATTGCACACAAATACAAAGGAAAAACAAATGGGTGGAAAAGGCGTCAACGTTTGTGACAGAACAAACAGAAACCAGCACTAACACCTAAGCAGAAGACAATAAGATTACAGTGGGCTAAAGAGAAGCAATCAAGGAGTGTGGATGACTGGATGAAAGTGATATTCAGTGATGAATCACGAATCTGCATTGGCCAAGGAGAAATTTTTTGTCTGGTGCTGCTCCAATGAAACATATAAAGATGACTACCTGAAGAAAACAATCAAATTTCCCCACTCATTTATGATATGTGGATGTATGTCAGGTAAAGGACCTGGAGAGATGGAAATCATTACCTCAGCAGTCAATGCACATGTGTACACAGAAAGTTTGGGACACTATTTTCATTTTTCAGGATGATGATGATGATGATGCTGCGGCTTACCACAGAGCAAAGAGTCTTAATGAAAGGCATATCAACTCAGTGACAGGGACAGAAAACAATCTTGATCTCAATCTGAAAAATTATGTTGGAAATTTTGAAACACAAGGCTCCATCCTGATCCTGATGTGGTGGTGGTGTGTTAGTGTGTGTTCTGCTGGTACGACTGGATCAGACACTGCAGTGCTGCTGAAGCTTTTAAACCCCTCAGTGTCACTTCTGGACTGAGAATAGTCCACCAACCAAAAATATCCAGCCAACAGTGTCCTGTGGGTAGCGTCCTGTGAACACTGATGAAGGACTAGAAGTTGACTAACACACAAACTGTGCAGCAACAGACGAGTTACTGTCTCTGACTTTACATCTACAAGGTGGAGCAACTAGGTAGGTGTGTCTAATAGAGTGGACAGTGAGTGGACACAGTGTTTTGAAACTTCAGCAGCACTGCAGTGTCTGCAGTATCCAATCCAGCACAACACACGCTAACACACCACCACCACATCAAGGTCACTGCAGTGCTGACAATCATCCATCACCCAAATAATACCTGCTCTGTGGTGGTCCTATGAGGGTCCTGACCACTGAAGAACGGTATAAAAGGGGGCTAACTGCCTAGTCTGAACAGCATAAAAGGGGGCTAGTCTGCAGAGAAGCAGATGCACTACAGTCTCTATCTGTAAAACTACAAAGTGCACCTGTATGGTGAGTGGAGCTGATAAAATGGATAAAGAGTGTAGATACATGGAGGTGGTTTTAATGTTATGGCTGATCGAAGTAAGTGTTCTGGTTTTCCATAGTTTTGGTACAAATGATAATCCTGATTCATGCAGTGAGCCTTGCACTGTCAGAAACACAGTCTCTGTGTGTGTGTGTGTGTGTGTGTGTGTGTGTGTGTACATATATCACTCTAATATAATTGAAGTGGCCTGGTGCCCAATATAAATGTGCTTTTCTCTAGCTCTCTACTGTAATGTGATTGTCAGACTGCACTCCTCCTCCTTCCTCATTTCTCCTTCCTCCCCTTGCTGTTTCTCTCTCATTCCCTCTCTCTCTCACCGCTCCTCTGAGACTGAACGATCAATCACTCTCCCGCTTGCCCTCTTCCCTGACTGCTCTACAGGGCCACACTAATGTCGTTGAACTAGCTAACATAAGCCAACAACATTGGAAATTAGGAATCAGGAACACTGGAATAAGATGCCTGGATCATAATCATGATATCATCCTCTCAGCAATCCCACAGAGAAAGGTACAAAGGCGTTTAAAATTAGAACAGCCTCTAAATGGCACTGATGCATTATGGACACATGGAGAAAGGCAATACTTTCTCCTTTAATAGCCATTCATTCTCTCCATCTCATATCATCTAGATCAACTGGACATTTCATTTGAGGCTATTTATAGGGTCAGAGCCTCAGGCCACTGAAAAGGACTCTGTGCTGACACTAGACATGTGACTGTGATTTTCCACTTAACAATCAAATCATACATCATGACTAAAAACAGAGCACATCATTTTTTAAAGTTTATTAGATTTGTAGCTTTGCAGTTCCTGTACACCTGGAACCAACAAACCATTACTAGATACTGCAACACGTATGGCCTCAATGTAGTTTCACTGATTGCAGCTTGACAGCACATTTCAGCACATTGTTCAGGAATTCACTTACCTCCTCTCCCTCATCAGTCTCAAATACATGCTGTGGAAGTTTCTCAGTCTTAGTCCCTTTACTGGAACAAAAAAAAAAGCAGAACAGCTAGACTGTGAGCAGAGCACTGGAACAACCCAATAAACTATAATTTACTTTAATCAAAAATAGATTAAAAGAACCCAATAAAACTAATATCACACAAAATGTACTTTGGAATTCATCATGGGCCATATATTCAGAGCTGACTTACAAATATAATGGGGAGTTAATACCATAATTCCATACAGGCCTCAGACATAACCTGCAGACTTGACCGGTAATAAGACTACTATGGGGGAGTTGCACACAAACAGCGGTGTGTCTCAGTTAGGCATAATATTGGGGAACATGTGAGCTATCTGTTCCTGAATTAAAGCTTGACTAAATTTGAGTCTTGAATCAAGATAATGAACCTAATCAAAACACACGTCAGGTTTTCAACACACACACATTTGTCTTGCTATACTTGTGAGGAATACGCCTAACCCAAACCCTAACCCTAACTTTAACCTCAGTAATGAAAAGGAAACTTTTTGGCTCTTTTATTAATTTTTTTATTTTTGTTAAAAACTACAAGAAAAAAAGCCACTTTCCTTGTGAGGACCAGCAAAATGTCCTCACAAGACCACAAGTATCAGATATGGGGACTTTTGGTCCTCACAAAGATAGTAAAACAAGTACACAAACACACACACACACACACACACACACACACACACACACACGTTTAGAAATACAGAACATATTCAATGCTTTGGTCAATTTGTTATAATATCTGAATGAAAATATATGTTTTATGATTTAATGAAATAATCAGTTTCTTGCTAAGGGTATTACTGGAATATAGACACATTAAAGGCAAAAACAGTGGATCTGTTATGCTGTGGGGGAATTTTGCTGGCATAGTTTTGAATTTACAGGATATGAGGGCTCACTCAAGAATGAAACTGATGTAAATCATGTGCTGTGGCCTTTGCAGTCAACCAATCTCAACCCAGTTGAACAAATATGGAAGATTCTGGAGTGATTTTGGAGTGTTTTAAATAGCACTGTCTTCCATCATCTAGCACAAAGTGAGAGAAGATCTGTGGCAGGAATGGTGTTTATTTCTCTAGAACAGTTCCAGGGACATGCAGAATCTATGCCAAGCCGCGGCGCTGGCCTGTGGTGGCCCAACATCGTACTAAAACACTTCATGTTGGTTTTTCCTTTGATTTGTCACATGTCTATATGTCATGCCATGCACAGTGCCCAGCACCTTTGTGTTAGTGAAAATCCCATGTCAAAAAGTCCTACATATTCTGAAGATATTCTAAAAAAATCTCCATATAGCAATACTGTCTTACTGACTACAATGCTGACAATGAAATTCAGAGTGGATTTTGTTAGCAGTGAGGTGGTACAGCTGTTATGCTGATTGGTTACAGTCCTTTCTGCTCAAGGCTCTCACACCAGTGCCTAGAATTATAGGTTTATATAGGGTTTTCCTGAAGATGTCAGATAATTCTTTGCAACAAAGAATGGAAAGCAAATACACTCACTTGCTACATTATTAGGAATACCTGTACATCTGAACAACCATGCAATTATTGGTCAGTCAATCATGTGGCATTGACTGCATGAAAGAAAATGTGATCTCAGTGACTTTGACTTTGATTGTTGTTGGTTGTAAGCAGGTTGGTTTGAGTATTTCAGAAACTGATGAAATCTTGAAACTTGAGTGCATCAGAAACTGCTGGAATATCCAATAGACAGCATTTCTATTGGCAGAAATGTGTTATCGATCAGACAGGTCAGAGAAGAATGGCAACTAAGGAGACTGTGTCGAACTGACTGAAAGGCTATGGTAAAACAAATATCCACTCATATCCATGGTGAGCAGAGTAGGATGAGCTACAACAGCAGAAGGCCACATCAGGTCCCACTCCAGCCATTTGAGAGCAGGAATCTGAGGCAGCACTGGGCACAGGCTCATGAAAGCTGGACTGTTCAAAATAGGAAAAATATTGCCCGTTCTGGTGAATCTTGATTTTTGCAGGTTTATGCAGAGATCAGGGTTAGAAATTGGTGGCAACAACGTGCACCCAACCTGCCTTGTGTCAATACTTCAGGTTGCTGGTAGTGTGGGGAGCTCTATCTTGGCACACACTTGGCCCTTTTATACCAATTGAGCAAACTGAGAGCAAAGGGAGGTCCTATCCAGAATTAATATGATGCTCCTAATAAAGTGGCTGAAGAGTGCAATTTTGCACATTATTTACAATACTGGGATCAGGTTTTATGACTTAGAAGAAGATTTAGATCAGCTTTATGCAGAAATTCAGATAATTCTAAAGGATTCACTAACTATCTAGGACCACTGTGCGTTTTCACTCAGTTTTTAATATTAAACTTTCGTCAGTGAAGTTTAACTGCTGGGCAAATTGTGTTTCTGAGCAAATACACTAACACTATACCAGTGAGTTATTTACATAAATGTGATACATTTCAAAAGTTAAAGACAACATTTCATACACTGAGAAAACACTCGGTTCATAATAATAATAATAATAATAATAATAATTTAAACATTTATAAATACCTGTACACCTACTTATTCATGCAAGTATCTATTTAGCCAATCATGTGGGAGCAAAAAAGCATGCAGAAATGAGCCAGCAGCTTCAGATACCTTTCACATCAACATAATAATAATAAAAAAAAGCCTGGAACATCCTACCTGGGAAGAGTGCGAAAACATCCTGAGTAAGCCTCATAATTGTAACTGATCATGTACCAGTCAGTGTTGTACATTTTGATGCACTGCCAAAAGAACACTCACTAGTTACTACATCAGAGCACCAGATGTACTCATAAAAACATAAGTAAGGTAGGAAAGTGTGACAAAACTGCCATGCTCATGCCAGGAATATGTATTAGTCAAGCTTTTTTTTAATCAGAATCAGATGTTCTGCAAAGTACCTCTGTTGCAAATAGGCTTTTAGCTTCTTGCTCAGCATTCTGGGGTACAGAGGAGACAATCGTTCTTCTCTGCCGATCGATTCGTAACTCCTGGAAAAAGCACCGTTAAAGAAATATTATATATTTAGCAAGCAGTTTAAAAAGAATCCTTATGACTGCCCCAAATTCAGAAGTGTATCTATGAAACATCCAGTATTAGATGGTGTAGATCCTAATCAACAAACATACAGAAAATCCAAAAATGGATCTACACTATTTTAAATAAAGTAATTTAGTGACAGAGCTTCATATATTTAATAGTCAATTTTAAATTAGCTTCATTATATTACATAACCTACTGTTGTTTTATTTACCTTATGTTAGAGTGAGATCTTGAGGTAAGTTTACACCTCATGGTGTTGGGTTAAACATACTCCACCTTGGTAGCGCATGCTTAAAGCCACTGCACTGAGCTCTACTGTATCATAATGAGAGTTATTTTTGGACTCACTGAGACGTCATCAGCTGGCCACAACAGCAGGTCCCTCTGAGGATCACTGTGGATCTGCGCTTTCCTTTGGAACACCACATTTTCATAGTCTAGTGGCTCGATGATCTTTGCTTGTTCCTGCACAAGATTAGAGAAGAGAGAGAGAGAGAGAGAGAGAGAGAGAGAGACAGAGAGAGAGAGAGACAGAAATAAGCATACACATATATTAATAAAATGACAAAACCACTCAAACTATGGGGTATCTTATCTTATCTTATCATATCTCTGCTCTACTAAACCAAAATTGAACCAAAGTTCAGTTCCAGTGCAAGTTCTTAAATGCAGTTGTTTGTTCAAATCAGAAAACAGAAAACAGTAGATGTACAGCATCATGTGACATAATGGTTCCCTATCAGGTCTTTGACAGCATGTTGTAACAATAATGCCTCCAAAAACATGTGACACTTCTTTGGGTGAAGGGATTTTAACCTATAAAAATCAACAATGCTCTGTTTTGATCACCTTTGCCTCTATTTACACTTTAACATTAGTAAAGGGTATTCTTCATAAGGTCCCTGTGTAAGCTACATTATATGGCTAAAAGTATTTGGACACCTGACCATCCCAACTATGAGGTTCTTCCTCAAACTATTGCCAGAAAGCTGGAAGCACACAACTGTCTACAATACAAGGCAAGCTCCATGACGACATTGTTTGCTGAGGTTGGAGTGGAAGAACTCCATAACCTCAACCCCACTGAACACGAACTGGAACACCAAATGAACTCCAGGCCTCCTCACCCAACATCAGTGCCTGACATCACTAATGCTCCCGTAGCTGAATGAGCAATTCCCCACAGCCATGCTCCAAAATGTAATCGAAAGCCCTCCCTGAACAGTGAATGTTATTATACCAGCAAAGGGAAACTAAATCTGGAATGGGATATTCAACAAGCACATATGAGTGTGATGGTTGGGTCAAGTGAAATAGATTTTATTGGCAGAGGTTTGTGTAATGACACTACATTACAAAATCAGCCACCATCTTCCATTGCTCCATGGCCCAGTTCTGCTCCTCATGTGCCCATTGTAGGTGCTTTCAGTGGTGCACAGGGGTCAGCATTGATACTCTGCAACTATGCAGCCCCATACACAGCAAGCTATGATTACACCTTTCTATCATAACAGCATTAACATTAACATTTCCAGCAATCTGTAGCTCTCTCTTGTGTGACCAGACAGGCTAGCCTTCACACCCTATGCGCAACAATGAACCTTGAGTGTCAATGATCCTGTCACCACTTCACTGCTTGTCCTTCCTTGGACCACTTTTGGACCACAACACATCAACTTCGCAAAGTAGTTGTTCACTTGCTGCCTAATATGCCCACCTGTTGGCAGACCCAGTTGGCTTTAGGTATGAAAGCCAACTGAAAAATACTTAACTGACTGAAAATGGGTTTATTATTGGAGCCAGTACTTCAAAAGACTTTGTCTACCTTTGACTAAAGTGATAACTGCATTTAGATCTATGAGAAAGACATCAGTTAATGGGGATGGAAATTCAGTGATGGTGATGCATCAAAATGGGGCAGGGGTGGCTCAATGGTTAATGTGTTGGGTTACTGAATGGAAGGTTGGGGGTTACCACCAAGCTACCACCAAGCTGCTACTGTTGGGACTCTGAGCAAGGCCCTTAACCCTCAACTGCTCAGTTGTATAAATGAAATAAATGTAAGTCACTCTGGATAAGGGTGTCTGCATAATGCCGTAAATGTAAAAAAAAATGTATAAGGAAAAATGGGAAGAGCAGCTGCTCTTCATGTGAATGAGAGTGTTAATGCAGAATGTGCCCACACTGTCAGCAAATACTACATAAACAGGGATGTTATAGCATAGTTGCGGTACATAAAATCCTTAGTACAAAGCTGAATTCCCATTTGAAAGTTGCAAATCTGGTGCAAAAACTTTATGCACTGGTAAATATAGATGTAGAAAAAAGTGATATGGACACTAAATCTTCACTTTCACATTCTTGAGATGTGGGCATACACCAACATGGTACAGGTCTGAATACTTGACCCCTACTTGGTCCAGTGGTTTTATCCTGGCAAGTTTGTCTCCATTTTGCCCCATAGCATGAAGGGTCACTGTAAACCAATCTGACTGATCACCTTTATCCTTTGCTTTGATGCGTACCCTTAGTTGGACAGTTATGACTCTGATTTATCAGGCATACACTGAACTATAACCTTATTCCTTCAGTTATTCATTCATTCTTTCATTTATTCTTTATTCATTCATTCAGCATTTGCTGTATTATATTCAGGGTCACTGTGGATCACAGCAGCCAATCCACCAACAGGCTTGATTTTGGGAGGTGGGAGGAAAGATTCATGAGGACATGGAGAGAACATGTGAAACACAGACAGCAGACTGAGTTCAGGGGACCCTGGAGCTGTTAGGTGGCAATGGTATCCACTACACCACAGTACCAACAACACAAAACACTGTCTCTCACATGTCATTAAAAACAAAGAAACTACTCTTCATAT
Source organism: Doras micropoeus (assembly GCA_028566355.1). Classification (NCBI taxonomy): domain Eukaryota; kingdom Metazoa; phylum Chordata; class Actinopteri; order Siluriformes; family Doradidae; genus Doras; species Doras micropoeus. The sequence goes on along the minus strand of JAOUQY010000044.1, from coordinate 14,311,829 downwards.
CTGCTAAAGATGAAAGGAATATGCAATGTTTTGTAGGTTTACAAGAGTTGTCAAAAATGACTTATGTAGGTGTTATGAAGCCTTCTGCAATCCAATTAACTTATTTATTTATTAGCATTTATTTCATGTTTTACACAGTGGTTACATTCATGGCAAGAACGGTCAGTACAAACCCCATTTCCAGAAAAGTTGGGACACTGTCTTAAAATGCACTATAAACTAAAATTGGTCATTTGTTCATTCTTATAGATTTATAGCTTTATTTAATGGACAAAAAGACAAAGAAAAGATTTTCAGTGTTTTCAATGATTTACTTTTTCTATTTGTTAAATATAAACAAATTTAGAAACTGATGCCTGTAACAGACTCAAAAAAAAATTGGGACAGAGGCATGTTTACCACTGCCTGACATTGAATATATTAATTGATGTAGTTTTGCAAGTAGAATTTTTGCCCATTCTTGCTTTGTACAAGACAGTCCGTGGTCACTGTTGTCTGATTCTCCTTTTCATGACACGCCATACATTTTCAATAGGAGACAGATCTGGACTGCAGGCAGGCCAGACAAGCCACAATGTTTGTAACTCATGCAGAATGAGGCCTGGCATTGTCCTGCTGAAATAGACACAGAGTTCCTGGGAAAAGATGTTTGTCTTGATGACAGCATATGTATCTCCAAAATATCAATATAAGCCTCTGCATCAATAGTAACTTCATATAGTATATGCAGATACTGACGCACCCCCATGCCATCACAGATGCAGTTTTTGCACTTTTCATTGGTAACAGTCTGGCACGTAGAATCTGACATCCGCTTTCCCAAAAACAAGTTGAAACATGGACTCGGCTGACTACAGAACACGTTTCCACTGTTTTTCCAGTCCATCTCAGATTACTTCAGTCCCAGAGAACTCGCCTGTATTTGAACTGAATGACAATTCTCTCATGAAGTTTGGTACAAAGTGGTGAACCAGGACCCATCCTAGCTTTCAAAGACTAAGCCTTTGGTGGATGCTCCTTTTATAGTCAATCTTGATGACCTCACCTGTTACCAGTTAAACTGCTTATTTTGCCTTTGTCCCTTTGGCCACCAAGGTCTCCCGATCTGACCCCCTTAGACTTTTATCGGGAGACCTTGGTGACCATTCAACTGGCCCACGACGGTGTATGCATATATACAGGGGTTAGACAATGAAACTGAAACACCTGTCATTTTAGACCACAATAATTTATTAGTATGGTGTAG
>JAOUQY010000044.1:14190596-14200660 GCA_028566355.1 Doras micropoeus | reverse complement strand
CCCTACACCATACTAATAAATTATTGTGGTCTAAAATGACAGGTGTTTCAGTTTCATTGTCTAACCCCTGTAGATTGGATCATCTCAGAATTATGACGTTGGAGGAAATCCTCAAAAATCATGCATCCCTTTATTAAGTGGAGCTAGAACAAATTGTCCGTTTTTTTAATATATATAAAAGTGTGTACAGGTTGATCATGTTCAAAAATGATTAAAATGGTTTGTTTAAATGGAAGTGAATAGAAGGAAATATTTATTCTAATACTACAAAAAAAAACTATTCACCTTCTTTACAATCAATTTTCCTTCCTTATTCATAATGCAGGGGAACCGAGATTACGTCTAACTTGCTGCTTCATATGGATTAAGACTGGTCGAACTGGATCATTTTCCGACTTCGCCTTTCTGGACTTCTCGGCCACCGTAGAATCACCAGCTAGGAAACAATCTAAACACTGCCTGTGATTTCTATCAGGTGTTTAGTAAGAGCCTGTCAACCGGTGAGTAATGCTTCTGCTTCTTCTTTTTCTTACCAGTTTTTAACGCACTGCTACTGCTTTAAACGCCTGCTTCCATACTGAATTTATTTTATTTCTAGAAATTTCTCCACCCTGTTCTAAGTAGGTGTGTTTTATTTAAGCACGCGCATAGCCTCGGAGTGAACCTGCTACCGGAAGTGGCTTTGGAAAGGGTTAGAAGTGGCTTCTTTTCCCTGAAACGATCACTTATGACAATGTTGCCATGTTAGGCGTGGCAACAATGAAGTGCAGAAAATGAGATTTATCTCACAATGTACGTGCTAGGATGTGAGGCGTGAGCTCTTCCATGCTGGAGCTCTTTTGAGGATCACAGAAATGTTATTTAATGTGTATTAGCTCATCTTGTATACATGATCAATATGTATGAAATGAAAATTCTTGGGGTTAGGGGTTAGTCTTAAGCTTTAAAGAAGGTAGAAGGGAGTTCAATGGGATCAATGAAATAAACATTTATGTATACAAATGATATATTGTACATGCTTACATGCTTCCCTTTTAGTTCCCTATGGCTGGGACGAGTGAACTGCTGCTCCTGTCTTCACATTAACACACAGGAAGAGGTACTTAAGAAGCTAATCGTTTACATAAACCTACACCTCGTACAGGTTGTGACTCAATCTTATCTTAGCTGTAAATGCCTTCAGGTACACGATTATTTAGAAGGAGAGCCGTCGTAGGTCTGCCTCTGCGACACTGATTTGTCTGTTTAAGCAGCTCTACTAGTTTGCATTTTGAAATCTGTGTTGTTCCTTTTCCTCGAGTAATCCTGACAAAACGTACAGTACTGTGCAAAAGTCTTAGGCGCCCTACTGTTTTTAGGTACAACTTTTCTTATTGGTATTTTTTTTTTTTCCCGTCCTGCATTATTGAGTCATTTCCAAATGTTACTTTTCCGACAGATTTAAATGTTCCACAAATGACATTTTGTTTGCCAGTAAGGAAAGCAACACATTACATAACAGATGACTTTTCAGACAAAAAACATAATGAAGGCTGCTGGGTTTTGCATGCAAGAAAAAAGAAGTAAGTGTGACAGTCAAAGTCTCCAGAAGAGCCGTGGCAGATTCTCCAAGATGCTCAGTAAAACCTAAAAGCTCATTTCTTTATAAAACTGCACACGTTGTGAAACACCTGGGAACACTGTTGAAGAAAAAGGCAGACCAGATATGGATTTCCTTTAGTTTATTACTGTTTACTGCACTTTATAGTGTTTTCTTTTACGTAGAAACATCATCATTATTTTTGAAGGCATTTTTGCTTTACAGCGAGTCTTCTGGATCGTACTGTACAGTAATTAGCTGGTTAGTTTTACTGAGTGTCTTGGAGAAACAGCTACAGCTCTTCTGGAGACTTTGACTGTCACAATTACTTCTTTTTTTTTGCATACAAAACCCAGCAGCCTTCATTATGTTTTTGTCTTAAAAGTGGACTGTTATGTAATGTGTTTCTTTCGTTACTGACATACAAACATTTTTGTGTAACACTGTCAGAAAAGAACCGTTGAAATCTTTTTGTACTAACCCAATTATGCAGATCTTTAATAAAAAACATCAGTAACAAAAGTTGTGCCTAAGACGTTTGTATATTCCATGCAGTTTAGACAATAGAGATTCAAGACTGCGTTTTTGCCTAAGCAAATCGACTTTCGAACGAATGACCCTCAGCGTCTCTTTATTGCTCCTCTGTGCCTTACAGTGAACCGTCCTTTTTCTTTTTTTACCATTTGAGAGCCTCTAGCTCCCATTAGGACACAGATATAAAGCCCGTTCTTAGGTGATACATATTTTATATCCAGCTTCAGCATGAATCAATATTTAAGTTCCATTTAAATTCCACCATAGTGTACCCACCATTGATCTGAAGTCAAGCCCCTGTCACATCTCTCGTCACGTCCTTGGGCCTGTTGTGTTATGAAGAAGGATGAAGCTGCGGCTGCACTTCGTGGTGGACCCCATGGGCTGGTTCTGCCTCAGCACGGTGCTGTTAGTCTGGATCTACAACACCATCCTCATCCCCAGGCTGGTGCTGATGCCACATTATGCTGAAGGACATATACCTGGAGCACTAGTTGTCTGTGAGTTGCAGTGACTAATGCCTAATGACTAATGTGTAAAATTAGAATCTGATGATATCGGTAATGTGATCTGGCGGTCTAGAAGTCTTATTATATGATGACAGAAAGATCCAGAAATGAAACAGCAAATACGAATGACCACTGTAGGTGGGTGGGTATTTGTGTATTCCTCCTTAGATGACTCTTCTCATAAATACAGTACCATCTTTTGCTTTTACTATACACTGATTTTGAGACAAATATGATCAAAATTTCAGCTTTCTTTTCCTGGTATTTAAATCTGTGCGTCTCTAATAATAGTCCTGATTGATTGTCCCTCATTTCTGAACTTCAGAAAGTTCTTGCATTTCTCCCTTTGACAGCTCTCTGGTCTACATGTTGCATCCATTATAACAAGAAATGCATTCTTCATGGGCAAACCCTCCAGGACTCCATGTCCTAAGTTGTTTAAGACATCTAGGTGTAAATATCAGGAAATGAAAGTTGAAGTTTGATCTGTTGTCTCACATTCATCTTTTGAGCTCGAATCCAGATGCTTTTAGTGTATAGGAAAAACAAAAGAATTGGCCTTGGTGTTCCAATACATTCTGAAGGGATTGTAGATGTCATGCATAACGTGACCTCGAACTTGATGACTGTCTGATACTTTCTGATACTTGTGGCGAGATTCTGGGTAATACTCTGCTATGTTACCCATTTTCAGTTCCTGCTTATTTCAGGGCCTTTTTGCCTCCACTAATTGTGCTCCATACTCAATGGTGGTAATTCTGTAACAGCTGCCTACTGGGTTTAGCATCAGGTTTCCTTTTTTCCAAGTAAGTGAGGATGCCCAGCTGCTGTGATGTTTTAGCACAATTCAGTCGTTATTTACATCATCAGTAAAGAGAAGTGAGTCAGTTCCAGCCTCCTGATAATGTGCCTCCGAGGTCCTTTACACCATAAACAGTTCCTTTATTTCCACATCACGGTGGTACATCTGGTCCACTGCTTTTTGTGTGTACCGTAAGCTGGACTTTTCTGTTCTTAAGGCTTGCTAGTGATTTATGTCCTGTAGTAAACACTCTTCATTCTTCTGCATGTAGTCTTTGACTCATCTTTACCATCAGGCAGTCTTCAGCATTCGAAAACAGATTTTTTTTTTGACACATCCTGTTTTGGTCATTAAGCAATGTCCTGTTGTACCAGGCTCCGTAACCAGGAGACAAATCAAATGATCTGGATCAACAACATCAGCAAATTGGGGCATGTAAACCTTTCTTCTGTTTTCTATCTGCACAAGTTTTACATTTAGAGATCTCAGCTGCAGAGTTGTTCAGAAACACTCGCTCCTAAGTAGCAGTAAAATAAGTGTAACCCATTTTTTAAAGTGGTTTGTCCAGCCATACCAAAGAGACAGAATGAGACGTTTAGTATCGTAGATGTTATCAGGCTGGACTGTTATCAGACTGGTCTTTCAGGCTGTTTTTTTGGTAGCTCTGCAAAGCCTTGACCCTACACACTATTAGTGCACGTATGTGTCAGCACAGAAGGTGACAGAACTGCAGAGATGTTTATCCTGTTCCTCCACACCCCAGTCTTATGAAAGACTGAGATTAACTGACGAGTTCAGGCAGGTGTGCTTTAAAGAAAAGCAATAAACTGTGTATGAACTTCTTAAAGAAGTTGAGATTTGAGATTAGGATATGCACACAGAAAGTTTTCCATTCGTACCAGCATTTTCTTTTAGTGTGTTGCAAGTTAACTGCCACAAGTAATCATTCTGTCTGTCTGTCTGTTTCAAGGTTACTACCTAGCGTCACTCTTGTGTGTGTCTGCACTGCTAAGGGCTTCCACTGCGGACCCAGGACGACTTGCTCAAGACCCTAAAATCCCCTTATCAGGTAATTAACTAACGGATGGCATCCCAAATGCAACAAGTTGAACCATTTATTTTTTCTTTTTACTGTTCTGGTCCCCCAGTGGACCGTGAAATTTTCTTTAAATATTTTAAGCCAAATTTATATATCAAAATTTATGTATCCTAACAACATGCATGGAATTTCTGTGAGTTCATTAAAGTTTTTGTAAAGAGTTGATTAGAGCGCTGCTTCACCAATCACTTTGAGGTCTTTGTTAGACTGTGTTGTTGCTTGTGTAGGTGTACAATGAAATACCAGAAAAACTGGTATATTAACAGCAGTTAATACGTGGTGGGTCCCCCACGGGATCTTGGAGGGAACGTTGCACAGTCCTCACCCTGATGTTTGTTGAGGCTCCAGCATTGAATTCCGATGTTACTTGACACAGTGAAACATCTCGTGAAACAAGTCTTGCCAACCAAGACTAGTCACGTTCACCCAGAGTCTTTTTACAGCCACACTGCTGTCTCAAGCTCTGAAATGGTATGAGCCATCTCACAACTATTAAACCACGTTGAAAATCGCAAAATCGTGATAACTTGCCATTCTCAGAATGGAAACAACTTTAGAAACTTCCACAGATGTCTATCGCTTTATATACGCACTGGTGGATGCAACCAGTGACGTGCACAGGTAGCATTGGCTCCAGTACCAGTTTTTCTGGTACTTCTGTGTATATACCCACTGTGGTTTGCAGAACTGATTTCTGTACAGACTAAAAAGTGGAATAAAACATGATGGGGCTATACATTAACACACTTATGCCATGCAATTTTTTTTTTATTTATTAATAAAAGACTCGTCATACTTTAACTGTTTATAGTTGTATATAAAGCTGTGGATGTCTGCAAGGCAGGTGTCTGTTATCTCTCATGTTATAGCGGTTGTTACCCTAGCAGTCTCTCTCTCTGTCTCTCTCTCTCTCTCTCTCCCCCCCTCTCCCCCTCCCTCCCTGTTAAAGACAAAAAACAGCACTTGGCATATTACTGCGTATTTGAAAACTGTGAAGTCCTCTGTCCTGAAGACTTTCCAGTAGTAAAAAAGTGAAAGTGTTGAGACTTGTTTCATAAATGATCCTTACTGAAAATTCCACCCTATCAATAATTACAAGTTTATCTTTGTTTAATAACAGCATGCTTTTAAGCCATTTATTATCAGACTTAGTTTATAGAGCACATCCACCATACCGTGACTAATGTACACTATTTGAATGTGTGCATTGCTGCAGTACTGTTAGAAAAAAATACATCAACACCTTCTGACCAATCAGATTTCAGAATTCAGCAGCGCTGTGGTATTAGCTCAAGTAAGGACATCACCACCAGTAGCCGTAATACATGGCACGTATTCATCTAAAGGTAATGATTAGGATATAACGATAGTCTGACGCTGCACTGGAATTGGAGGCATCTGCTTTCGGAAAGGCAGCAAGTGAAATGATTGTTGAATTTGTGGGTTTTGGACAGTGATATTACTGAAATGATGACTTTTGTCACAAACAAAAGAAACATGCTTAGTTTGAACTAATATTTCCTGAACAAATAAGCAATTGTAAGTCAGAATTAATAAGTAATTAAGCTGCCTAATAAATAATTAATCATAATAGTCAGAATCATTGCACATCATTATCACTATCTGTTACCATTAAATTAGCATCAATTATTGTTCCTACACTTCTTTCAAATAGACTCCAAGAACAACATTGGCATTGCCCTTTTTATTTTTGATTTAATTGTCTGCCAATTATCTTCTGCATATATCCACATCAGATAAAGATTCAAGTTCAGACATCTTAGACACACAAGCATGCACTTTTACAGCTACACAATACTCCACCATGTAACTCAAACATAACATCATTCTTGTGCTTGAAGTTGACCTTAAGTATAGCTTGTGTGCTTTTTTTCCATTCAGAATATCTGGTGCCGATGACATGTTTGTGTTTTATTGCTGTTTTGCTTTGATTTCTATAAGCATGAGGAGACATACAGATTTTACAGGTTTTGTCTTGACTTTTTTTATCCGTACCAGCAGAGGACACTGCTGTTCAGGTTTTCAGCTCATAAAGACTTGACCAGTTGTCATCATAATTTGACCAGTGCAGTTATATATAGAGTATTTTTTACTTGTAATCCACTCTCTGCCTAAGCTCTGTGTTTTGGAGAATCATTGGCACTTGGAGACAACATGCTACTGGTTATATTAGGAAAGGAAAGGAACCTTTTCTGGAAAATGTGTAAAGTTTAAGGGTCTATATATAAAAAAAAAAAACAAAACAAGACATCCTACAGTTACATGTGTAATGGTCTGTGAGTTGAGCTCATCACTTTAGCTGCACAGTACCAAGCTAGTTAAGCCTTGGTCAGTCTATAGGTGAATGTGTGTGAGATTGGAACATGCTCTCTGGTTGTAATTGCATGAGGCAACCAGATAAGGTCATATTAGGTCAAATGTGCCAGGGCAGTAAATGACGTATTAAGGTAGTAATGCGATTATTTAAAAATGGTAGTTGTGAGTCATGAGAATTAAAATGGCCCAGGATTAATCAACTTGCATTGTGGCTGAGATAATTATGGAAGAAAATTAATAGAAACGATTTGCTAGATGAATGTAAGTTGATGCATACTTTTCCAAACTTCCTGACACTGATTTGATACTGGCACATTTTTTTTTTAAACCTTAACAAATGTGTAAGAAGATGCTTGTAGTGTGGACAGCACTGATTAAATCTTAAGCACTGTTACACATCAGGCAGATAGCTATATCTTGCTGACAGATATGTCCATACACATGTCTGGCTTAAATCAGAAGCACAATGAGGTTTTGTATGCATTTTCTCTTTTGTGAAAAAGCCTTGGTTATTAGGAATGATTAAATATGTACACAGAACCTGAATAAAGTAGAAGTTAATGAGCTCCTCTAATCAGGACTGTACCTCTTCATGTTCTGTTTCTGTCAGTGTGTAATATTGTACTTTACTAATAGAAACTTTTGCTTCTACTAGATGATCTTTGCTATGAAATGTTTTCTTTGGTAATATTTGTGAGGTTTCTCTTTGTGATTTGTTATAGAACGGGAACAATGGGAGTTGTGCAATAAATGCAACCTTATGAGGCCAAAGAGGTCACACCACTGTAGTCGCTGTGGACACTGTGTACGCCGCATGGACCACCATTGTCCCTGGTAAGAAAGTGTCTCCAGAGATGTCTTCATTGCTCACTGGATGAAAACACACACAGTCTTGATTTTCCAAGTGGTGGTAAATTATGTAGGGAAGAAATGCCAAGATCCAATCCTTTCATTCTGTAGATCTTAATGATTTTGCATGGTTTTTGACCATGAAAGTTTTGGTAATCAGTGGATCAGATTAAATTAGGTAGAATGCTATACTTTATATTATTGCGCTTAAGTGTCACAAACCTGATTCAGAGATTTGGGAAATGTGGGTTCATTGTGTGAAATACAAGTCAGTTTATGTGCTGTTAGTGAAACTAAGGTTATAATAGAGCATCTGTTCATTGGATTTTGGCCCCTAGGTTTATGAATTTGACCATTTGGATTGAACATATGAGGTCTGTCCAGAAATTAATGAGAATGACATTCTCGTGTTCTGTAGGCGTTATGCACGGGGGTGGTAGTTCATGGTCAGTTAGAGTGGGATCTCAGATAAATGGTAGGATCCATTTCATTTGCATTCTGGCCTTCACAGCGCCCAGACGTTTGTTTTTGTGAAACCCTGCTGAAGTGCCTCGTCACTGGAACAATGCAAGCGAGTTTGGAGCAAATGTTGGCTTGTTTAACAAGAGGGTTTAACAATTTCCTGAACAGTGTGATCACAGCAGATGAATTGTGTGTGTGTTGGAGTACGATCCTGAGACAAAAAGACAAAGTGCTGAATGACGCACAACACCAGCACCTTGCCCAAAGAAAGCTGACATGAGCTAATCGAGTCACGGTTCATCGTCTTTTTGGATTCTCAAGGGATCATCTATAAAGAATTGGTACCAGAAGGCAAAGATTAAAACATATTTGAAATCACTTTCAAGAATATCCATAGAGCCTCGATTTCATGCACTGCTACCAACAATGGTAGAGAGTGTTGAGTGCATTCACAAAGATCATATTTTGAAGTTGATAATATTGAATTGTATTTTTTTTTCAAGAAACCAAAAAAAAAAAAAAAAAAAAAAAAAAAAAAAACCAAAAACAATGCTCGTTACTTACTGGACAGACCTCATATGTAAACAAACATGACCATGATTCTTTGAGTACTTCAAAAATGAACTGGCACTTATAATTGTTCAGCACTAAATAACATTTAAACTATGAGCGTTGAGTTTTGGCTGTTGAGATTACAACATTCTGATAGCTGGATGAATTGGTCTAGAAGAGGAGTTGTCAAACGTTTTGCCTCTAAGTAGCCCTTCAAGTTTTAGCATAAATCTGTGAGGATTAGAATATAAATCAACAAGAGAGGATAAGATCATCCAAGCACATTAAACAGTGTAATCATTGTGGCACAATGAACAATGTCATAGTCGCCCATTTTTTCAGCATGCCTTCAAGGCATATCTGCTAAATCTGTTTGCTGAATGTGATTTGCTCTGTGACCATAAAACTATATTTCTTAAATGTGATCTTGACTTAAGACATGTTACAGATCACCATGTTTCTTTCTACTTATATTATGACTACCTTTTTTCAATATTATATTGTAATATTTACTGTGACAATGAATCGGTAGCTTTAATAACCATGGGGAAGACAGAATAAGCATGTAAGTCTTAACACAGTGATTTAAATAAAGCATGTTTTTTTTTTTTTATTTGACCCTTTGCCCCAGACTGAGTGTGTTACCTTAAAAGACCTCAGATTTTATACAGGCTTGTGTTTCTGGCAGACTGTGTGTGTAAAGTTAATAAGGCTTCTATAGAAAGGTAAAATGAAGGGAAGGAGATATCAGATGACCAGGGGAGCGTGTGACTGCTAGCCCAAAGCGGAGTGGTACAGTACGACTGAAGAAGGCCTCAGTCTGTCTGGACTCAGCAAATCGTGACTTGCTGTCATCGCCTGTAATGGCCCAGGGAGAGGAAGGGCGGAAAAAAGTGCCCATATCTTTTTACAACTATTTGAATTAAGCTTCGACTTGGCTTCTCTATCCAGAGCTCTTTTTTTTCCTTTCCATTTTTTTGTCCATTCCATTCTATTTCATGCTTACTGTAAATCTCCTTAAAGGTGGTCTTCAGGATTTCCACTCTGTTTTTATGTATTTGATTTCATATGTGTGTTTTGTGCGTGAAGATTATAATGTAACACTTTGTCTGTCTGTTTTTGCAGGATTAATAACTGTGTTGGGGAAGATAACCACTGGCTGTTTCTTCAGCTGTGTTTCTACACTCAGGTCCTGAGTCTCTACACTCTTGTGTTGGACTTCTGCCAGTACTACTACTTTCAGCCTCTAGTCTCAGTGGACAAGGTATGAGCAGGCTACACTTGTGTGTCTTGTTGTGTAGATCAGATTTCATTTAGTTACTTCTACCCTTTAGCTATGGT
>JAOUQY010000044.1:14159811-14170194 GCA_028566355.1 Doras micropoeus | reverse complement strand
ATATACACCCTATATACACCCTAAATTTAAAATAGTACAGGTATTTGTGAATATTTTTCAGAATTTGGACTTGACATGACTTGACACTCACCTCTCATTGCGACGTCTCTTCAGATGTTGGCATGTGTGTTGCTGTTCAGTGAAGTGTGTGCAGGGGCCATGCGTGTCGTCAGGGTCAAGCAGGTTGTGCGGGTTGCGTAACCCTGCGCTTGGCTTGATGTCAGAGGGTTAAGGCTGTGTCAGGGAGTCCACTCTCTCCTCGTCAGGGGGAAAAGAGGTCTGTCACGCTGTGATAGGTTACAGATCATATCGTAATCAGCCGCCCGTTATTGAAGTCCATGTTGGATCCAGTTTTGTGATGTGGTGAAAGCAGCAAGTGGTAACTCTGAGCAGTAACTGTTGACTCATAGTCCATTTAGGCACTGGAAAAGAAGTGAAATCCGCCTGCCTTTTTCTGTCAGCCTTCGCCCCGACGCCGATTTGCCGTAGAAATGATTTTGCTGGATTTTTCTGCTGCTGGCACTGAGTCTGCTTGAAAGTTGTGTCTCGTTTCAGCCTTTTATGAATACTGCGGTATTTAGTCGGATACGATCGTGCCCTGCACTTGCTGACATTTTTCTCTCTGTTTGTCCATTTTATGCTGCTGGTGAACAATGGGCTTTTGTCTGTCCTCTGCACTAAATGAAACTACTGCTGGATCATAGTCTACTAGGACTACTAATTTCTTCTCAATGTTCAAGGCTAACTTTTCCACTATCAGTCACCTTAAGTCTTTAATGCTTCCATCTGTGTGTCATTACACCAGTGCATGGTTTGGGCTGGAAGTGTAACTTAATTTTAACATTTGTTTTGATTTTGGCTACATCTGATCATTATGCACAGGTAAATTTCATTAATATAAAGAAGTACGGAAATAATTCTTGCAAGTCTGGAAAAATCGTTTCTAAGCTTTTTTTTTTGCATGTGAAACTACCATATTGTAAGAAATTAAAAAATCATTTGTTGCATGATGACTAAAACTTCTAGAGAGCATAATTTGATCAGAAAACACATGCCTTCATTTAAACTCATTGATATAGTTACAACTGACCTAAAAGCCCATTTCATTTCAAGGTTATTTTTGAGATATAATGCAAAATAAATGTTTTTTTTAAATAGTCACATTTTCACATGATAGAAGTTACTCAAAAATCTTTTCCTTTTTTCCTTTACCTGCTTAGTGCAGAATCTTAGAGACATTCGGGATTTGAAAGCTTTGGGATGTTGTGAATATGGGGCCTTGCAATTTCGTGGTTGAAAGAAATTCATTTTAATGAGAACATTTATCAAACTTTTACCTAGATATAGTTGTAATTATATTATGTTAGGAGTTGGTTTATTTAATGGAATTTATAATATTTTGTTTCGTTTTGGATATCCGTATAACTTTGTTATATGGTTTTATTGTACCTCAAGTATGTAATTACTGAGATTACTGTAATTACTGTATGTTCTGTGCAGCACTGGTTGTTGTCTGGATGTGCACTGAAGGTACTGACAAGAGAAAGATATCAGGTCACATGAGGACTCACCTGCTGAATGCTGAACAGCATTTAAACGTACACGTTTATTTACAGGTGACGAAGGATATTTCACTGGGGGGGGTGGTAGGTAGGTATATATGCACAGATAGGGGTTTATGTTTTTTCTTAATCCAATTACAGTGAAGGAAATCAGAACCCGTCATTACCATGGTCACTATATTTATTATTGTGTTCCTTCAGTTGTAGTTTATTTAACTGGTCCCTTGAAGTGAATGGGTTCACCTTAGTAACACAAAAAACAAGTAGAAAGGAAGGCTATAAATAATGGCAACGTAATCTGTTCTGCAGCTGGAAAGTTCATCAACAGAAAGCTCTTTGAATCTAATAAGTGGACGCAATATTATTGCACACATTTAAAGTATGTTTGTGAAATAAATCTGCACTGATGTGGTCTGTGGCAGCTGTGGGGTTCCTGTGTGTAAAAAGTTTGAGAAGTGCTGACTTAAGGCATAGAAATAGTAACTAAGACATACAGGAAGCTGAACTGAGCAGATGCTGGGGTGGCTTGTGCAGTGCGGAAACCTGCATTTATCACTAATCCTTGTTGCCAACAGTCGTTCATTAAGGTAAACGATTATGACCCCCCCTTCCAATTCTTTGACGTTTTTCTCACCGTTATTTCTCAGGAAGCCCCTGGCTGGCTCGCTCTGTACAGCTGGGAGACTGATGTCAGTTTGTGTGCAGCCTCTGAGCAATCTGGCCTTCAGACGATGCTCCTGCTTTCTCGGCCGAATGTGGGTCAGAGATTAGCATAAAACCAACTAATCATGAATAACATTAGCATTTACTAAGGCAGTAATTAAAAGGATTAGTGGAAGGGTAGAAATAAATGAGGAATCCCTCCAGTGGCTGTGTTTATGATATGCTCTGAAGGCTGCTGGGCTATAATGCTCAGGAACATGGGATCTCACGAAAGCAATTGTATTAATGTGTATACATAAATATAGAAATGATTAAAAAGAATATGTTGTTCTTTTATTATTTCTTTTGTTTGGTTTGAGTAGATGACCGTGGGTAACTTTAGGATTTTTAAATGCAAAAATGAAAAGAAAAACCTGGCAAATTTGAATGAAATGGTCAGCCAAGGGGGATTTTAGTCTGAACCTCAAGTCAATTAAAATTGGGGAACGCATGCCAGGTGATTTCCTGCTCAAACTTGTTAACTGAATGTCTCTTGCTTGAAGCAGTTATTAATATGAAGGCTGACTATTTTGAGGAAGTCCCAGTTTAGAGGTGATTTTCAATTTCTTGAACATTTCTTTAAAACTTGTAGATATTACACTATTTTTCCATTCACAATCACGTGCTTTCATTTAATTACACAGTAATGTGCTTTCATTTCATTTTTTTTTTCTTAACATGTCCAGGAACAACAAATTTATCTCACACATATTTTCTTTTTTTCCAGTGAAGTAGCGTTTTTTTTATATTCTTTTTGCATACGAAACAACCATATAGTATCTAAGAAGTGTTTTAAGCAAATAAAACTTTCTAGAGAGCATCATTTGATCAAATTGCTATGGTTACAATTTATCTAAATCCCCATTTCATTTCCATGTTGTTGTTTTTTTTAGATTTTATGCAACATGAAATTTAAAAATTGTGACATTTTTACCTGATAGAAGTTACTAAAGATGTTTTCCTTCACCTGCTTAGTGTGCAACTTTAGAGACTTTTGGGATTTGATCGCTTTGATATGCTGTAAATATGAAGTCTTGCAGTAATGCGGTTGAAAATTCATTTTCATCAGAATATTTATCAAACCTTAACACAGTTTTAACAAACAGTGTACTTATACTATACTACGTTTCCATTCATAGTCATGTGCTTTCATTTAATTGTTTCCTAAACGTATCCATGAACAACAGATTTATCTCAAACTCATTAACATTTATATGAGAAATTCAAATGCTGATTAATGTGTATTGTCACTGATAAACAAACAAACAGATACATAAAATAGCAGATGAATAAACAAACAAACAAATAATCAAATAAAACAAACATACCCAGATAGACAGACAAACAAAGAAATAATGATTACTCTATAAAACATGATAGCAGTTACTGTATAATAGGCTTTACGATAAATAACAGAGTAATAGGCTTAAATGTTAGTACATATTGAGAATATTGTGTTTTATTCCTGCTATCTAATAAATGTCTTTATTTTTCGCCTTAATTTTGCTCAGACTCACAGATATTCCCACTTTCTATTTTTAACCAGGGTAAACAGGCATCATATCAGATTGATATGTGTCTGAATTCACACTCAGTAGGCAGTCTCTTCACATTCCACTCATAACACCATCACAGGAAAGGAGAACAGATGGCCAAAGAAGAGTCATAAATAGCTTGGGTCTGACCATAGTAGATAGTTAAGCGGTTGATGAAATCACTTAGCGTCCTGCAGCACATTTTTGAATGCAGAAGGTGTCGCATGCCATATGTAAAGCTAAAACCTACTGGTGTAATTAGGGTTAAAATGAGGACCTTTTCAAGTGGCATGTTAGGTCTGCATCCCCTCGGTGCTATAGCCCTGTGCAGCGGTGCCTGACGAGGATCTGCCCTGTGTAATTACAGAAAAATGGCTCTCTTTGTTGGCTAGAGGGTCTGTAGGAGTGGGAAATAGATGCAAGATGAGAACAGATAGGGAATGAGGATAGAAGGGGACGAGAAAGGAGAAAGGAGGCCCTGGAACACAGCACCTGGTTTTTATGAGGATGGACTGGTATGTTTGAAATGCTTGCAGTACCAGGACACTCACACCAGACAAATATTCCACTCAGACGAGTACTGAAAAGGTTTTTATTTCTAACCGAGTCTTACATAGGTGCAAAAAAAACACTATAAAAAAAGTTAAACACGGTGCCAGTATATGTATTGAAGCCATGCTGTGCAATGTTTCTTCACAGAAAGCCAGAACCAGCAGTTATAAATGTCACATCTGTAAAATTAAAGTTAGGGTTAGAGTTCAGATCAGACCTGGAGCATTTGTTTTGCACTTTTGTTTGGAGTGTTTTCTACATCCTGTTTGTTGAACCCCTGAGATTAGGACCTGAATTTCATCTGTAGACAATGTATTACTTTCAGCTGAAACTGCCATATCCTGTGCTTTTGTAAATTAGTGGCTAAAATCACAAAGAATGTGAAATAAAATAACAACTGGCTTGTCTGCATTACTGCATACATCCCAAGAGGAAAGTTTTATGAAGGGATGTGTTTAATTAAGACATGCGAGAGGCCAGCAGAAACACACATTTCATGCAGCAGAGGTACAGGCTTGTCATGTCAATCGACCTATTGAAGCAGGGAAAACGACAGACACACAGAAGAAGAAAGCAAGTACATAGTTTGTTTTGAGACGCTCTGGAGGCCTGCTGCTCTTTTCTTTCTGCTGTGTGTGTGTGTGTATGTATGTGTGTGTGTAAATTAAATGCAGAGGTTCTATCAGGATTCCTTGTTTACACCTTCTCTCTGTGTAGGTGTATATAGCTGTCATTGCTGCATTGTTGCTCTTCACTTGACTGCCTACATACTGATTTCAAAGCACTACACACACACACACACACACACACACACACTTAATATCCTATAAACCCAAACACAACCGCAGGAACCAAAAGGAAATCCTTTGGCCTTTTTTAGTTTGTAATTTTTTCTTTTTAAAAGTTTTCTTTTCCTTCCCCCAAAGAGCAGAATCAGCAGCTGTGAGAATGAAAATCTGTAATTCCAGTGCATCAGATTATACCAAATACCAAAATTGTACAGTAACATTGGTTACCTGTTACTACAAACCCTATTTCCAGAAAAGTTGTGAGTGACAGTTTCTACAAATGCAATTAAAACTAAAAACTGTAATTGGTTCATTCACTTGAACTTTTGAACTTTGAACTTGAACTGTTAAAAGTGCAAAGAAAACATTTTCAGTGTTTTCACTGAAAAACATAATTGTATTTAGAAAAGCAACCTGAAACTGTATTATGCAAAGAGGAAGCCATCCACGTTCAACAGACATCAGATTTTGTGTCAAAGGTGAAAAAGACCATCCAGACTGTTACCAATGAAAAGTGCAAAACCTGCAATCTGTGACGGCATAGAGGTGCATCAGTGCCCACGGCATGTGTGCTCTGCATATATAGTATGTGAAGGTACCATTGTTATGGAGGCTTACACTGGTATTTTGCCAAGACATATGCCGCTATCAAGACAGTGTCTTTTCCCAGGAACCCCATGTCTATTTCAGCAGGACAATGCCAAGCCTCATTCTGCACGAGTTACAACAGCGTGGCTTGACTGGGCTGCCTGCAGTCCAGATCGGTCCTATTGAAAATGAATAGTGCATCATGAAGAGGAGAATCAGACAACAGTGACCATGGACTGCTGAGCAGCTCAATATTTGTACATAGCAAGAATGGGCAAAAATTCCATTTACAAAACAATTAATATCTTCTATTCCCAAACGATAAAAAAAGTATTATTTAAAAAAAAGGTGATGTGACGCAGTGGTAAACATGCGTCTGCCCCAGTCTGTTCCAGGCATCAATTTCTGTATTCATTTACATTTAACAAACGGACTTCTTTGAAAACACTGAAAATCTTTTCTTTGTCCTTTTGTCTGTTAAATAAAGCTTCAAGTGATTTAACAAATGACTGATTTCAGTTTTTATTGCAAGTTTAGAAAGTGTCCCAACTTTTTTGGAAATGGGGTTTGTATAAAAGGATTCATATTTTAATATATTAATAATAATGATATAAGAATATTTCTAGTGTTCTATAGTATGCTACATGTGGTTTAGGACACAACCTCTTTATCACTAACTGTTGATGAAAATGAATTACTCGGGTATGGGGGATTTTACAGTCTGGGTGCCACTTGTTTCCCACTGATACAAGATTACTACACTTCTAAGTATGTGTAAAGGGTAGAAGACAATTTAAACATAGTCATAGTGTCATTCATAACAAGAGCGTTTCTGATAAATAAATAAATAAATAAATACAAACTGTAGCACTTAGAAAGCAGCAAGTATAACATAGCACAGCGAACTTCCTTTTCCATGACCGATCCAAATGTAGCCTACATTGATTCTTACCTGAACACATTTACCTCTATGAAATCTTTGAAATATTCCAAAAGTTACATATTCAACAGAAACCTTCATCATCTGGACTTCCTAAAGATCACAGGAAGCAGTTTAGAAAAGCGGTTTAACCCATTTGTTGTTGTTGTTGTTTTAAATGTTCATTGATATTATGATATTTCCTGGTGAAGTTACTTTGAACACACATCCTTATTTCTCACATTCTACAACAAATATACATATTTACTGAACACAAACGTAAATCATTAGAAGGTAAATCATTAATATCCTCTATGAATGCTAGTTGACAACATTTTTATATCTGATAATTCTATGCTAACAACATTCCCATATTGTTTTATATCGTTGTTAAATTAAGTTTGAAGCAAAATGGAACCATTAATTAAAAAAATGTAACCCCTCCCCATCAGATTTATTAATTTAATTCAAAATTTGATTGTTGTATCTTATGTGTTAACACAGTTTGAATGGTTAAATGAATGTGGTCTTAGTTTTCATGTTAAAAATGACAAGTCATTTTAGGAGTTACAATAGTTACAAGTGTCACTGTAATTATTAATAAAGATCTATATGTAGGCTCTGGAGGTCCCTTTATTATTTAACAAGACTCAGTTTGCTCATGCAAAGTTCTCTACAAACAGAAACACGTCCAGTTATCCAGTTTATCACTGGCCATGTTTTTCTTTATCATCTTCCCTCTTCAGTAATTACACTTGGCCTTGTCTGTGAGGTGTTCTGACGCCCTCTGCTGCTGCATTTATGAATTCCTCGAAAGTGGTTTAGTCATGGGTCAGCAGGACACATCATTATAGTCACACTCAGTATAAACCCTTATACTAGCCCTTTATCGTGTCTTTCCTAGAAAGCCGTCAGTGCATAGGTGTATTCTATATGCAAGAAACACATTTGTGTGGGGGCCAAAACTTGCATGACTTACTCTTACGCTGGGAAAGTGTGGAAGTGCAGCTGCAGACATGCAACTTTATTTTTCATTAGAGCACAGTTAGTACTGGACAGCATGGGCTACTGCTTTGCGTTTTCTCATTGCGACATATTGAGGAGGCGTTGTGTCTTTGCCAGTCTTTAATGCCAACCTATTAAAAACACATTGGCGAGCCTTTAATGTGCCATGCATTATTCTGACACACCTAAATGCTGTCTGGTGGCTCCTGTGAATGATGTGATTCATCAAAACAACAATACTGTTTTAAAATATGATTTGTTTGCAGACATTGCAGGACCATTATTGCCAGGCAGATTGCTTGTTAACTGTAATGCTGTCAGTTAACAAGCAACATATCGTGGAACCGTGTGTATTATTGTCGGGATGCTGGTGGTTGTGTTTTAAGGGATTTTAAAAACGTCACCCAAAAAAAAGAAAAGATCCGGAGGGCTCACACAGTGTTTGCCGTGACCCGGATTCGAACCGGGGTTGCTGCGGCCACAACGCAGAGTACTAACCACTATACGATCACGGCGAGCTACCGGGAGCACGAGCTGTGGATTTCCTATACACCACGTGCATCCGTGTGAAAGCGGTATCTATCTGTCTGTGACATTTGTTACATTGAAAAATAAGAAACGACATTTTATTATGCGTATAAACTCAACCCAATGCGTGCAAATACACATTTTTTATCATATGCATGATTTGAATGAAAACTTTTATCAGATATTTCGCTAGCATAAAATAAGTCAGGGGTAAATGCAAACACACGTGTTATTTGGGGGCAGGGTTTATAATTAGAAGCGTTACATTACAGCTAAGGATTCTCAATTCTTACTTAATCAGTAATCTCAATTCTTACTTCAACAATTTTATTATGATTTTAAAATGTAAAAATATTTGGCTGTTCATGCTCTTGCCGTGACCCGGATTCGAACCGGGGTTGCTGCGGCCACAACGCAGAGTACTAACCACTATACGATCACGGCGAGCTAACTGGCAGCTGAGCACACAGGGAGTTCTCAGGGTTTTTAAGTATACAGCAGGCGGCACTGCGTTCCGTTTTCAAGATTTCAACCTTGTTGAAAATTGTGGATTGATATCAACCGGCCGACATTAAAGCAGTAGATATTGATTTAAGGCAATATTTAATTTGAAATCATTTGATCTGAAATCTGAATCACTTCCCTTCACCACAGATGCAGTGTAACAGAAATGCTTTCATTTTCTTCACCTTTTCACTGCAGCTCGGAGTCAGCTGTAGCCAACAGTTAATGGAAGCTTAACCAGTGCAAGAACCTGCCCAAGAACCTGCCCCAAAGCACCTCCAGCTCCTCGGCCATCTTAACCACACTTGCTTTTATCAGGGTTCTGACATTTTGTGACACGTTTTTATTAATGAAAATGGCAGAAAAATCTTTATTTAAAAATAAATTTAAAAAGCAGCCCATATTTTTTATATCATAGTACACACTGTCACAGTTTCCTGCCAATTAGGAAAACATTTAGCGTAGTGCCATCCAACAGCCATGTACAATATAACTAAAGCTCTTCATGGTATTACTGATTGAAATCAATTGGAATAATGTGTGATTAAGGTAGGAATGAGCTTTACTTCTTAGCTTCTAGCTTCAGAATAAAACTAAAGTAGCCTTCAGACATCAACAGCTTAGCTGATTAAGGGTCTGTGAGTAAACTGAGTTCATTTAGACTAAACCATTCCTGTATGAGTGTGCTGTGTATTACACACATTTTATTTCACTGTTAAACTCATTGGGCCATTATAGACTTTGTACTGTCATTTAAAAATAAAATACAGGCCAGCCTGTAAAGCATTTTAAGGCATATGCAAAACAATATATTATGTCAACTAAGGCTAGAATATACTTATAGCACTTCTTTGAAAGCCTAGACGTGAACCATGATAGCAGTAATGCTTTTATGCTATTTATAGGAAATGTTTAGGACATACCTAGCATAACCTAGCAAATGACCTCTGAGTAACCCATGGACTGCCAAACTGACTCACTACATGACTGAAACATATGAATACACAACGGGTATAGACCCAAAACGGCATAAACCTACTCCTGTACTACGTTCTAAACTATATTTGTGCCTTTGCAAGTAATATGGGCTGCTGTTTGACATTTAGCATGACAGCATGAAGTTTAATACATGGCCTGATTCTTAAAGAGGAAATCTTAAAGAGGCCAACACCCTTCTCATATGGTCAGCTGTGACCTACCTGAATGCAAAGTGATCCTGTAGCCATCTCCAGTCAGCACATAATGTTTGTGTTAAGAGCCAAGCAATGTGTTTCTGAAACTCCTAAAGCCTGCATAAGTCTGTCAACATATAAACATCAGCGACTGCTTATAACACTAGCACTAACATACTGACATATTCAAAGAGCCAAAAAATATAATTTGATTTAAGGCAGGAACGATAATCAAACTTTTCTTTTGGTCCTACACAAATTAAAATAATAATAGAAAGAACCTTCACTCTAAGTGGGCAATTCATTTTTTAAACCTTTGACCTTAATTTTTATTTTTATATTTCCAATACATACATTTTATTTAAATGAGCTAATGATATACAATATCCAAATTTGGTAACTTTTACAATGTTTCAAATAATTTCTTCTTGGAAAACACACACACACACACACACACACACACACACACACACACACACACACACACACACATGTTTGTACTGATATACTTGTGAGGACTTTACAGTG
>JAOUQY010000044.1:14145236-14156745 GCA_028566355.1 Doras micropoeus | reverse complement strand
ATTATTATTATTATTATTATTATTATTATTATTATTAGTTAAACAATGTTGTTGTTTTTAAGGCTTTGTGTTTGTCATTGCAAAATTTTGCACATTCTTAAAGCCAACTGCAGGCTGTCATAACAACGAATATCTAACGTGATATGAAAATAAACGGGGTTCATACTGACAGAATTCGTTCGCTCGGGCTTCTTGACTTGCCGCGCGGTCATAAGCCAACAGCGCGAGCACGGCGGCGAGGCGGAAGTGAGCGGCGCAGGGCGAGGACCGGCGCGCGGAGGGCCAACAGCGCCTCAGCCAATCAGAGACGAGAACGCCGATTCCAAGAGTTGCGAGCAGCAGCGACGACAGGCAGACAGAGAAAGTAAAGGCGCAGACGTGCCCAGTTCCAAAAACTCTGCCTCTTCTGGATCGCGTTCAACTGAACCACTAAAAACCTATCCAAAAGTCTGACTCGTAGAGGAAGGAAGATTAGAAAAAAAATCTGAGGTGTTCGCTGACTTGATTTTGCCTCCTGTCTGCCAAGAATTCTCTTCCGGTGTGCATTTTTTTGAGAGCACCGCAGCGTGAAAAGAACAAAAAGAAAAAGAAAACAACAATCTAAAAAAAAGTAGGCTGCATTTAAAAAACAAACAAACTGAGACATGTGAAGGTGCCGGCTTGAGTTTCACATCGCCTCCTGGACATCCGTTTAAATCCATGCAATACAGTGCAATGGTACGTTACCATGGAATATAATATATTGCTATCATTTTGTGAATACTTTGTGAAGTTAATGTGCAAGTGTAATCCTCTGGCTTGTGCCGACGGTAGTCCATAGCCTAATGTAGTCCCGTGTTTCGAGGGAATTGAATTTGAAAACTGCTGGAGAATGGCGGTATAAGTTGGATTGTTTATATTGTGCATTGGCAGCCTTCCTATGTGGGTCGTATCGTCGTGTGTCAGAAGTCGGTGGCAGTGTTTGCGCCTAAAGAGATCAGTCAGCTCTTGGCATGTCTCCTGCTTTTAGCTAACTCGCCCCCTTGTAGCACTGCACCTTTGGCACGGTGCAGAGCCACAGAGTGAATACTCGGGCAAGCTGTGTTTGAGCCAAGTGGCTGAATTTTACAGCACTGTTTGCTGCTTAAGACTCGCCAAGTTCACGTTTGTCTTGCGTGGTTAAAGTCAACTTCGTTCCACTGCTGCGCGCTGCACTTTGTTTCTTTATGACAGACTTGATTATGAACTTTTAAAAATCTCTTATGGTGTAAAAATCTTTCGGTTCTGAATGTGCACACATAGCCTAAAGTCTGGCGGCGGTTTGACCTTGAACTAAACGTTGCGCCGGGGCTAAAAGCGCGATCCCGGTGTCCGTGTGCGTTTTTGCGACGTGACCGCGGACGCTGTGCGTTACTGGACAGACCGGGGGGTGGAGTGCACAAGGCTTTGTAGACTTTGACACGAGATTACGACGTGACGTGATGTGAATAAAGATCAGTGTTGCAAACCTGTGATCGGTCAGTGTTCTCCCGGGTCCGCGCGCTCAACCGGGACACGGCACACACACACACGTCCAGTTCCTAAACGCTTTCATTTCCTTCTTGTTAAAGAAGCGCGCCAGAGCTTATATTGACTATCCAGTCTAAAGTAATTCACTTACCGATATCCATGTGATCTACAACCCGTGCTGGGATTCCTTCACTCTGCTTTGTGTCACTTTGTGCACCGTAATTGTAGCTTCACTCGCAGAAAATAGGCTAATTATGATTCTAAATCCTATAGGCTAGATAAACATATTATGCGCTATAGAGCCACCCATACTTAAAAAAAATCATCTACACGTAACCACACAAATAACCCGTTCTGTAGGAAGGCCTTGTTGCGTTACTGCCGGGTTTGACACTGTAGAACATTTTTGCCGGGCCTGACAGTTTGTCCCTCCATGACTTGAACACTGCATGGAAAACACGTGCTTGTATGTTCTTGTAATTATGCAAAGTTAAAAATCAAGGTTGCACCGAAATGTCGAGCAATGAAGACTTCTGTCGTTGCCCATGATGAAGCCTATATATTAAATAGATTGTGCTTAGATGTACTACTCTGACGGTGTCTGCACACTCATATGGTTATCAGTGATACAAATCTAAAAGCCATGATTACTTAAAACACGTAGTGCATTGCGTTACTGTTATTTAAAATGTAATATACATAGGCTTGAGCTGAACGCATAAAGTATTTAGGGAAATAAATATTAAGACAAAATTGTAAGATAAAGTGTGAAAACGCCCGTGCTCGTGCGTAAGTGCTGTGGTTTGAGAAGGAGACCTGAAGGTGGGCTGTGTGGTAGGGAACGCGTTTGCCTGAAGAGGAGGAGTATTCATTTGTAATGAAATGAAAAAAAAAAATCGTGAGACTGATTTGTTAGGATCCAGCAGACTAGAGGGTGTTACCGTTCGATATAATATCAAGTTTGAAAACGGCATCAGAAATTTGGCGCCTTCTAGATTTCGACTTGCACTTGTGACATTCTTCAAGATTTCCCCTTTAAAGCAGCATCAGAGAGAGAGAGTGCGGGTTTTTTTCACTCCACTTCACTCCGGTTGGAGCTCGGTCTCTGCGGATGCGTGCAGTGTTCCTGAAGGCTCTCCGCTTCAGTCTTTTGTGCTCCTGAGCTCTCGTGGGAATCTTTAAATGCTCGAGCTGGGATCTGCGAAGTTCGCCGCCGGTCTCTGATGAAGCTTTTCGCTCGCTTTTGAATGAGGACAAGTTCCAGTTGGCCGTGCACGGTGCAGCACGGGCTCGGGAGAATGAACCGATAATAACCGGACTTTGGTGACCGATCGATCTTATCTGCACTGGCGGCCGAGGTCATGATGTATTCGCCCATTTGTCTAACGCAGGTAGAGCTTTACGGATCGCTTATCGATTAGGCTTTTCAATATTGCTGAGTATGCAGCGTGGCTGAGTTTTATTTGCTGAAATGCAAACTTGTTTCAGTCGGACGGTTCTAGGTCTGAGGGAAATGGTTATTTTATTCAGAATTTTAATATAAACGGTGGAGATGTAACGTTTTACTGCGCATTAATCATATGAACCATCGATTTCAGTTCATTATCTTTTACTTGCTTAGGTTGAAATTGTGTACTGTGCATTGAGTCGGGACTTTGTTTTACATTACGCTTTAAAAGTTAATGGTGTGTGCCCGGTACGAGCGAACTTGAAGATGTCAGAGTGCATTAGGGTATATTATTTTAAAAGAGTGCATTAACATTGGACATTTACGTCGTGCGCAAACCCAGATTAGTTTAGCCATAAATCACACGTCCGCTGTAGGCTAAACCTATAGATGTGCAGAAGCTTTGCAGTGCCGAGCAGGCGAACAGAAACCGAACTGAAGCGATCATTCCGCGCTTTAGCTTTAACTCGGTGCTTTTTGACGCCTTTTTGTTTTCTCTTACTCGAGCAGTGTGCCTGGCCAGCAGCGCGCAGAGTTTAAACGCAGAGCCACTAGGCGAGTGAATTAAGATGAAAACAGTGATAAGGCCGACTGAGCGGTTGGACCGAGTCCTCCAGCTTTGGCTGACACAATTTTACTGTTTATATTTTGCTTGGCACCACCGAGTGATTGACTGAGATATGGTTTAGTACAAAGGAGGGCTGAACCTGGCGCAAAGACGAACTTCACACAGCCGACACATGGATTAGCCTCATGTAGTCTACTGTAGCCTTGGACTTTACATTACACTGCACATTCCATAATAATATAGCAAAAAACAAACAAACCCGAAAACAAAACATTAACTAAATCAGCCGTAGAATTTTTGTAC
Source organism: Doras micropoeus (assembly GCA_028566355.1). Lineage (NCBI taxonomy): Eukaryota > Metazoa > Chordata > Actinopteri > Siluriformes > Doradidae > Doras > Doras micropoeus. The sequence goes on along the minus strand of JAOUQY010000044.1, from coordinate 14,152,939 downwards.
AGTCATGATAAATGTATAACTACATCAGTTTATTACTAACATGAGAAAGTCCTACAACCATGAGTCAATTAAAGTCATTATCTTTATAATAATGGTATAATGATATAGTGATTCTTTATATCATATCATTATATCTGGAATTATGTGATTTCCAGAATTATTATTAAGTAAAGTGTCTCTAAGTAAACATAGACTTCAATTTTTACGTTGTGCATTTGAGGTCTTCGTAACATTTCCCTTCACGGCCCTGTCTTTAAGTCACATTACTATGGACAGATCGTTTACATTAAGTTGTATTAAAATAAATATTATTATTTATCATTACTTATTACATTTTTAAACTGTACACTGTACAACACTTTTCTTTGCCATAGGACCTGTTTAAAATCCGTAAGACAAATATTTTCTTTTTGCATACATCGACTGATCTCAAACATCATAACAAAGGCATTTGGCATAATTTAAAAGCGTGTTATATGTACATACGTAATTATGGGATCTGGAATTATTTGTAATTTGTGTACTACAGTAGACTGCATCTGGCCCAAGGACTGATATAACCTGTAATAAGATTATAATTGATTGTAATATCCTTATACTAAACTAACTGCAATCTGATATACAAAATAATTCAAACTTTCTAACTGTGGTCTTAGAGAGATTTTGTATTAAATAATATTAAATGAAGACACCACTTATGCATTATTAACAATGACAACATTCCCAGTGTTTAACAGTAGTAGACTACAACATGTATCCTACCTAGTTATGTAGTTTTGTTGCTGAGTTGTGTAGTTTCTGAGCAGTGGTTAAGTGTTGGTGTGGAGTGCATGAGGGAAACATTGTAAGGTGGAGAGATAGGGGAGTGCAGTGCCGGTTGCGGTTTCCCAAAGAGCAGTAAGCTGCCTGCATAAATAAAGAATAATCTGTGGTTTAACTCTTCCAGCACCCATTCGGCTTTTTGTGGAGGTTAGGCGTATAGAAATGCTCGCTCGGTTGTACTTTTCCGGAAAAAAAGTCCTGATTGCAAGAATCTTCAGAGATTTTTGAGATCCCCGCACTTTTTATTTCAACTAATTGCACTTCTTTAAAGAAACAAATGAATATCTTATCTAACATCTAATGTTATTTAATTCAATAAACGTGAAGATTAGTAACAGCAGTAGTATCATTCAGTTGTAAAAATATAGAGGTAAGTTAGATAGTCATCTATGTTACTGACACTTTTATAGATTTTGGTAAAAAAAAAAAAAAAAAAAAAGGGAACCACTGCCCATATGTTACTAAACGGCCTACTAAAACTGGCGGCTGATTTGGCATAGTGCATTACACAGTACAAATAACATGTTGCGCTAGAGAAAGCTGAATAGGCCTGTGGTGTGTAAGAAGCTTGTGAATTGAGCCTGTAGGTGTTACTGCTTACTTGGCAGCAGACTTTTTAATGGCACTCGTACAAAGCTTTGGAGCAGAAAGAATGTCAGGATTGAGCCAAGATGCCATTTTCATTGTCCATGTTGGTTTGATTTTAAGAGGGGATGGGAATAATTGCTGCTCATTTTGGCTAACAACTTAAGTGACCCCCTTGGACCACAAAACGTCCCAACGGCAAATCAGACCTATTGCTGGAAATGTAAAACTTTCCCTTCTTTAAAAAAAATCCTTTCCTTTTTCAGAGTCTTACTTCTTACTATGTAGGATAACAAATGCTTTTTTCGTTGATATCGATGGTTAATAGATTCTGTCTGCATCACTTTCTTTGCTGGCTTTGTTAGAGAAGGTTGTGTGGGCCGCTACAGGGCCATGAGGCAGTACTGCTGCCGGAATGCAGGACTGTTTGATAAGAGAGCTGTACGTGTGAGGGACACATGCCCTGGTGTGCTAGCACATACAGCTCTCATAGAGAGAGAGAGACAGAGAGAGGGAGAGGGAGAGAGGTAGGGGAGAGCATGAGTGCTGCTCATCTAACTGTCTGCTGTATGTTGGCACAGCGTGAGCCAACGTGGTAAACAGTGGTATCCTCGTTCTGTGTGCCTGCAACACCTGCAGCCCCATACAGGCCAGCGTCGCTGTAAACTCAGCAGAAATGGTAGATAAACCCTTTTTTCATTGCAGTCTTTAGTTCTTTAGAAAAGAATGGCTTCCATGAATTGTACGGCACTTACAATTTGTAGTGTATGTAATGCATCTTTGTGTGTTATAATTGTAGTTTCTCAGTGTGTGTAATTGTCCTAAGGGCTTTTGTGGATTTGGAATCTTTAACGGCTGTCACGTAACTAATTTCTTCTCGTTTTTGTGCTTTCTAAATAGTCAGTTTTGTTTGCTTTGTTCATTGAGAGGTAAGTTTTTTCTTTTTTTTGGCCAAAATACACTCTTGGCTGCTTGATCAGGGAACCTATGCCAAAAAGGTCACATCTACTCCTGTTCACTGACTTCCTTGTATTTTTCTGCCATTCTCTTTTTTCTCCTTTGCTCTTCTCCCAGGACGAGTTCCATCCATTTATTGAGGCACTCCTTCCTCATGTGCGCTCCATCGCCTACACTTGGTTCAACCTGCAGGCCCGTAAGCGCAAGTACTTCAAGAAGCACGAGAAGCGCATGTCCAAGGACGAGGAACGCGCAGTAAAGGACGAGCTGCTGAGCGAGAAACCCGAGATCAAGCAGAAGTGGGCATCACGCCTGCTGGCCAAGCTGCGCAAGGACATCCGGCAGGAGTACCGTGAGGACTTTGTGCTCAGCGTGACAGGCAAGAAGCACCCATGCTGCGTGCTTTCCAACCCCGACCAGAAGGGCAAAATCCGACGCATCGACTGTCTCCGCCAGGCAGATAAAGTTTGGCGCCTGGACCTGGTGATGGTGATCCTATTCAAAGGCATCCCACTGGAGAGCACGGACGGAGAGCGCTTAGTCAAATCGCCCCACTGCACCAATCAGGCGCTCTGCGTCCAGCCGCACCACATCACCGTGTCAGTGAAGGAGCTCGACCTCTTCCTGGCCTACTATGTCCAAGATCAAGGTAAGTGCACTGAAAGAGTGGAAAAGGGTCTAGTTGGTGGGAGATATTACTGACAATATTTCAGGCTGGTGCTTTGTCTCAGAGATACAAAGCCCTGAGAAACAGCCTGTTAAACTTAACTTCATTAACAATTTATTGTGATTCTTGTCAACATTAATTAATCCAAAGAAGCAGCAATATTTAGATTCTTTATATTCTACTGTTTCAATAGATTACATATTCCAGTATTCTATCCATTAAATCTGCCTTTCTTTCTCTCTCTGATTATAATGTAACATTAAAGCATCAAATGTAAGAAGCTAAAGATCTTTAGATTAAATTTTTAAGCTGTCAATACACTGTTACATCATGTATAATGGGAAGGCCCTAGAATAAGCAGTTTATTAGTAGCATAAATGTATTGTAAGACATTTTCTTTCCCATTTTCTTTTCCTTTTTTTTCCTTGAATTTTTTTTAAATCTTTTGATTCGTTTTTAGGGATTAAAATTGGGTTACTTAATAACTGAATACTGTGGTGCTCTATATATATAATTAAATACCAATACCATAGAGCGCCTAAATCCACATAAAATCTTCCACTCCACATTACAGACATGCGGACAACTTTAAATATTTAAATATAAGACGAGTTTAGATTGTAGATAAAAAACCTACGATATAAAATAGTAGATTGAAAGGAACTGTCAAAATAAAAAAAAAAGCTTCTAAGGAAAGCACAATTTTAAACGCTGTACTTTATTGTTTACTATTTCTTATTCTTCTTCATACTCCTGCTCTAGAACTATAAACCTAATTTAACTTGCCTGAAAAGTCGTCACTTCTTCCTATTAAAACCCGCAATTCTAATAAAGGTTGCTGCTACCCAGTCCTTGGAACAAGTCTGTCTTTATTACGTTAGATGCCAAAATAATGTTTGTGTTTTATTGTAGAATACATGCGAGCCTGCATGTGTTTGAATGGTTGAGCGAGGAGGAGGTGGGTTATCGCCAGGCTTAGCGCCTCCATTTTGTACGAGTGAAGTGCCAGGCTAAGCAGAAGGCATAGCGGAGGGACAATAATGGTTGCCACTGGCATCAGGGTTGGCATCACCCTCTCTTTTGTGTCTTTGTAGGAGGACGTGCATCCGGCCATTGACGCTCAACAGTGGCCTAAATCTCTTACATCGCTTTGAACCGAGAGTTACAAGCTAGCTTTTGTGCCATTAAGAAAAAATAACAGTTAAAATTAGTATTTTTTTTATTGCACATATTTAACAGCATTTAGTGGCATTTAAATTCTGTAAACAACAGTGGCATTTAAATTCTGCAAATAATCAGAAAGTGCGGTTTGAATTTATTGGTAAAATGCTTTCTGACGTAGACGTAAGCCCAGATGTGACTTTTGTTTAAGGAAAAAAAAAACCCTTTTAATTAATATTTTGTCCACTGTTTTCTATAATGTTTGCTAGAATGTTTTTGTAATGTGATGCTAAGAGACTATAAACTGTGAACTAAAAGTGATACATGACTAACGATCTCTATTTATGGGTTTATTACATTACCGCAAGCAAGCTTTGCCCACTGGACCCTGTGCCCGTCTTCAAATAATGCCCCCGCTTTGTAGCAGGGCATATCCAGGGCGGCCATTTTGTTTGTGTTGTGGTAGGAGAGTGGCATGGAGCGTGCCAGTGATGGAGGAATGGCGGTTGGCATCGAATCCTCTTTGTCTGCTTGCGTGCCTTTGATTCGTTAGCTGGCATCTGCAATGCAGTGGGCACGGGGGAAAGTTTTTGACACTGGCAGAATGGCATGTGTCATGATTTCCTTTGTAGAATTCACATGACGCATTTTTTCAATTCACAATATGAAAAAATATCGTTTAGATTAGCTTGAGTGAATGTCATTTTTTTTTCAAACGTTAAAAGCAGGATTTTTTTTTGTCATATTGTCTAAAACCAAACTGAGTCACTAAATGGCATGCGGTCTACCACATACGACAAACTTGTTACCACAGCTAGTTTGGCCTGGTGTTTTGTGCCACAGTGCATTATGCCCAGTGCTGTTGCTAGTCTATACACAGTGGTGGTTTTAACATTAGCCTGAGCCACACTGGGCAACCTGCCCTCGGTTTCTGTGTGTCACACTAAGCTAGCTGGACTGTGTTGAAGTACCATGGTGAATGGGCAGTTCACTGTAGGGATAGGAGACTATCAGGAAGCACTGGTACGCTAGGCGGCAGGCATCATGCCATGTCCAGCCTCTGTGCCTCACTGAGCCCAGTGTAGCTATTGTGCCAGGCTCAGTATCCAGCATGTGTGCTGTTCAGTCCCCTACCTTCAGAAAATTACTGCCCCATCACAATCAGCCTTATCTGCCTTGAAACATAAAAAAATATATACATTTTTAAAGAAACTCCCAAACAACAAGGTTTAAGGAAGGCGAAATGGAGTCTGCTTCATGGTTTTGGCTCAGGTGCATCCTTATAGACGTACATTTTATTCATCCAAAACCATTTTTTTCAGCTTTCCGAAGACCTGCATATTGTTATTAAAGACTGTGATCATCTTTCAGAAATGTCAACGAGCTGTTCCTTTACTCGTCCTACGAGTCAAGTCAGGACGTGTGAAGTAAAGAACATTTCACACCGCTTTCATTTCATAACTCATAACAACACTGCATGTAAAAGGGAAGCGCACTAATATTTAGCTTTCAGTTACTGATCACATTACGAGAAACACACTAATATGGCTGTTTTCATTTTATTGCTCATATTTTAAGGACACAATACAGGGCCATACGCAATAGGATCTGGAAGTTAAATTAAAATAATAATATAAAATAAATAACTTTTTTAGTTAAGTTTTGTATTTTGTGTCTCCAGGAGTTTAGACATTTAAAAAAAAAAAAGAATGATTACTTTTTTAATGAGATAAACACAGAATTTCAAAATTTGCAATAACTTTGTATGAATGAACTGCTGTTTTTTACTTTTTATAAATATTTACAATTTCCCAGTACTGTGTTTGTTACAGATATTTGGCCAGTTTCATTTGTAGCTCAAATACATGATGGATAAAATTCATAAATTGAGCGGGCAAACAAATGTGTTTCATAAGCTGGGATGGATGTATGACTGCTTATATTTTGATGGCCTTCATCCATTTTTTAAAAACACAGTCATTAGGAATATGTTTTTCTTTTAGAGCTATTACTTTTGGAAGCATAAATTCCTATGCTTATTATATTATATTATATTATATTATATTATATTATATTATATTATATTATATTATATTATATTATATTATATTTCTGTGCAGTTAAGGACATATAAATTCTATTTATTGTTCTTTTTTTTCTGGAATTGATCGATACTCAAAACATTACCCCATTTACTCTAATTTTCATTTCAATCTTTCTTTTTTTCTCTGAAGATGCAAGTATTTTACCGGTGGCAGATTATTTATTGTTTGTTTGGACATGTTGTAGATGCCTGTTTTACAAGCGTGCAACTTAGCTTTTGACCTCTGTGTCAGGACCTCGGCTAAAGGATGCGGTGGGAGTCCTGTGAAGTTAAATTGAGCACAACGGATTTGTGAAAACACAGAGGTGGCCGCGGCATGCGGGGGCAGACTAGGGGATTGTGTGGAGGGATTGAGGGTGCACCTGGATCCCCTACACCTCCCGTGACCTCTACATGTGTGGGTCAGCGGAGCGAGCCTCTCTGGCTTGCCTACAGGCAGCCAGTTTGTAAAACTCCCGCTCTACAGCTTGTGTGTGTGATGATGGTGGTGTTGAGCATGTATTCAGCTCTTTGAGGGAAGTGTTACAGCTGGCCTAGTTTTCCAGTTGGCTGAGTCTGTGATAGAGTCAGGTCTAGCCACACTGACCTCCAGGTCACCACCCCTGCCAGTGACTAAGTACTTCATCTCCTTTTCTCCCTACAACTCTCACTTTCTCTCTCTTTCTCTCTCTCTCTCTCTCTCTCTCTCTCTCTCATTTCCACTTGTAGCAGTAGTTTACCTGGGGCTGTTCCAGACCTATAATGCCAATTGTACACCACACTCAGAATCTGGTCCAAAGGGACAGCTGCCCAGACACACACACATGAACACTCTCTCTCTCTCTCTCTCTCTCTCTCTCACTCTCACACACACACATACACACACACACACACATGCACACTCTAATCCACAGCGGCAGAGATGGTTTGGACTTTGGAGCACTGACAGCAGCTTGTGTCGAAAAACCGTTACGAGCACACAAGCATAAGGGACGCCTTCGCTTCGTGGCATTTGTTTCTGTTTAACTATTTATTTGTTTGCTAGCTAATTGTTTCCAGTGAGCCGTTGTGGCTGTGGTGGTTGTAAGGCTATCTGTTTGGAAAGAGCGAAAGAGAGAAAGTGTGTGGTCGATCCATTTGTAGGCCTGCAGCTACTGACTTAAAACTACTGTCCTAAAACCAATACAGATGGTTCCCTGCGTCTCTCCCACTCGGAGTGTCCCACCACCGAGTTTGGAGCAAGAACGCACGACTTGGTTTCAGTTGTGGAAATGAAAGGCAATAGCTTCTGTTTGATGTTTTAGTACACTGGTGTACCGCCACATTAAACATAAAGGGAGAAAGGGAGGAGGGATTTGCTGCTACAACTTCAGTCCACATGGTAATCTCAGCAACCCACAGGTCTTGTGTGTGTGTGTGTGTGTGTGT
>JAOUQY010000044.1:14119598-14145136 GCA_028566355.1 Doras micropoeus | reverse complement strand
GGATTTGCTGCTACAACTTCAGTCCACATGGTAATCTCAGCAACCCACAGGTCTTGTGTGTGTGTGTGTGTGTGTGTTTCATTGAGGTTCCATGATTAAAAAAACTTGTTTCAGCAGAAACATACATTTCTTGCTTTGCTCTAGATTTGCCCAAGTCTGACTCTCTGAAAGGAATTGCTCTGAAAAGAAGGCTTTGCTCTAGACCTGTGTTTTGTTAGTTTGCTAGTGCTTGTCTGAGCACGAGAGAAAAAAATGCTACAGCAACACAATACTCCTTAATTTTATCTCAAGGGCAAAAAAGAAAACGAGCCAATGCTTGAGTGTATTAACAGTTCACTCATTTAGGCCAGCAATTTAGTAATCTCTTTTCCATTTTGCTAATTTTAGAGGCAAAACAAAACAGGAGATACAGGCAAGTTAGGATATGTTAATACAGCAAGCGTAGTATTGTAAACTTGGCAAACGTGCATTTCTTGGAGGGTTATGTTAGAAATGTGAATATTTTTGCATACAGACTTTTTGCTCCATCTCTCTCCTGATTCTACTTCTGATCCTGCACCTTCGCAGTCTGGAATGAGTGCGGCTGAGAAGCTGAAGGTCATTCGGGGAAGATTTGTGTTTGTGCTGAGGCAGTAAGGCCTTTGCTGGAGAGCTGATTAGTATTCTGTACGGCCTGCGGTGACTACCTCACGTAAAGCCATAACCTATCGAACACATTCCCTTAGTCTAATCCATTTAGAGCTCCCTCCAGCTCTCTGGCCTTCTTTATTGATTTCCCTCCCCTCCATGTAAGACCTCCTTTTCTCTTCTGCATCCCTTGCTTGCTGGCTCTCTGCTTCGCTGTTGCTTCAATTCTCTGGTATACTATTACTCCACATACTGCTGTAGAGAACTGTTCATTCCTTCGCTTCTCTTGCCTGTCTGGTGTATCTTTTTTTTTGAGGTCTTTCCTTGCTTATTATAGCTTTTTTTCTACAGGGGTTTCTGCATGCATTGTGTGTCCTGTGTGAATTTTCTGCATGCCTTTTGCCTATAGTACACTTTAACCTTAACCCTAATTCTTGGTACTTGTCTTTTGATTTCTGTTCTTTGTCTCTGTTTTCACTCAGCACCCCTCCCCATGGGCAGTGCACAGAGCTGGATGTTGTAAGCAGGTTTCAGGATTGTGTATGTGTGTGTGTGTGTGTGTGTGTGTCTGTGTTTGTATTTTTATATCTTTGTGAGGACCAAATCTCCCCACAAGGATAGGAATGTCTGATATTTTTGACCTTGTGGGGAAATTTAGCTGGTCCCTATAAGGAAATGTTTTCCTGTAGTTTTTAACATAAATAAAAAATATAAAAGAGCCAAAAAGTTGCCTTTTCAACTTGCCTTTCCTGAGGCTGAGGTTAGGGTTAGGAATATAATTAATTAGCTGCATTAATAATTCTATCAATGGAAAGTCCTCACAAGTACAGCAAGACAATATCTGTATGTGTGTGTGTGTGTGTTGTGTCATTTCATTGTGCAGATCTCTGTGTTGCACTTTTACAGTAAGTTCTCTATTAACACCCCCCCCAACCTGCCCCCAATCCTCTTTCACTCAAACACTCTCCATGGCAACACCACCATTTACTTATACATGGCATTTTAATACTTGGGCGTACGTACAAGTGCTGTTGAGAGACCGAAATTTATTTTGGAATGATTCATCAAACGAGCTTCAAGCGCTTAATCACTGTTGACCCTCAATCTGTGCCAGAATAAGCGAGAATGGGAAAATATGTCTGAAAATGTACTTGCATTTCAGGGGTCACTTAGAAGCATCTACACTTTGCCTCTTCAGTTTTTTTTTTGCCAAGAGCTTATTTTGTATTTTCAGCATTCACGTTCCTGGAGTCCCACGTCATCAGTGCAGAACCCACAATGCTCTGCTGCTCTCCAGGGCCCTGTTGAGCAAAGAGCATCACCAGAGCCCCTTGTCTCCTTCCCTTGCCTCCCACGCCTCCCTCAGAGGAAGACTGATGGGTTCATCGTCCTTTTTCTATAGCTCACTGTATTGGGTGTCTGGGTCTTGTCCCACCAGCACCACCGCCACATTTTACTGTCTCCAGCTGCCTTGACATGGCTTTCCTCTCTATCGTCTATCAACCAGACATCCTTAACATGCAATTATGGTCATGGCCAGAGAAGAGTGCAGAGGAGACAAGATAGCGGGAGGTGGGATGGGGTGTTTCCCAGAAACTATAAAGTCTTCGGAGTTTGAGAAAGCAAAAAAGCTGACAGAGAGTGAAAGAGAGATATATCGAATGCAGGTAAACTCAGACAGTGAGACAGAGAGAAAAGGTCTGAATTCCTCCATTGTGGGATGACTGGTGTCTTGCATGTCTCCACGCCAACAGGCATTCTTCACAAGGGGGACAGCGAATGAATAGCTGCCAGCGAGGGCCAGAGACAATTGAAGAGGTTGCTAAGGGAGACAGTGACTTCTCCCCCCTCCGCCCACTGCAAAAGTCTTTTCATGGAAGACAGGCCTCAGAGTGATGGCCGCCTCCTCTTTTGTCTGGTCTGGTACAGTACCTCCCATTGCTGAGACAGACGGCTCAGAGTTAAACGCACAGATGAAGGGAGGGTAGCTGTGACAGGGATGGCCCAAAGTCTGTCTGAAGGGGGGGTAAGTAATGCAAAGCTATAAAACACAGTTATAGGTGACTGTGAGACAGACACTTTATGTGGTGAGCATTTGTTCAGAACGTGGCCACGGATGCCCAGCATTTTGTAAACCCTTCTGGGAACTGTCTTATTGGGTCTATTCCCAATGATATGACATACCAGTCATGGTCTCAAGACCACCTTTGAACTTGCTCAGTCTCGTCTGATAATTAACAGCAATTCTGCTCAGTCTTGAATCAATCTTGGACTAGAGTAGCACGGGTTAGACTTGTAATTTTAGAGGGAGACCTCAAGACCTGTACCACCACCGTGACAATGATAAACATTTCCATTTTTCATACTCTCAAAATAATTAAATTAAAAAAATAGATTTAACCAATTAATTCACTTTATATTCACTGGTATTTGATGTTAGCCATACAGGCAAAAAACATTTTTCAGGTCTTGGTCTAATCTTGGTCTGGACTAGTCTTGACCATCCCACAATTGACAGACTTGATCCAGGTGGTTTTGTACCCATCGCTAATATGAAAGTTTCATCATGTGTCATCTTGTACAGTAATGACAGTGTGGCAGATCTAACAATACCTCATTTGTGTCATCTTGAGAGAACTTGGTAGTGATTATATCTTCAAAGTGTAATGGATCTTCTTCCAAAACAACTACCCAACGAATATAGGGAATAATCATATTTCACTCAAGAACCATTGGTCATTATGAAAACATTTTCGCTCTTCAGAATCAGCCCACTATAGCTGACCTGTGTCTCCTGTTGATGTCCTGCGAGATGGAACAACACAAATCTCAACCTTCTGTAATCTCAAGGATGACAGATTTAAAAAACTTTCCCCTCTGATGACTGCATCCTGTTTTCATTGCGTAACGGCAGATTTTCCCTAAATCTAGTAAAAACAGGGAAAAGAAAGCGTATGGGAGACAAGAAACATGTCAGAAACAGTGCCTTGGACTATGGAGTTGGCTAGCAGTCGGGTATGCTTCTTGTCTCCAGAGTATCCCGTGCTCACTTTACCCACTATAGAGACTTCTCTCTGTCTATGCTGCAGTTTTAACTAGAGTCTTCTTCGTGGTAACACTGAGTTCACATTTATTTTCAGTTTAGTCCATGTGTGTGATTAGACATTAATGGCTGGAACAGAACAAAACAGTAGTTGGTGCTTTTGACCTTGCCTCTCTTTGTTTTATTCTGCTTGAGAAGTCAATACCTGTAATTCAGGTGATGGTGCGCTGCGGAACGTTCTGAGCAGTTGGTGTGTTAAACACCGGTGGTGAGTGGTGAGGAATGAGTGCTCGATTGGCTGTGATTAAAGCCAGCTCTCTGGTAACAGTGCCCTGTAACGGAGCTGTTAATGAAAGCTGGCCTTGGCGGCTGAGCAGCGCCCTTGTTACGAGTGCCCACGTTGAAAGGATATACATGTTGTTTCCAGATTACTGAAATTCCTCTCAAATTAGTCTGCTTTTCTGCTTGGCATAGGAGTCTAACTTATACCCCCCCCCCCCCTTTCCCCTCCTCCATGTGCCTCTCTGTCTTTTACCGAACATAAACCTGCCTACATGTACAACCACACCCACACAAATACACGCTCACTTGCCTTACATTCAGGTCCCCGATGTCTGCATTTAGACAAAATCATGTATGCACTTTGGGTAACCACAGCATCTGTCTGAAGTGAGAGTGTATTTTTGAGTGTACACATGGAAGATTGTAATTAGGACGGTTACATGTGCACAGACTTTAAACCTGCAATTACATTATGCGTCTCTCCCAAAATAATAACCTAACAACATGGAATAATTAAAGGAGCATTTCTAGGGAAAGTGGTGTTACCGCTACGTGAAGGCGGGTCAAGTAATGAAAGCCTGTCCTTCTTTGTGTGTCCACATTCAGTGTAATCAGCATTTTACAGCTAAAACCCTGATTTGTATGTTCGGTTAGGTCTGGGTGTCAGGATGGAAGCTGGGATCATCTGTAAAGAAAGGTGCAAAATGGAGAAAAGGGATGACTTGGGCTTTAAACAGGGTTGCAAATGGATGCTGGCCCCTTGATGTCCACTCTCTTATACCATTTAACCTCATTAATTCCCACTCCAAACACACCCCAAACTGGACCTGCTACATCAGACTTCCTCGAATTCATCAATATATCATAAATAGTCTGCATCGTTGTGTATATTGTATATTGTAGTGTCAGTGCACAGCTCCAGAACAATGCCACCTTAATGTCGAAACAGTCTGTGAACCTTTGATCCTGGGTGAAGAGGGATTAGAGGAAAGTTCACCATTGTTTTACCAAACAGAGACTGTGTAGAGTTACCCTTTCCCTGATATTCACATATCATGTACACTGTTGTTAAACCTTAAACCCAAAATCTTTGTGCGTGTGAGTGTGTGTGTGTGTGTGTGTGTGTGTGTGTGTGTGTGTGTGTGTGCGCGCGCACACGCCCGGGAGAGCTGTTGTGAACAAGATTCAGAACAGAGGTGTGAAATCTGGAAACACACCACCATTGTACTTGGTGAGAAAGGAGACATACGCAGATAGCTTTATCGAAAGAAAACTGAGAAAAATAGAAGTCTAGACTGAAGTCTAGACTAGTCTAGAGGGAGTCATCCTGTGTTCTTCCTGTATAGCAGATAGCTAAAAAGCCGTAGATTGGGATCAGGCCCCTTGACTAAAAGCCGCCTGGCAGCTTAGCCTTTATCGCTAACCCTTGAGTGCTGTCACATTTTAATGCACTTAGCCCTAATTGGAAGAGATGTGGCCTGAAAATGCTGATTGTGGCTCAAGTTAAGGTCAAGGCAACGCTATCTGTCTGGCTAGACTCAGATATTCACTTAGACAGGGAGGGAAATTCATTGCAGATTACTGGCTAGGCTGTTATATTGTGTGTGCTAGCATAGAGCCCTGACTTAGCCCGTGTTAAAAAAAATACATTTTAATATCAGTTTAAAAATGCTATATTTTCTTAACTGTTGTAAATAGTTTATATTCCCCTCTGTTTTCAAAACCAGCAAGCAAGTAGTTAAGAGGGATCAAAGACCTGACCCAAATGGATGACTTTTATTTGTTTAACGGACGGTGGAAAATGCCCGCAATCTGAAACACATCACACATTTGAAATATTTCAGATGTGTGTCTAATGTGCAACTGTAACCAACATGTTTTCATGGTAAGCATACAGCTATGTAAACCCATCCAAAGATGTTGCATTAATGTTAGAAGTTCAGAGGAAAAGAAAACACAGGATACTAACAGCCACATTCTAAATTAAAAAAAAAAATCCAGTAACTAATTGCTATATGTTTTTCTTTGCATCATTATTTAGGTAGTCTTAAATGTTATGTATTATAAAGATCCTTATGGCCTGATGAAAACATTTTTTATAATGTATCCAAGAAGAAACATTTTATTTAAAAAAAAAGATGCCTTGTTGCAGCAAAAAATATTTTCAGACCCTGTGTGCAAGTTGCCACAGAGCAGCACGTGTTTATTTAGAAAATTTGCCATGTGAACTTGTCTGCCCTTGATTACACAGCGTGTGCACAGTGGCCTTTAGCCGTACAGTCTTAAAACACTGAACAAATGAAACACAGAGAGAGCTCGCTGTTTTGGGATGAGGGGATTGAGCGTAGGACAAGGAATCAGAGCAGTTTGTTTTTATTAAAACATCTTCATCTGCTTATGCTAAAGTATCTGGCAGTGTGAAAGCAGGAGCCTGACGCTGGAGAGGCTCAAACCAGGCTCGCCATGTGTGTCTTGTTAAGGGCAGTTATGACAAATGGCAGCAGCTGTACAAACTAATCTCTCTGTTCTTTCACACATGGCGCCCAATTAACAATGGGCCACTGTCGGACTGTAATCCACAACCAGCCAACCTGCTCCTACTCCCGCTGGCTGAGTGAGGGAGAGGCAGTGCTTTACAGCAAATACAGTATAAATATGTTCATGCACGCACACGCACACACATACACACAGAAACACATTGCAGTGGCTGGCTGGGATGTATGTGCAGAGGGAAGTGGCCTGTCAGGGGCTACATTCCCACTGGGTTTGTAATGATGAAGTGCATGTTGCAGTGGTCACTGTCAGCTGGACTCCACTCAAATGAATACACACTCTTCATGAGACTAATGGCCTCCCATTTCTTGGGCCGTATGTTTCGCTTATCTATGCCTCAACTCCATTAGTACTGCAGATTTGCATAATGTGACTTGTGTAAATATATGGCTTTCATTTTGCCCTGAGAAGACAGAGAAAATTTGGATTTAAAGAACAACCAGAACAAAAAAAAAACTTTGGGAGTTGTCCATTAGAAGGAGCAGGATAAAGTTTGCAGTTTGGACAAGTCTCTTTAAGCCTAGTGCAGTCATCTCGGCATATGAGAGATGTGGTAAAGAAAAGTGGTGTTATGTGCCAGGCATGAGGTGGCAGGGGAGGGCCAGGAGCATGAATGAATGGAAGCTTCTGAATGGGGAAAAAAACACTAGGATTTGTTTCCATTGCATCCAAGAATCATTAAGCTTAGCCCCTCTGGCTGTGAATCTCAGTTCATGGACAAAGCCACAGGGTTCCTGCCCAGAACGTCACACAGAGAAAGAGAGAGAGACAGGGAGAGAGAACAGCACAAGACTTGGAAAGAGTGTAGGGTAGTCCTAACCAACACTGGCAAGAGTAATGATTACCCGCTCAATTTACAACACAGTCACACACACTAGGCCAGATCAGTCCATTACCCAGTGGATGAGTGTTTTTTTAAAGACCTGAAACATTACTAGAAACATTATAGTCCAAAAGCAATATAAAATGTAATACACTATTTAATTCCACCTTTTCTTATTTTGGTTCTTTGTGATATTTTGGTTTTAAAATGGACATTTTGGAAGAAACCGCCACCAGGATCAGGTGACACACTATCAGTGAGATACTGTGACAGGGAAGAGAATAGAAGACCTGTATTATAACCACTGTATTTTTTCCCCCCTTTTAATAAGGATTAATCAAATGATGAAATAAAATCCAGCTAGAAGAAGGGAAGTAGGGGTAAGAGGATCTGCTGTGCCCTTAAGAAAGGTTTAGGTAATGTGAGGACCACTTGGCATGCCTCTTAGCCTCCTTTCTCTCATTTTTTCATTACCTTTCTTTTGGTATACATAAAGATACACTTTATTTCAGTACACATCCATTTTGGTTATGTGGGTTTCAGTTTTGCCAGAGAAGAAAAAATTTTTTTTTTCCTTTTAGCTGGAATTGTGAGGTTTCAGAGAGAGAGTGAGTGTGGTTTGGCTGGTGGTGGCTAAGCGCTCGTACTTAAAGGAAGTCGCAGGTCCTATCAATTATTGCAGTAGTTCAGTAAGGTTCTCACTGTGAACACACACTCCTTCTTGCTCTCTCTGTCTCTCACACACAGAGACAGGAAGAGGTCCTCTCCACATGCATAATCACATGGGCCAACGGCAATCATGCTGCAACTTTGCTCATCCAGCATCTCCCAAGGAGATCAGATCACTGAGAGTGTATGTGCCTGTGGGCGCGAGTGTGTTTAGCTTAAGAAAGAAAGGGGGGGTCATGCCAACACACAACCACTGGAGAGAATTTTATTGTTATTTTATTGCCATTCTTTTCTGTGTTACATTATGGAAAAAGTCTTTAATGTGCAGTGTTAGTTACTGTACTATGCAAAAAAAATGATTGCATTAGTGAGCCAGTACATTATATTTTCAAACATTAATGTTGCACAAAAATGTCATTTACGAAAGCAACACATTACATAACAGACCACTTTTCAGACAAAAAAACATAACGAAGGCTGTTGGGTTTTGAATACAAAAAAAAAATAAAATACTTGTGATAGTCAAAGTCTCCAGAAGAGCTGTGGCAGATTCTTCAAAAGAGACTAAGAGTATCAAATGCATGTATATTTGTATTAATATATGTATGTATGCAATTAATTATATTAATTATAGCAAAGTGTTTGCAAGGGCTGGTGCTCTCTATCAATTAGCCGACTCATACATTCACTCATGAGCTCTTTCAACTGGTTCATCAGTTTTAATAAGAGCCAAAAGTCATTGGAACAGACTCTCTTTATACATTACTGTAGGAGTTTCCCAGTTTAAACTGCACATCCAGTCTTATTTCCTCAAGAGAATCTGGAACGTGTTCTCACACTTTAGCTGCCATGCAACTCAGTACGTCAGACAGTGTTTTATACTTGCACAAAAAAAAGGCTTTAAAACTTTCAAGAATGGTCCAGTGTTTGGGAACGCACTCCCGAGGGACCGCCGCCTCCCATGTCTGTGTCTTCATTGCTGCACTCGGTTCGGGCTGCAGCACTCCTATGCACTGAAAGGACTCCGCCGTCACCTGCCAGACTGCAGGAATGTTAATGCCGTGGCCTTGATAATTGGATTTTACACACACCGTCTGTGAGGAACACATACTCACACATACCCACACATACAAGTGTGCAGATGGACACTTTGGCTTGCTATTGTTTGGTGCCTGCCTCAAAGAGCTCAATAGAATCTGACTGTGTTTGCATAAGGCCTTACGTCTTCATAAAGAGTGTTTATAGCGCATGTCTGTTTGGCGGTTGTTATGGGTACCCTCGTAAAGCCACAGAAAACTGGCTGTGAAGGTGGTGAATGAGGTAGGAGAGATAAAGGGAAGGCCGAGCTACTGTGAAGAAAACGATCTGGACGGCAATGAGACAGAAGCATCACACAGACGCATCGATTTTGTAATAAAGTAAGAGTTCAAATAAAGTATTTCAATTAAAGATAAACCACTTATCCATCGTTAGTCCTGCTTGCAGAAATGTTTTTTTTTCTCGAACTTCATAGCTGTCCTTCAGCTATAAAGGTGTCATTCATTTCTAAAAACATAACTAAAATATTGTAGGCGACTTCCTGAGTGAACTTAGACACAGTGAGTCAGTAATAAGTGACTTACTTCCAGATGTCAAATATCATTCATTATACCTTCAGGGCTTCAGCATATAACAATCAGAGGAAGTCTTTTACCTGTATTTCTCACCATGTGTTGAGGTGTTAAAGCCCTTTGCATTAAGTGCGGATCATTATGGCTGTAACAGTCATATTTATGGCGTGTGTGATTGAGAAGCAGTGGAGGTGTTAGCGGTATGAGTGTGTGAGTGTGTGCTCAGCCTGGTTCAGGATATATACAGGACATGGTAGCCTCCCCTGCTCAGGGCCTCCTGCTCTGTTTCCCTCCGGCTGTAGCTCACTTGGCTCGAACGTCGCAACTCTAATGACCTAAATACTTTTAATTCACCTCAGAAAACCCTGGCGGCCAGTAAGCGGCTGCCCCCTTCCCATTACACATATGTTATATACACACATATGTATCCTTTGATAGTTAGACTGTAGCTAATGTAAGGTTTGTTTGTGTATAAATCCTGTTTCCTGTCTATAGAGCAAGGGAACAGTGGAGTGTTTGTTCCTCCTGACATTCTTTCCAGAGAATGTGGTTGTACAAGCGCTATCGAAGTTTGAAGTCCCTTTCTTTTTCAGGCCGCCTGTCTCTCTGCCTCTCTCTGTCTCTCTCTCTCTCTTTTTCTCTCGTACACAAAGGCACACACTTTCGTTCACACAAACTCCAACTGACGTCGAAATGATGTGTTGTGCTTGGCATGCACGCCTTATTTTCCTGTAATCTGTGTCAGAGTGAAGCATTTACAACAATTACCTCAGCACGCTCGACTCACAGCTGTAGTTTTGGCTGCTTGCTGGAGAAGAGGCGAGAGCTTCATGGCTGATCTCTGCCAGACGTACACCTCACCTCCCTCATCCCCATCTCGCTCCCTCCGAGTCGAGCGGCCCAGTCGATGGCTTGCCACTCCCTCCAAACTGGGGAAAGTTTGGCGCTTGAGACACTTTCACTTTGTAAGCGGTGGAAGATTTTACTGGCCGCTCGTCCTCATCTGAATATTTTCCATGTAAATTCTTCAGAAGCTGGGAAGTGCCTGTGCACCCGGGTTTAGTTTCTGGGTCATTTTTATGTCCTGCATTTTGTATTAGAATACTAATGGTGGTAGTAGTAATTTCACACTCTCCCCAAGCCAGAGGCTTGTTGTTAAAAGACAAGGCTCCTATTTTCAGGAACTATTTTCAGTCCAGTGAGTTCAGAATTCAGACCTTAGTCTGACCACCAACATGACCTGCTTGCCAGCGATTACCACAAGTGTCTAATGTCTAATATCTCTTCCTCATGCCTTCTCAATTATGTATCTGATTAGAAGTTTACCACGACATAATCATTGATCGTAAGCTTGCATGCTGAAACTTAAGGTAAGAAGGTGCTCAAAGGCTAGGTGGGTAACGAGATTTATTCTATCTACTGCTTTGAAAAGTTTCGAATAGTTAGTATTCCAAATCTAGCACACATAACAACTGTAACTGAGAACCCGGAGAAGCTGGACAACATAGAAAGGAGCTAATAAACAAGACAAACTGTCCCACTGCATTATTACCTTCATCCTGTTAGCAGGTTTCCATTTACAGCCCCAGTAATGAAGATAAGAAGTTGTTAAATGTTATCACATAGCAGTACACAGGAACTACAGAATTATTTCCTGGAAAGCAACAGTGATTTGTGTTGGGGTTTTTTTTTCTTCTAAGGTCAGTGTTTCAACATAAGGGTGTGCATTAAGTTGTGGGGTTTGTGCCTTGTGCGGTTTGGCTCTACAGCTGCGTCTGTACAGTACGTGTCTGTGTGATGGAGTATTTATAGTGTGATGTTGCGGAACACGCGACCCAATCAGCCGAGCTCGTAAAACACCTGTGTAAACATTGAGTATATCGCTCGAGATGGAGGAAAGAATCCTGTCAGCTCTCTCTCTCTCTCTCTCTCTCTCTCTCTCTCTCTCTCTCACTCGCTTGCTTGCTCACTCCTGCACAGAACACGAGGAGCACTCTGCTCTGCCCCTCCCTTTCCTGCAAATGAGAAAAAAATTTCCCTCCCTCATTTTTCCCTCGTTTTTTTTTCCTGAGAAGAACAATGAGGACACGCGTGGTGGGGAGGGCCCTCTCAGTGTGGCCCCTACAGAGCTTATATCTCTCTGTCCAGGAAGAGTGTGTATGTGTGTGTGTGTGTGTGTGTGTGTGTGTGTGTGTGTGTGTGTGATGCACGTGGGCCACCAGGGACCTCTAAATATTGTCTGTAAAGAGGCCTGCCAGAGCGGAACCCATTCCCAGATCAACACACACACATACTTATACACACACACACACACACACACACACACACACACACACACACACACACACACAAACAAGTGTCCTGCCTCACAACTTTTTTGTTTAGGGGAACTCCAAAACCCTCACACTGTTCCTTATCGAAAGTGATATACAACATGGATCATATCAGAATGCCACAGCACTTCAGTGTAAATACCTCCAGGCTTCTTGACAATATCCCACAAGGCTTCACCAACAAAGATGAATTACTGAGAACCCTTGAGTCATAATTATCTTAACAAATTTGGAACTGAGAATATGGACAATGAGTGTAGAGAAATGGAGGTGGTCATAATGTTATGCCTGATCTGTGTATATGCGTATATGGATATGGAATCCACTCCACATGCTAGCATTTATGCAGTCACCAAATCATTGGATTGCCCACTTTACAAATTGTATGACATCATCCAGCCTCACCGTCTAACTGTCGGTTGGTAGATCTGCACGGAAGTGTGCTAATCATCACCGGCTTTCTCGACAGCCCTCTGGCCCTGCGAGTTTTGTCTGCGCTCCATGTAACACTATCTGCAGAAAGGAACACAAAATGGAGGGCTTTGTGAGGGGAGATTAGCCTAGCAGCTCCTGATAAGGGATAAACCAAACAACGGCAACCTGAACATGGTACAAGAAGGCAAGCACAATTAGGATGTTTCATGTTATATGTGAAGTAGGTGTATGCAGAAATGCTGTATATGATTTCATTACTAAGAAGATGTTATTGGGGCTGCACAGCTAGATCAAATCCCAGAGACCTGTACATGGAAACGTCTCATAAAAATCATGCTTGTATGAAATATTGTAAAGTGTGTTTACAATATTTCATACAGTTTTATCAATGATGAAGACTATATTGGAGCTCTGGTGTAATATTTTATTTCATTAATATCATAGTATTTTGTTGAGTTGTAGTCTGCCGCGCTTAACACGTTGTTGGTGACATCTTGCTGTAGCAGCGTTTTTCTAAATTAGGATGTGAACTAGAGCTAGGAGATGCAGCCATAAATTTGAATAGTAAATTAATTTGAATCTAGAATTGCACTCGGAGAGTCCAAGGCCAAAAGGCAAGTCTTTTTTACGGCATGTTTGCTCAGGTGCGACAAACCCGGTTCATTTCTGCCCGATCATGCAACAATAATACCTGCTGCGACTCGGATCTGGGTTCTATGCTAGCACCAGGTTTCATGACAATCAGCCTTGTGGTTTTCCATAATCCTGCTGACAGAAAAACCAACCACAGTACTAAAGTATTTCGTAAAGAATTTTGTTCCTCACATGGTTTTTGATGCGAGCACGGCTGCTCCATGTTCTTTCTCCATCTCAAAATCTGACAAAATGTGATGCACAGCTATATCTAGCTAGTTAGGTAGATGTCAGCTAACTAACATTAAAGCTTTCACTGATACTCAGTAGTGCTAGTTTGCCACCAGCTGAAAATCATTCCTTTGATGAGACACTACTTCTTAGTTTTTTTTGGCAAAGTAACTGCCACAGAGTCTAGTCAATCAAGACCAAGGCTTAAAAAGACCTCTGTATAATATGGAGACACATCCTCTTAAAAAAAAAAAGCAAGTTCAGTTTCAAATCTGATGAGAAAAATGAAATAAATTCAACAGCCATATACATTAATTTCATCTATGGTATATTTTTATGATCAAACACACCTGGTCTATGCATGTGCTGTGTATAGGAACCTTAGCAAATAGAAAAATTATATAATAATTGTTCCTGAAAACAAATATGCACAGAAGAACTTTGAATGTGGGGGGGTTAGTATCAGCATGTACTGGTGGGGATTAGTGCTCAGGTTTGAATCTTTATCAGCTCATTAGTGCTTCAGTTGAGTAACTTGTGCAGCACAAAGTTTAGACCTGCATATGGACTCTTGGCAGACAGGCTATTTAGACACTTGGATATCATTTCACATTTTTGAGGCTAT
Source organism: Doras micropoeus (assembly GCA_028566355.1). NCBI lineage: Eukaryota > Metazoa > Chordata > Actinopteri > Siluriformes > Doradidae > Doras > Doras micropoeus. The sequence goes on along the minus strand of JAOUQY010000044.1, from coordinate 14,131,272 downwards.
TATGTAATTTCATAACCCAAAAAACAGACATATGAGTTTATTTGTTGTTGTTGTTTGATTATTTTTTTCAGCGTTTTCTTGGCTCACCTATATCTGAAAATAAGCTTTAATTAAATCTAATATTTAAGTAGTAAAATGAATAGGGAAAAGACGACAGACATAGTCGTGCACCCGATAATCTCCTTAGGACTTTTTAATGCATTGATATGAGGGAAAAACAGCTTTGGCTTTATTTAAGAGGCATAAAAGAAAGCCCTTTCTTTGAACATTTTTTACTTCTTTCCCTTCCTCACATTTCCATGATGGTTATTCATTTTGATATCTGTGACTAATTGGTTTGAATCACTGACCTGTCCAATGAATACAGTACATCACTGAGCATTTAGAGCTGGGTAATGAAGAATAATATGTTGACTGGGTATGTTACACTATAGATGCACTCCTTTTCTGGAACTTTTTATTCTCTCTGTGCAGTACAGTAAGAGTGATTAGGCATGCAGAACAGTATGTATTGAACACATTAGTTCGGCTTATAGCATTACATAGGGCCTAAGGCAGGGTTGTGATTACTGGCAGTATCCATTCAGCTGTTTATATGAATGGTTGAGAACTCTGGGACATGTCTAATCCATGCAAAAAATACACAACATTGTTCAGTTAAATGTGAAGGAGGGAGTGCTGTGTTGAGAGTTGGCATGTTTATGCTGGCATTAATGAGACGTATTGGGGGTTTGAGCAAGGCAGTGAGGTCATATACGCCCTCTTTGGGGGATCCTGATGTTTATATTCTATATAAGTGAAAAATGTGAATGTGTTCCACAAATTGTAAGGGCACACTAACTGTTTCCAGCAGTGATTCTGAGTTTGATGGGGTGTTAAACTTACAGGCACTGACATACCCTTTTGTAAAACAAGTATTCCACTGAACTAACCAGAGCATGAGGCACTATGAGCAGAGTAGGAGATGGCTGGTGAAGACTTATCGCTCGACTGGACATGTGTCATTTGTTCAGCCTAACAGAGCACTCATTCATTTAGCCTTCCATGAACGTGGCTCATAGAGATGTAAGGGCCAGCATTGTTTGTGTTCTGCGATGCCTAATCACTGTGGATTGGACAACGTATTAAAACTTTGGCTACAGCTTGAAGACTTTGTCTGAGGAGGAGACGGCAGTGATGGATGTATTCTTTTGGTAACGACTGCAGTAAGAGGCTTAAAGAGAATTGAAAGGATTTTGGTCATACGTTTTGGCGTTCAACAACATATAATAGTTCCCATTGTCCTGCTTTACACTCCACTCTGCATACGACAACTGTCTTGTTTTTACAGACCACGGACATATAATGGAGTGTTAGATCCCCACTACTCTCCTACCTCCCTCTTCAGCATAGGCCTTTAAGGACTGATTACACAAACGTTTACGTCTTCCACAGAGTGCCGCAGGAGAGATAAAGGGTGGCTGATGCTTATCCCCATCCCACACAGTAGAAACCACTAAGACGGAACGTAAACCAAGCATCACAGACAGACTTTCATGTTCTCCATTACATATGCGGTTGCTCAGCTCACATCTTAATTGATAGTCTCTAGATCGGGCTTCCATTGTTAGTTACCCTGCTAACCGTACCCAATTGTCATGAGGATCACAATGAAGGCAGGAAGCCACAACACCTTGGCACAAGTTTGAATTTAGAGTCCTCCTGGAAGTGTGACATTTGTTCCTTTTAAATCTTTGATGACGCTGAGCTGTTCGAGAAAAAAACCCAGTATAAAGCGCTCGCTTGTTTCAGGTTAGCTATGCGGAATCAGAGAACAAAAGGATAGCTCACAGAGGGATGGTTGGAGGCCAAGCACAGGGGTAGCAAAGAGGCTAAATTTAGCTTGGTGTCCGGCGCAGTGCACTACGTGCATGGACTCACAACTCTTCATACAGTATGTATGATAATCATTCCACTTTTCAACACTGGACAAAGCAGTCTGTATGTCCCAGCTCCAACAGCGCAAGCCTAAAAATACACATATGGACATATGTGTGTGTTTTTATTTATTTATTTATATATTTATTCTTCTGCTTAGCCATGCCTGTTTCAGACTCTCTTCTCTAGAAGAATGTGATTCAACTAAAAATACAGTGTCTTGTAAGTTTCTTTTTCCTTTTTTTAACCAGCATTTTAAAATAATTAGAAATATGTTTATTAATGTTCCTTTCTATAATTCATCTCCAACAGACACCAGCCATGTTGTAAGCTTTTGTTTTATTTAAATACAGGGAACTTTGTCCCATGAGCACTAAGGGTTAAAGCCGCAAACGTCTTCCATAGAACTGCAGCTGCCAAGGTTAAATGAGGTGATAGCAAATTGTTTACTTACTGAAATGTTCTATCAAGTTTGGCTGGTTTGTCATTAAGCCGGCCTTCTCAGGCTGTTGGGACGGTTGTGTAAGTTGTATTAGTGGCCTGTAATCTAACTGCATGGCTGCCAGAGACACTGTCTGCCTTGTAAAGATTATTCAAAGAATTATTCCCTTTTCTTTTCAAAACCACCTTTCTCAGTGAAAAGACGCATGCCTTTAGATAACAGACATTTCTTTGAAGAACAGTGTACTACTAAAGCGCAAGCTTATAGAAAAAAAAACACTAATCATTTTGCCCTTAGCATTCTTAGCTTTTGATTTTTTTTGCCACTTGGTTTTCTTTGTATGCAGAACCCACAGTGACATGGAGTAATTTATGTCAATGGCCCCAAGTCACATCTAATCCCCCAACCCTGTCTCTGCTTGCCCACCCATGGTCTTTTAACCAGAGTGGCTTATGACCCAGTTTATCTTCCTTTAAATGGCTCTTGATAAGGTTCTCGTCTCAAACTGGTGTGCTTCTGCAGGCTGTTTGCTCTTTCTAGCTTTCCCAGAGCTCATCTGGGTTTGTCATTCCTGAGCTCTGGAGTTCTAGTCTTTCAGCTCACAAAGCACAGGAATCAATGGTGTAGAGAAAAGGCATGAACCACAACTTAGTGATGATGGATGGTCATTGCTGAGCTTGCTGGAGTCTGCTAGGCTGCTGAGACCTGAAGCCAAGACCTGTACAGACCTTAATTCTTATTCTTAATCTTCACTCTGCCATGTATCTGCAGAAGACGTGGTGCTATGATGAATTTGTATGAATGTGGAACAGTGACAAAACCACCATATCTTCCTATGATGCCAGTGTACAGTATATATATATATATGCGTGCGTGTGTGTGTGTGTGTGTAAAACTATGAACTATGCATGTTTTTAACATCATAGGCTACCTGTAACCTTTATCTCAGTATCCCTGTATCTTGATCTGATAGTATCTATTTACTTTACTCGAGAACTTTTGTCTGCAGATGTACAAGTTCGGTTTAGGCCGTAACCTAATGCAAGTTCATCGAGGCAGGAGTGTTACAGAATTAGCTATCGCTGTTCTAAGCGCTCGGGTAGCTGCGGCTGATGCATTTACGTGCTGTTGTTGTGTTGATCATTTCCTCTGCCGAAAGCTCTTATGAAGAACGGCGGATGAAATGAGACGTGATTTAGAGAGGTCTGTCACAATGCAAGTGGCCACAGTTGCCGCTTCCTACTTTTGTGTGGATGAGGACCCGGGGGTGGAGCAGCGGATGCATGGCCCTGGCGCTTGGCCCCGGCAGAGGGAAGGAAACTCGGTGTCAAAGGCAGCCCTGTTATCTGAGGCAAAGGCGTACGCTCTGCCTCAGCGGCTGTGTCATCGTCACAACAGGAGAGATCAGATACAGCAGACCAACTGAAGGTTTTCTTGATTAGACAAAAGTGTTTTTGCAGCTCCTTAAAAGTCCTCCTGGGCCTCAGACTTGAGAGAGGTGTGGCAGAACTCGAGCCTTCATCTAAGTCTACTTTTGAGTATTTGTTTTTTTTCAGACTCGCACAGGGTGTGCAGGGTTTTCTAATAACCTTGAAAGAAGCCCTGCAGGCCCCAGTTCACCGAGTGCATATGGCATATTTCTGCTCAGTGTGCCGAGGCTGCCCCTGACAGAGGCCCCCCACCCCATGCCTGCTCATGCACACACACACACCCACACACACTGAAGCCCCCCCCATCGCAAAGAGTGCTCCCAGTAGATATGCTCTATGGCTTCTCACAGACTCCATGAAGGAAATGCATTATGTGTAAAAGGAATTCCATATGGTGACATATGATCTGTGTAATTCCTTCAATTGATAAAAAAGCCCTACCTTTGTGTCTGCTTGGCACGAATAGTTTATAAGAAGCCTCCTCCTAATGTATTTTTTCTGCTTGTTCTTCCTGGGGCCAGACTGAGGCCTGAGCATTACTGAACAATGTCTGCACTTGGGAGTGTGTGGGCTCCAGAGTTTGCCATGGCGAATATTTGCAGACAGAGGTCTGAGCTGTTCCAGGTAAGGTGTGCCAAGCTCAAGTGGCTTGGACAGGGTGAAAAGGAAGTGTTGCAACACTTCAGCCAACCACCTGGGACTCCAGCCGAAACCCTTGTGCCCGTTACCTGGACCTGAGATCAGCCCTGGGACTGGGTTGTGACTTCACTTCTAGTGCCTCTCTATGTGAAAACAAAACACTTAGGCATGTGGGCTGGAGGAATATGTACATGTGAACACTTGCCAAGAGTGCAGATTATTGAGTGGGGTCCAATTGTGGCCCTTTGATATCTTCACTAGTTCCCATGACGCAGTGGCGTGTCCAGCTATATGCATGCAGATAACATTTTATAGCTTTTGGATTGCAGCCTATTCAAGCACTTGGGGACTGTTATTTTCGCATTAACATTTAATGTTGTATATCTAAAAGAAGTATGAGTGTGAAAAAAAAGCATTTGAGGGGATGTTGAGACTTATATTGGTTTAGTCATTCTAGGTACAGCTGTACTAGCTATCTTAATTGTAATTGCTGAGCTACAAACTCATAGTGTTTTCCTCACATACCCATTCTATGGATAGGAAAGATTTATAACACTTGAGTTTAGACAAAATATTTATCATACATGCATGATGCTGTACCCTGTTACTGTAAAATGATACAGGTTTTCCTTGTTGAACATAGACACTTACTGCATTCCTCTAGGCTTACGAATCAGGGGAAAATACCTTGCAGATGCCGGGCAACATCTTAATACCTGAATTTAAGCCTGACCACTGTAATGTTCACTTCTTAACAACATGAAACAAAGGGTTTATCACAGGGGTGTCCAGCCTTATCCACAAAGGGATGGTGTGGGTGCAGGTTTTCCTTCCAGTTAAGCAGGAGCCACACCTCATTCCACCTGTTTAATCAATGGATCCAATCAGTGGATCTTGACTTTCGGTAGTGTGTGGCTTCTGCTTGGTTAGAAAGAAAACCTGCACACACACACACACTGGCCCTTCTCAGATAAGATTGGACACCACTGGTTTATCAGATGTGTACATGTTTATGGCTGAGAGCTAAAAAGGCAGTGAAGTTTAGCAGGGTCTTTCCTAAGATAATCGCTGCATGCGATAATAATTAATACACAAGATGGTAACATATGTGGGCTGTAAAGATTACTCTAGAAGTGTTTAGGCCTTCTAGGAAAGATCTAAACTCATAGATTAGTGTGCCATTCACATAAAGTGTTGAAAAATTAGGTCCACAGCAAAAAAGAAGCAGCAATTCTCCCCAATATTGTTTACCTTCCAGATAAGTGCTGTCTGATCCGCTACCTGGCTTCAACCTCAACCTCTTTTCTGAAAAATTCAAAGCAGCATGCTCAGATGAATGCAGATCCAGGCAGATTGTGAAGAAAGACCAAGCAAGAAAGACCTCTACAGAGAGGTAGCACTGTAGCAAAGGACCTCGGACAGAGAAGTCCTGAGTTGGCTCATGGAAAGGCTTATTGGTCAAAAGTCAAAAGATATTCACACATTATTATACATTTCGAGGGCTTTTCTTGACCTTGCCCGTTAATGCCCGCGTCTCTTAATGCATCGGTAGTGTGGTTGGTTAAAAATCCACCTTTTGAGGAATATTAACACCTCTCCTCTGAATCTGTCTGGATGACAGCTGAGTATTGTTCTTATCATTCTAGTGCTCTGACACTCTGCCAGAAAACTGAAGTGCACACAAAGGCCTTTTGCATTCCCAGCCCCTACGGCATGGGAGGGTGACGGCAGCCACACTGTGCAGGGAAGCCTGCTATAATTCTCATGCTACAGAACATAGATTACAAAAAGAGCAACACATTTTTGCACTCCGCTGCAGTCTTTTTCTCCCTCGCACAAGGCTTTCTCTTGTCCTTACTTGATATGTGGCATTTGTTGAGTCAGCCAGGAAAAGAAATATTTATATATTCAAGACAAATCTTTTATTCAATGTGTGGCCACTTCTATAAATAATGTATTTCAATGATGTATTATTATGTAAAAGCCTGAATAAATTTCAAAATTTGTTAGACAGCTTCAAATAAACATACTGAATATGAGTAAGTAGTAGCCTTGCATAATAGAACTAAACTCTTTTTAGACTTCTTAAGTTGTCTTTCATTCGACCATTAAGACTATTTTTTACCTTAAACGTGCTTTAAGATATTTACATTTTATGCTGGAAGAGAAAAAAGCACAATGTCTGACGAGCACAGGACATTCAGCTGCTAACGTATGAGATTCTGTTAATAGCAGCATTCCTCAACATCTGCTTAATGCCAGACTTTGTGTAACATTGTTTATGGTGTTGGAACAACAGAATCTGAAATTCATTTAGCGGTTCCTCTTCTCACTGTCGCATGTATAAACTGAACACTGGAGCCAAACCACATGTTGTTACTGCTGCAGCCCAGGGCCGCCTTAGCAAGCCTCAGGAGCACATGGCAGATTTGCCTTTCTGAGTGTCTGCCAGGGAGGAAGGACCCTGCAACTAACAGAACGTGAATTATGGCATAGCATCTGCCCATTATAAAGGACTACCCGAAATGCGCTGAGATCACCGGTCTGCCTCTGCAGCTGATTGGCCCATTGCCTGTCTTCTGACCTTGTAGCGGGCATCCTGGACTCTCCAGAGCTGAATGAGCGCTTCCTTCATTATGCTTGTGTTAATCATCAGCCACTGGCCTGCTGAAACTTTCCACCTGAGAGGCTTTATCAGGAGAAGCGGCTTCATGCTCTTGTAGTGTCCCTTCACGGGTGTCTGATCCAGTGCTGTAGCCCATGTTCCTTAAATTGAATTTAAAAGCTTCTGGAGGATGTATATCCAATAATAATAGATTTGTGGCGGGGAATGTTGAGCTTTAAGTTTAAAATTTTAACTCTTCAACTGGGGATCATAAATATACCCACAGAAAACTACCAGGTACCTGATGAAGCCACAATGCAGTACACCGCGTTGATCCGGCTATGCAGCATTCTACATGGCTGCTTTGAGTTAACATGCATCTGTTATGTGTTTCACATGGTCCACTGTACGCTATGCTCATTACCCAGATCAAGCATTTAACGGAGTTGCAGGGGCCCAGGAGTCTTTAGTCTTTAGTTAAGACCTTGTGAAGGTTCTAACCCTAGGTTTTGTTTACCATTTGGTAAAGCAGGTGATCTGTGTGAATTATAATACACAACAGCATTAAAGATGAAATAAATACTGCTTAGGCTAGTGGCTTTGGGTAGTAGTGAGGGGGTGATGGACATCTTTTTTTTATATCAAGGGTAGGAGCAGTCATTTATAACTGCCATTCTCACACTGAAGCTCCTCCCGAAGATATAGGCTACCTAATTTTGCCTTTTCTGAATGAGAGAAAGACAGACTCAACATCGAGAGTACTTTTCTAGTAATTGAATGTTGTGGCAGAAACAGACCACGAGAGACTTCGGCAGCATCTATTTTCACTTGGTGAGTGTTTTTTGAGTCTGAAATTAAGGTTGGGGTAGCAATATAAGAGTGCTCCGACATCTGTTAGCTATGCTGTTTTTATGTTTGCAATGACACGTTTAATTAAGCACTTTCCTCCCATGTTTTGTTCTGAGCATGCGTTTTGGCGGCACAGCCTAAATGAGTGAATGCTTTGCTTCTTTGTCAGTTTTGTGCCAAGATCTAGCCTTGGATGTGGTGTTATATGTCCAGTAAGACATTTAGCATCCTAATTTGGGTACAAGTGAATGTGTGTGTGTTGTAGCGTATATGTAAATGGTTGCTTTGCCCTTGGGCCGAGCTGGACATCGGCCATAGTTGGATACTCCGCCCCTGCCACCTTGGCACTTTGCCCCACCTCCTCGTGAAGGAGTTGGCACTCGGCTGACCATCTTCCTCTCTACACACACAGGCCTGCTCAGGACCGGAACCTGGCATGGTCACAACCTGCAGCGTAAGGAATCCTTGTTGCCTTGTAAACATTGCCATGTAAGCAGGATTTTCTTAGAAACACATCTAAAATCACCTTTAGCATTTCAGGTTCTGATTCAGGTTCATAATAGACACATAGACACAACTACAGTCCGTGTCCTTGAATTATAGGATTAGTTATGAATGAGTATTTTACATATTATTTATTACCTATTACCATATTTTCCCACTTGTTTGACAACTAGTCTTTTCGCAGTTCATCGGAACTTTGAGAAACATTCAATGGACACAAAGCAGTATAATACCAGGTGAATTAAAAGATTATATGCATTCAGCTCCTAATCTGGTCTTAAATAAAGTGAAAATAATGACACAGCTGTGGGAGAATATTACATCATTGGATTAGTGATGTATTAGAGTTTCTATAACCAATTATGCTGTTTCATAAATTTCTTTTGTGAGCCTAACAAAGATGTTATTGAGGAAACATTGTTGTTGTTTTTTTTTCAAACATGAGTGCAACTATAATGTACAGTCAGCTGCAGACGTATTGGCATTCTTGGTAAAGGTTAAATAAATTTGAGTAAAATGTTAACTAACATAAATGTACTTTAGTTAAAGGCTAGATTTCTCTCGTATTTCAATGTGAATTTAAGCTAATTAACCATAATTTTCATAACCTTTTCTTTAAGCCTTCTTTACCAAGAGTGCCAGTAATTGTGGAACCGACTGTAACAGCATACAGCATCTTAAATGATCTTAGTCCACAATTATTGTAAATCTACAGCACATCAAACATCCTATTGGAGTGTGAATATTTATAAACGTTCCCATCATTTAGATGATTTTTTTTATTATTTAAATAACACCGGGCAACAAAAATGTAACTTTTTTGTCCCACGAACTAAACTAGTACTAGGACCATATAGTATAAACTAAATTCAAATCTGTTTTTAGAATTTTTCTATCAGGCATGATTTTAAGTTATTTATTCATAAATAAGGCAGATATTACATTTAAAAATAATGTACAAACATACTTCTAAAATGTAGAAGTGTATGATTTTTGCCCATGTCTGGCCTCAGGAACATCCTTCTGTAGTGTCCAGCAATAATCTGCCAACACAGAGGGGCTTCACTTTCCTCAGTACTGCTTTTCCATGTCCATGTGAGTGTAAGGGAACAAAACAAAAACTATGGATAATGGAGAAATTCTGAAAACATATTTGGATTAAGAGTGCAAAAATACATAAGAAACTTTTTTTTGGGGACAAAAATCTTAATCTTATCTAATGTTATTGATGTAAATGTCACTGTACATGTGCCAAAAGTTTTGAGTATGAAGAGTTTCGTGTGATTTTTGCTGGAGATATGGTTCACACAACATGTTCTGACAGAGTGAACATAACTTTGAGGTGAGACAGCATTTTACAGTGTGCCTCACACATGTATGTGTGTATGCATATGTGTGTGTGTATGTGTGTGTGGTGTGTGTGAGTGAGAAAACTGCACTCATGTCCCTAAAATGTCCCCACCCAGTTTGTTTGCACTCATATTTAATTTGTAATATTTGAATATTGTATGCAAATTGTGTGTTTGTGTATGTGTGTGTATGTTGAGTAAATTGGGTCTATGAGAAAGGACTCAGGTGTGACAGCGCATTCAGTAGGTGTAACTTAAGCACATCAGAGAGTAAAATATATTTTGTACAAAATTGCATCCAGCCCAGACTGCTGGCCATGAAGGAGCCCCGGAATTGCGATTGCGATGTTAGGAAGCGGCTGCCGTTACTCTGCGCTACTCTGACTTGGAAAGTGAGAGATGAAAGAAAGGAGGCAGACTGTTAAAGGCCTGTCTGAGTCTGGGGCTCTAGTGCATGAGACTCTAGTAGCCTTACTGACCTCCCATACACACTCAGACACACACGCTCGCCGACACCCCCCCCTCGCCATGACCCCCCCTTTCACCACAGGCCCCCTGTTGTGTCATTCACAACTCTCCTCTCTCACTCCCTCTCTGTCTTTCTGCCTCTCTCTTGAACTTTTCCTTTAATTCGTCTCCCCGTCTGCCCCCTCCCAGTCTCTCCTCCTCTTAACTACTTGTGTGGAGTTAATGGACTGTTTTGGCTGGGCTCCAGCCACTGAGTGTCACCTCATTAGTGTTCTTCCAGACAGGAGCTCTGTACGGTGGAATGTCATTGGTTGCCACCCAGCCCCTCGCCCTCTTTTGCACTCACCTCCATGAATGGAGAAATGTGCATGCATAATTAAATCTATAGTCTCACTCTCTATTCCTGCACCATTCTCTCTTTCTGTGCCCACCTCCCCTGCCCGGCTTGCGACGGCGACAAAAGGACTGTTGGCCAGTTGCCATAGCCGAGGCCGAATCGGCCCGGACCTCCCCCCACTGTCCCACGACACCACGCACACTCATGCAAATGGGCCGCTCACTCAGCCAATCAAGTAACAATACACATCCAAGTGGCATGCTGTCACTGGGAAGGGGAGATACCCTGATGAGATGTCATACAATTTCAGTCAATGCAGTCTTTACTACTGCTATAAATACCCTGCAGACAAACACAAGAGGGTAGGAGCTGTGTGCTAATCTCCCTACATAATGTCCATGCTGTTGCAGGCATATCGGTGTTAAAAACGATATTGAAATTATAAGTGGCAATTGAAGATTATTGAATTGTTTGTTAATAATCCATTTTCTCAGTGTATTAAAAAAAGTCCGGGAGTTATATTTCTACTGAGATGCACAATAGCGTTTCACATTTTAAAATAAAATAATAATAGTAGGGCTTGGTTTATCCGCCGATAAACGTTAATGATTCAAATGTTCTACAACTGAGTTGTACAAAACATCACGACCACAATGGCATGCTTTCAGAAAAGTCATTCCCTATATTCAAAGACTTGAGTTGTGTCACTCAACATCATGTGCATTTGATGCACTAAAGATTTTGGCCGATTTACTTTAAAATGGGAAGTTCCTTTATTATCTTCTGTAGTGATCTTGCTTTCATTTTTAGGTCTGAGCTTATTGACAGCTGATTATCTTTTTCAACTAGGGATGTGTAGGGATCCTTATCACTGAGGCAGATGCCATGCACATCTCAATGCAGTGCCAATGATCTGATACATCTGCGGTACATTATGATTCACCCATATTGCAATGCAGTGTGATGCTATCCAATTCGATATGGTGTAGGACACGCCCCCAACTTGTGTTACGCTTTGGCCGAGAGACTTGAGAAGAATTGGACACTGACAACAGTGAAGATGACATGAATCTGTCTAATATAACATTTTTGGTCACAAATAAAGGCATAAGGCCTCTAATAAGAATTATATAT
>JAOUQY010000044.1:14070997-14090493 GCA_028566355.1 Doras micropoeus | reverse complement strand
TTTTTTTTTCCGTTAAGACCCTTGTTTAAAATTATAATTTGATGGACGTAATACTGCCTTTTCCTTAGTTTAGCCCAGTAGAATTCTCATTGATAATTTCCCATTTTCTAGGAAATGATTTCATGTTGCTTATTGAATAAGTTTGCACGTAAATACGTTAGACCATACAGGTCCATTATAAGTAACGTATCACTCTTTGTCACAAGCACCCAAAGTTCCTGTTTAGTTTTCCCCTGTTACCGCAGCCTTGCTCCTAGATATCTTGTAACCAAGTGCAGGTCAGCGTCGGAGACAGAAACAGACAGAATGCATTTAACTGGTACAAAATTATCATGGCATCCTAACACTACATGTGTGCAGTGTGTGTCTCAGATTCACATTAATTTCTTCATTAAAGTGCTTAATATTAAAAACAGAAAAAAAACATGATTTTAGTATGTTTTTGGAGAGGTGTACAGAAATGCTGGTGTTCTAAAGTCATTTATGGTCTATAAATGTATATGTATATATTTACTTATTTGGGTTTAGCTTTCTCCAACAATGAATTTATTCACATTCATTGATTTGTCTTATGAATTTAAAATGCTCATGAGTTTATGAATGTTTTGTATAAATTGAATACTATAGTAGTATTTCCTTTTCTTTACCATTTCACAGCAGCGTATTTAATGTGAACTGGTTTGGCTTATATGACGTTAAGCAATGTGGTAGAATACTGTTATAAAAGTAGAAACAGTTCTGCGTGTGTGTGTGTGTGTGTGTGTGTGTGTGTGTGTGTGTGCGTGGCAGTTTTGTTCAGCGGGAAAGGCCCGGTTCGAGGCTAGAGTTTTCCACCCTACTCTAATTGAATTCATCTGCACGCGGCTTCATGATAATTAGTGGTTTTCTCCTGCCTTGCTCCTGAGTTAGAGTAATGGCAAGCCTTCGCTTTTATTGCTCTCTGGTTTGGCAGAGCTGGACGAAGACTGAGATATGTACTGCTCCCCACCACAGATGTACTGTAAAGCTCTGAGCTTTTTTAAAAGACAGAGAAAGTTTTGCCCATTGATAGGTTTTTCATATCCCGGAGTGTAGCCCATGAAACCTCTCTTCTCTTGTCACGCTGCAATTATCTTAAGTGTTAACATGTTTTAATTCTGCCAAAGCTTGGACCATTATACATAATTACACGTGGATGAAAAGAATGTTGAAATAGAGGTCACACTTTTATGGTTAAAAGATAGATGGCTAGATAAAGCGACAGAGACAGACCCATAGGGGAAGGTATATACGCGTGGTTGGAAGAATACGTCGTCTTTTAGTGTGAGGATCTTGTGTGTGCGGAGGTGCAGCGGTTCTGCTAGTAATTACAGTTTTTTTACTGCCTTAGCCACACACTTAATATCTTTTGTTTAAACCACAATCCACTGAATAAGGAGAAGTGCCACAAACAGACAAGGTAATATACTGTATCAGGCATTCATTGTGTTTATGCAAGCCGGATCTTTTATGTGCTCCTGCATAGTGATTTGTATAGTGCAGGCCTGACCCATGTCAGACCTGTGGCTTTTGAGGCACCTAGCAGGGTAAATAACATCTCCGGTATACCCTGGCCTTTATGCAGGGTGATTTATCATAGGTTATAATGAGTTGTATTGACACCTGCATTCCCCTGCCGGCCCTTTGTTAGCCGTGTGGTGTAACACGGGGGCCGTATGCATTACAGTCGTCATCGGGGAGTCACCTTACAGCCATACAGCCGGCCCTTCCCAGCATGCCGTGGGGCTTGGCACTCCCTGTAGCCCTGTCTGCAACCTGAGAATGAGTGTCTAGACTCCAGACGCTCGGCAGGGCCCACTCACTGTGCCGATGCTCGTTCCTCTCTATTTTCTCTTTATCTCTCACGCTGGTGCTCCTGTTTACGCTTTCTTGCTATTCTTTGTCCTTTGTCTTTCTGCTTCTGTCTCTTTCTCTCACTTGCTTTTAGTATCTTTTTTTCCCATGTCTCGCTTTCCTCACTCTCTTGTTTTTTCCCCTCCTCTCTTGACTTGTTAACCCTCAATTAGCCATTAAATAGGACGCAGATGGAGGCATTAGTGTTTAGATTGTTATCAGTAAAAAAAAGACTAGAGAGTAGATTTAGACTAGGTTGCAGGGGGTGCTTGAAAGCGCGTATGTATATGTGTGATTACCTTTCTTGTCGCTGAGGTGACAACTGTTTGAGCATATCTCGTTTGCAGTAATTATCTATGTACACAAGGGTTTTATAGCAGCGCCAGGGTATGACCAAATTAACTACTTAAGATATTCTAGCCTTGCCAGCTTTTTGTCCGAGCTATATAAGTATATGAGGTTTTCCTCCTTGGACAGCCCTGAGGCACATTCATTCTATAAGCCTTTTCTACAAGCCTTTTTTATGCAAAGTTTCTCAAAATTTGAAAAGTTTGATTCTTGTTCACAATTGTAAAAAGTACAGAGATGCTCAAATAGATCCAGGTTTCAAAACCATATAGCCATTTGGTATTTTTTTGTCATTGTGCTAATACATAAAACAATAGTGCAGGAATGAAATGTATTTATTTTGAGCTCTTTTTAAAGTACCAACACCTTGAATATTTTTTGTGGTTAGAATGATCAATAACCGCTGGCCATAAGCCACTTTATTGAACTCTTGTGTAAAAGCAATATCACGTTTGCAATCATATTGAAAAACAGCCATGCTGATATTCAGTACAACAGCAGTTCTATAAACAAGAAATGACTATAGAGTAACTGAGCATTTTAGACACAATATGGCCAAATATTAAATTTTGCTTTGCTCCGTCGATGAAAATATTTTCCAAAGAAGCCAACGCTGGAACACAGACTGACTGACAGCACATACGGGAATAACAGTTTCAATATAACAAACTGTTGCTAGATGTGGATTTCTTGTAGCACAGTGAAACAGAGTGAAACAAACAGCATAATGTACCAGTGCTGCTGTACTGAATATCAGCACTCTTGGCACTCAGCATGATTGGCAATCAAATTAGAGGACCCCAGCTAACTGTTATATAATCTGTAATATGCGCCCAGTCTCAGTTGTCAGGTGAACATAAATGTGGCACTGTCTAATTCTATTTAGTATCAAACAGGTTTCAGATAGTTATCTCTTTTATAACATTTTATAAAATGAGATATAAGTATTTATATGTATTTTAGTGTTTTGAGTGTCTCTTTTGCTTCCTTTTGCTGGAATCCACATGGACTTTTTTAATTTATGCACTCCATGTGGCATGCTAGAATATCCCTGTACAATGAGAAAAAGACAAATTAGCAATATTTGAAAAAAAAAAAAAAACAGTAAGAAAGGAAACAACAGTGCGTGCAGACGACACCACACGGTTTGAAGCTGCATAGTAATTGGCTAATAATAATAATAATAATAATAATAATAAATAATAATAAATAATAAACAAGGATAGTTTTCTATAAAAAAATAAATTAATACAAATATAAAATAAACTAAAAATAAAAATACTGAAAAATTTCAGCGCAAACATTTTATAGAAAGTATATTATAGCATATTATAGACAGTCATTTTGGTGTCACCCCTTCTGATAGTGCCACCTGATGTGGTCTACACGCCCACCCCCCACCCTCTTATTACACCAGCTTTAATAAATATTCAGATTAAATCAAATCAGTCTGCACTATTATTATTATAATTTATAGCATCCCATTCCATAAAAACAACTCTTTTAATGTTTAACAAATCCAAAACTATACCAAGTTAATCTATGTATGTGACGTTTCTAGCTTGTCATAAGCTATAGGTCATGGATGCTATATGTATCTAATTTAGATGACATAGACCCAGAGGATTAAGCACAGATTTAAATGGGCATGTGGTTGGAGGTGCAGCTATTAGGGCTAACGGCCACTTTCTCATGATAAGCTCTTAAAACACTACTCATGCCATCTATCCATAGTGAAGAGCAAGAACCTTGACCTTGATGCCACGATACCGCAAGAGGAATTTCTGTGTCCTTGGACAGGTCCGACTTTCATACTGTAATAAATACACTAGAATAGGTAATCTTACAGATATAACAGGTAAGGTTATGAATATAAATGGGATTCAGGCCTGGATTAGCTGTAGTTTGTGACAATTAGCTGTATGCACAGAGACAAAATTAAAAAAAAAAAGAAAAATGAGTGCAAACCCTGACAGACATGCAGGCAGATGGTCATAGTGTGTGAGTGTTACAATGGCATTGTTGTTCCACTGGAGCTCGCTTCTCACCCATGTACACTTGGGGAAAATAACAGGTGAATTCACATATGTAAGTAGCAACACATACACATAGAGAAATGCAAACACCTGCTCCTGACTGAGGCCCCAGTGTAAAGTGCTCATCAAAACACCAGCTAGGAAAAGATTTCATTATCCGTTCTCCCTAAGGGCATCTAACCCTTCTTTCACTCGCTCTGGCTCTCTTTGCAGTCCCAGGAGAAAGCCGTAGTCTCACTTCTGGGACTGATCGCTGATCAAAATTGTTTGGTTTTATCTAATGTTAGTGCGCTTATCCAGTCCCCATACACAGCTGTTCATTAGCACTAACTTGGCTGAGATGCATCTCTATGATCTGGCGCTGCTATGGACAGATGGCACCTACAACTCCAGAAGCATTCACGAGAAGCTTACCAGCTCCTAATTGATGACCCGAGTCTGCGTGTTTGGGCCGTGCTGTTGTTGTTTGCTTGACACTGACATATCAGGTGATATTTGATCAAGCTGCACCTCTGTGAGTAAGATAAGCTTCGGTGTCAGTTCAGCGTGAGTACGGCATTAGTTAGTGGGCATATAATTACATTTTGTAAGAATAAACATTGAACAAAATAAGCTTTTGGTTGGTTCAGGTGTCCAGTGGAAACTTCTGCGTTGTCAGTATAGATCATATGTTGCTACAGAGACGGCTTCAGGAATGTTGTGATGACAGAAACAGGCTCCCTGGACTTCTTCTCCATTTTGTTGTAGTACAGTTGGAAATCCCAGAGAAAAGTCCTCATGTGAACTCTTTGCACGGACGGACAGCCTTGAACTTCAGTTTATGCATCCACACTAATTATGTGGTTCCTTTTCAGCACATATTGTGTGTGTGTTTTTTTAATGTGTGTGTGTATGGGGGGGTGGGTCTACCAAAACAGGACGAAGGAATGCCTGCCACTGTAACTGTCTGATAGCTGACCTCGACTTCGCCCAAAGCCATTGTTTTTTGGCTTTTACACACACATACACATACACACTCACACACACACACAAACTTGTGTGGGGAAGTAAATTTGGCAGCTGTACTGATGGAGGTGGATATCCGCACACTAACAGTGTGAAACTGAGTCACTCAAGTTATGACACAAAAAAAAAAAGCCTCCTATGTCCCATTACACAGTACGTTCTATGACAAGCTGAGCTACATACATGCGCTTTAGTTCAGTTTCAGTGCAAACGAGGAAGGAATTTCTCCTTCAATTTTCTCCTTAGTATGCTCCAACCCCTTTTCACTTTTTTCCAGCATTTCTTCCCCATGCTATTTGTTTTCCGCTAGCCGTTCAGTGCAAATTGTATTTATCATTCATACTGGCACCTGCCATAACTTGGCTTCTGTACGAGCAGTAAAATTCCAATAATTTCCTGTTCGGCGTTAATGCTTGTGCTCAATCTGCTAATTCATGTGGCTTTCACTCTGGGAAATGGATATTTTATCCAGCCAAGCCTCTTTGGGTCAGCGCTAAAGCATCTGTGGAGTAAATATAGAAAATCAATTATTTGCCTTGCTAGATTTATTGCAGTGGAAATGGATTTATGTTGGGAACGGGAACAGGCGCTGTTCCAGAAACGGCTAGCGTTATCGACTGAGAATAAGTGCCACTGAATATTCAAAGAACGAACCGATCTGCTTGTAAAAGAGCCTGTGCATCTGATAAGCGACAGCACCGCAGGTGGGCAGAAAGAATGGCGGAAGGATATATTCCACCAGGCATTAGGGAAATGGATAGATTGGTGAAAAGATTGGTGACGTTCTGCCACTGTTTATCAGACTGTACATTTGCGCTTCTCATTCATACTTTGTCAGTCCATGTGTGTACGAGTGTCTATACGAACACGTCTGCGTGCTCTCTTCTCCTCCATCTGCATTTATAATTTTAAGACTTTCACAGGTCATCTTAAAAAGCCCAAAAAAAGTAACATATCTGACACCACACAGCATGACCATACTTCAGTCAACCCATCTGCTTGAACATGTCTAACAGCAGCTTACATGACGAAGTGCATGCGCCAGATGGAACGCACGTCCCTCTTCCAAAACAGAAGCATTTTGGCACAGATGAATGATATCCATGTAACCAAGCCCTTAGTTTTGTAAACTAACCTCTTCTTTTGCTTCCAGGAAAGTTAATGGTTACCCCCATTAATGTTGCATGCTACATATAACATTTACTGTTTGTGCATTTTACATTTTTTTTTCCAGGACCCTGATTAAATATAATGTTTGATTCAAAGTAGTTGAAATAGAGAATTAGGCTAATTTCATTCTAACCTGTGGTCCAGGAACCGAGTCTAAATTTTGTATTAAAATAATATAATTTAGACATTCAGTCAGATTTTAGAAGACCAACATAACATAACATAATATAATATAATATAATATAACAGACTTTTATTTTTTTTTAAAGAGCAAGTTAATCATGTTTGTGTAGTTTTGGCACAGACTGCTCCTGGCTTTGTTGCATGCTAAATGTGTGTGTTAGTACCGTTGTGCTGGCCCCGTTGTCTGACTGAGAGGTGTTTGATTGACAGCTGAGGATTTGTGACTGGCCCGTGAATCAAAACGTCAGGTCTTATGGCTCAGAGGAGGCTTTGGGGATTTCTTGGCAAAGGTAAACGTTTCCTTTATTTTCAACCCACCTCTTCATCAAGTTTCTCCTTTGTTCTTGTTTTGTTTTTTCTTTTATCGCAACCCATGCATCATATTTGCAAATGCACACTTTTTTAAATTTCACCCTGTTGATTTAAGATTTTTTTTTTCTCAAACCTGCATTGTACTAAACCGAAACATGTTTCCCTGAACAGATCTTCAATCAATATTCACAGTTATAGGAAATACATTTACTGGCCACTTTATTAGGAACACCTGTGTACGTGAAGCTACATGCGGTTTGCCTGACGGTATCACGAAGCATAAAATCGTGCAGGTGCAGGTCTGTTAACTGTTTATATCAAAACACCAGAAAGGGAAAATGCAGTAAGTTGAGGCTACAGCAGGCACATGGTTACTGAATCTGGATTGATAAACATTTTTTATCTTCAACTGTCCAGTTTCAGTAAACTATACCCTCAGATTCCTGTTATTGGCTGATCCTTCACAAGATTCAATATGTTGTGCATTCTGAGATGCTTTTCTACTCGCTACAGATGTAAAGAGTCATTATTTAAGTTAGCCAATCTGGCAGCTTTCCTATTACCTCTCTCATCAGCAGTTTCTGAAATGCTCCAACCAGTCCGCCTGGCAGCGTCCATGATAACCTCAAGCCCCTGAGATCTCTTGTCCTGTTTCTGAATTTGAGCTGCTGCCACTCTGATTGGCTGATAATTGTCTTAATAAGCAGATCTACAGGTGTTCCTAATAAAGTGGTTGCTGAGTGTTTAATATAATAGACTATTACCTGTAGAGCATGTAAGATCGCTAAGACTTTGAGACTTTGATAAATATTTAACATTGCTGTTGACTTTCATATTTGTGTAGTTTTTTTATTGGGAATGAGAAAGGGAAAAGAAAGCAGCATGATTCAGCAGCTTTGTTGAATGCAGGTTGTGTCAGCCCTCTGCTGTAGAACAGAGTCCATTTTAAATTCCATTTATATAAGAAGTCCATGTCAGACACGACTCGAGTGTTTACACCTTCACTGGAACTCCAGATTGCAACCTTATGAATGTTTGGCCAATCTAATGCACAAGAATGTGCCCAAAGTATCAGAGAAGTATTGGAAACCTTTAGTGTGTCAGTGTATGTAAAGGCCTTCGGTTCACCTTCAACTCTTGTGATTGATTTTTTTTTCCCATGGAATCAGGCTCTGAAAAGCAAATAAAAAAGTAGCTTTTAGTGAAATTCCTGTGTCACTCATATGCCTTAAAAACAGCAGGAGTAACCAGGATCATATTGCGTCCTCCTCTTGTGTTTTATCACATACTGCTATAAGATTAGATCTTCTCAGCACACAGTATGATACGTATAAAAATAGACTTTCAAATAAGCATTCTTATGGTATTAGCTCGAAAATAGTTGTATTTATAATGATCCTGTCCTGCTGTAGTGTTCATATTTTTTCCTTGGGTGTGCTTTTAGATAGTAAGTTCTCAGGTCGATAATAGAAAGCTAGTGTGTTATTGTGTGCAATTAGCTAGACAGCATGCCGCATTTCCAGAACAGCTTACTGTGGTTAACATTAACAGGCTTTTTAAAATATTTTATATTAGTTTTTAAGGTAGGGGTGCGTGCAGATGTGTATTTTTTGTGTAGTGTCAATATGTTTAATGTTACGTTTCTGTCAATTAAAGATGTGTGCATATAATTGGAGTCCTGTTTGTTTTGGCAGTTTGAGCCATTTACACCTCTTTGGAAACAGCCTACACTGCCAAAACAAATGACATAAAAATTTATAGTGTCAAACAAAATGTAATATAATAATTGCAATGCAAATAGTAATAAACTTGGGACGTGTAGTATCAGACTTTTCCTATACAGAGATACCAGCGTTTTCCATGACACCTGCTGCTTTGATTCTTTAAAGCCATGTCATAAATATGCATTAATATAAATAGGTGTTTTCTTGCTATATCTAGTGGACATTCTTTAAGATTTTGAGAGTTGGCCTAGCATGTATTTTCTTCAGTCTCTTTTCATTTATGCCATCATGCCATCTGACATCACAATGTTTTTTTTTTCAGTCTTACAGATAAAAATGATTACTTTGAAATACAATTTATATGCTTACAAGACGGAGAAATAATTTCTACCCTCTGTAGGTCTATAGAAACAGACAAGAGGAGAGATTGTAATGAGCAGGACCTACCATACAGGGTAGGTTATAAATTCTGGGCGTTACTGTAAATGTAGAAAACTGGATTTTGCCCTTGAAAATGACAGACAAACTCTTTCTCTCTGAGTACATCTGTGTCTGGCTCTTTCTTTAGAAAATTTACATTCCTCAGCCTCTCTATCTTTCTTTTTTTCTCTTTCTCTCTCTCGCTCTCTCTCTCTCTCTCTCTCTCTCTCTCTCTCTCTCTCTCTCTAAACCCCTTTCCTGTGGCTGGACAAAGCCTTGCTCAGCACTTCCTCTCAGCACTTATTCTGTAGTCAGGTAGAGAGGCATCATGCTCAGACTTCCTCTGCAGTCATTTTCCCATTTATGCAGCCTTATAAAAGAGAAGCCACTTGCCAATAGAAATTCAACATATAATAGTAATGATGCCCAACTTTGCAGTTGGATTGGATTTTGGAAATTGGATCGCTAGGGTTATATTGATTGAAAGGTTTTGTATAGAGAGCTTAGCTATAGTTGACAATCCCACTGCACACTTTTCTACTAAAGCATACCTAAACACACACCCGAGTAAGTGATACATGAAGAGGGAGCAGGCAGAGCTGTCTGTAACAGAATGGACTTTACATTACATAAAAGTGAGAGAGAGACACCTGTCCAAACAGCTCCAAATACCATATGAAAGTCCTTTAAGGGGCACAAGAGCATCTGTGAGGAAGATCTCAAGTAACTGTTCATTTGAAGAACATGTGTGCATCAGTTATATCTGCTAAGTGAGGGTTTTTTTTCTGAGCATGTACAGTAGTGTGATTGATTTCGCCATTGTTACAAACATATTTCTTCAACCATGGTTAATTGTTGTTAATTGGTCAATGCAAACAGACAAGAAAATTGCTCATTTATTATTAATACTTTGAAAGACAGAGTTTCTCTAAACTTTTGACAGGTAATGTATGTAATTTGTCGCTCATGGATGGATCTGCATTGACAGGCATTGTGCATGGTGCTCTGTGGTTTAAGGCAAATTGAATTGGACCCAGGCTTGAGCGTTGCCATCCTGCAGGAAGTGGGATCAGATATCCATTAAGATGCCATTAGTCTAATTTAGTGCCTGGTCCACAAGCGAAGCATGCTGTATGTGTACCACTGCAGTCATGAGGATTTTGCTGGGACAAAAAGATGTGAATGGGCATGCCATGAGCATGGAGGCTGTTTCAACAGTGTAGAATCTGATCAAGTCAACCACGCGTGAGGAAAAGTTGTTTGTTCCTCTCTCCTCCCTCCTCGGGTTCCTGTGGATGGGGAGCTGTCATGTATTAAGCCATCTGGTATCCAGGGGAAACCAGACATTAGGTAATGCCAGGCTGAAGTTGAAATTGTTAAATAAGGGGGTGGCACCCCATGAGCCGCAGCAATCAATCGGCCAGGCATTCTGCAAAAGCTGAGGAGTACGGGAGGACAGAAGGGCTGAGGACCATGTGCACTGAGCTTTCAAAGTAATCCCCTGCCGCTCAGGTCTCCTGTGTTCCTGTGGAGTGAGTAGTATGTTACAAAAGGAGAGAGAGACATAGAAAGAAAGGGATAAAAAGCTATCTTAACAAAAAAAAAAAAACAAAGCCAAATCGCTGCCAAGTGTTTCCCTCCTCTGTGCACTCTTTGTTCAGCAAGGTAGGAAAAACTTAATCTCTCATTTCCTGTCAGATGACTTCTAGCAGGCCAGAAAGAGCAGAGTGAAAGGGGGGTGGCAGAAGGAGGAGACAGAAGCTATGGAGGAATATATAAAGAAGAATTAGTTGGTGAGATAGTTTTGTTTCCAAAGGCTTGTGTAGCATTGCATTTCCATCCTTTTTCTTCCTTCATACACCATGATTTGTAAATTCTGGCCATGTTTCTGGCCATTGAATCATGAACTTTGCCTCTATTGTTTTAAGTGAGGTCTAGGCCTCTAGCTGCAGGGGATTTGTATAAAATGCAGACTAAGTCATTAGCCACATTCATGGCCACAGTCAGCCGTATCACTGCAGGCAGCCATGGGAAGAATAAAGTCAGTGTTCTATGTCCGCCAAGACCCTGTTGTCTTCCCCAGGCATCAGCCTGAGCCCTCGTGTCCCCTTTGGAAAACAAACAAACTGCCAAAGAAAACCCCCTAAAACTCCCTCACTGCCCCCCTTCTCGCAACCAAAGCTGATCCACTGAAGCTATGCACCTGCAGCCGGAGATCCCAGGGAAAAGTCGCTCACTTTCCTCTGTTTACTGTTGCCTTCCATCAAACACCCCAGTTCTCCCTCGCCCACCCCGGCCTGCCCTGTCCTCCCTTTCTTTTTTGCTGGGGGAAGAAAAGTAAAAGGGGGAAAAATAACAAAGCGGTGGCTGTGTGCACCGGGTGGTGTTGAAAGAGCAGGAGCACGCTCTGTAATCTGCAAACAGAAAGCACCGATTGTGTGAGACAGGTATTTAAGAATGAGACGGGAAAGGAGGAGGGTGGACTGGTTTCTGGCCTGCCTAATTATTCGACACATGTACATACCATTCAGACCCCCGCTGTCCTCCCTCCAGGGAACAACATGCTGTTTGTGCATCGCGGCGTCTCTCGCATTCAAGGCCTGCGCCGTGACTCGCAATTAACAGTCTTGTGTTGTTGTGTGGCTAGCATGTGCTGAATGCGGATGGGAAAGTGCAGTACACAATCAGCCTCTGACTTAACTCTATTGATCAGAGGGAGGGTGTCAGCTCTCTGTGGGACTCCTCTTTTGCAATATCCACTTACTGAGGCGCCTTTGTTCCTCTGAGTTTCCTGTGCTGTCAGGAGGGATGAAACCCTTCAGACTGTGGGAAATAATTGAGACCTGTACCACTAACAGACACTGATACGTATCACTGACTCAATTTAAAATCATTTTATGTTGTCCTTTGCTAAACCCGGTGATTGCATTCTCAGTGTAACGTTTTTTGTTGCTTAGCATTCAGTTTTATGAAATATTTAATTATATACAGTGCATAAAGGCTGCTAATTATATAACATGCAGCATGTAACTAGCTTTAGTGGGTTTAATAAAAAAAATATTTCTTAAACAAATGTCAGCGTGGCCGACTGCAAGGTTTGAAGGTCTTTCAGGCAAAATGCAAAATATGAGAAAATGTTCTTACGAGCATTACAATTTTTGTTTATTAAAATTAATGTTGAGGAATTTACTTAACCTGTTCTTAGAATTATTATTATTATTATTATTATAATAAAAAATTTTAAGCAGTGGATTCTATGTCTGCTTTATATGATTGCTCCTTACACTCTCTCTCTCTCTGTCTCTCTGTCTCTCTCTCTCTCTCTCTCACACACAGTCCTGGTACCTGGGCGAGCTTAATTCCATTCCAAGTGTCGAACGGGACTCAGATTCTGCCAACAAATGTCCAGAATTACAGCATAAACATCATTGGTGAGCCCCTTCTTCAGGCGGAGACAAGCAACTGAGGGGTATAAGCGGGGGGCCAAGCCTTGACTCTGGAGTGACAGGTCCGTGGACAAACCAGCAAGCAGCACTTACACAATCTCCACTGACTTTTGTCCCTCCCACTGAAGGACTTTGCCCTAGAACAGGAGAGTGGGTTTGGGTCAAAGCTGGCACGAGCCTCTCCATGCCAGTCAGTCATTGTGTGAGAAGGCCCCTCAATTGACATACTGTGATATTTACCATACAAAACAAATTTAGATGCCTTAATGTTTTGCATGACACACTAGTCTCTTATAGTGTTGTTTTTTTTTTCTCATTCTTGTGTCACAATTTCTAGGCTTGGTTTTTGAGCAGGTGTAGAAGGAGAGGCACACAAGGGCTGGCTGGCTGGACTTTTTATGTTTTTTTTTTTTTGGAATGCAGGCTCCAATTCTGACCTATCAAAAAGGCTCAACCCACATCATTACATGTCTATAGGAACAAAATTCAGCAACTCAGACTTTTTATTTGCCTTCTAAATTAATTTTTTTCCATGATAAAAAAGGCACCTTTTGGTATCTCTAATATTGTCAATCTTGGATTTGTATTTCCTTTAGAGCTAAAGGCTAATATCTACTCTTAAGAGTTAAGAACTCTGAATTTTTCTAGTGAAAAAAAAACAACCTGTAGTACTAGGTTAGAAAACAGCCCCAGTGAATTTTCTTGATGTATCCTTTACAAAGGATTTTCAAAAAAATGGAAAAAAAAGAGAAAATATCTCGTATGAGGCAAGTGCAATTCAAATGATTTTTTTTTTACTGAAGGGAAGCTATCATAGTCTGTCTGCCCTAGGACTCTAAAGGAAGGGGGAGTAACTGTTTTAAGTTCACTTTTAAATGAGAAAAAAAAGTAATTGCATCCTCGAATATGAACATGGTGGAAAGTCGAGAGCGGAGAAGTGTGATTGACAGTAAACGTTTACCTGAGCAGAACTGAACACGAACAAAACAGCACTTATCTTGAGCCGTACCCAAGCACTCGGGTAGTTTTTTATTTTCTTTTTAATTTATTGTGTAAAATGACAAACAGAAACGTAAAAAAGGTAAAAAAAAGACACAAACACACAGCGTGTATAAAATGGCTTATGTTTTTTTTTTTTTTATGTAATCCCTACCTATCTAGTGTGCATTTTCATTTGGGCCGTTAGCTTATGAAGCTACTGTTTACATTGTGATATCACAAGAAACACGAGAAACGCAGGCTGGTGAAGTAATTTAAGAGAAAATGTGTGTGCGCGCATGTGTGTGTGATTGTTTGTTATGTGTTAAATCTGCACTCAGTTAAACACTAACCTGCAGGGTGAGGCTAGGTCTCATGGTGCTTCTTTTATGCCCAGTTTTGGTGAATCTCGAGAGTTGTAGTCCCGTAAATTTCCAATTGTTCACGGCAGTCCCGATGCCATCGCCTCTCCAATGAGATATATTTATATAACTAATCTTTCCAATAATCTTAATTTGCACGAATATATATAGTCCACATTACGTGCCTTGCCTTTGAATATACAAAACATCACTACACTTGTTTTTGCTGCATTTATTACCGTTTTAGAGAAAAAAAAAGTAACATTTTTATGATAAGAAATATTTTGTACTCTGGATGAAATTGTGTCATTGTTGATTTTTAGCTTCATTTACTACTTTATCTCACATTTACAGTGCATATCAAGGCTGTGTATAGTTGCTGTTCTAAAGGTTATAATCAAACAGCATTATTTTTCAGTATTTTGGTGTTTTTTTTTTTCATCTTCCAGTCATTATCGGGGAGGGAGGGGTCCAGAATTATAAGAATTATGCAATACCAAGTTTTGCCTATGTAGGTAGTGCTTTTAGCTATGTCGATTAGAAACTAGTACGGAGATACAAATAGTGTAAACATTTATTTTGTTGATGTTGTCATTGTTAATATTGTTGTTGATGTTGTTGTTATTTTCTTTTCTTTTTTTTTTCTTTTTTTTTTTTAATTGACCAAAGTGGGAACTGCTTTCTATGCAGTGTGTGACAAGGTCTTTTTTTTTCCTTGAGTGTACTGAAAGACGGAGAGGCGCATGCAAGGATAGTTTTGTTTTGTTTTCTCTGTGAGGGGAGCAATTATTTTTTCCCTACACTTTGTAGCATGCATTGTTTGGTCTAATATGGCTGCAAAGTCACTGGTCTGCCTACTGTGACTAACCGACTTTTAATTTTATTTTCTTTAACTTCACTGGGGTGCTAGCATGACTCCTGGACATGGCTCATTTTCAGAGGAGAGAAAGCTTGACTTGAGACTGACAATCAGCATGGAAATCTATAGAATTAGAGTTCAAACTAACACATTTCCATGTACAACATGACACTATACACCACTGAGCGGAATCGAATTCATCCCCGGATCATTTTTTATTTAATACGACGTGACTACAGCATGACTATGGATGTTCTTCAGTACTATTCAGCATGTATTGCCTGTAAACTCAATCTGTCTGTCTTTTAAAACACATGTAACTGTCAGTACTGTATGTTGAAAGCTGTGAAGACGTATGTTCAGCATTGCTCCTGCATATTATCAGTAGCAATATGCAAGTACAAAAGTAGATGCCTTAAATTTTTATGGAAAAAAAAAAAAGTGACTTGTTACGAAATGCATTACAATCACCACGCTATACTTGCGTGTTAAAAATTCTTACAATCAGAAAAGAAATCGTATCCTTTAATTGTTTCTTATCTTGGAGACATTTCCAGGTTTAGCCTTATGAGGATGTCAGTCACGTTCTGGGACACAGCATGAACTGTTTTATATTCTACCTGTTATAAAGTACGGACTTCAGAGGAAGGGCCGTATGCAGTCTCCTTTTGGTCTGGAGGACCACTGCGATTTAAACGCTGAGCACTTATACAGCATATAGGCAATCATCCACCTCCAGTGCCCTTTCACATGAACAGATTTCATGAACTGTAAAGCAGTATCTCAGGCATAATGCGTCACGGAGCATTATATCAATATCGCTCATTGGATTTACGCTTTGTATTTGTATTGTACAAAAACTTTCTGCCGTTGTACTTGGTCCGTTTAATGGTCTCATTACAGTCCTAAAAAAAAATTGTCTGGATAAAAAAACTCAAGTCAAGCTCAATCTTTCCTCCTTCACAAACATTGTGCAAAAAAAAAATTACAAAACAAAGCCACCCCATTTTATGTGCACTGCTGTCCTGTTTTTTTTTGTTGTTTTTTGTGGATTTGAGAAAGTCGAGGTGCTTTGCAGCCCTTAGCCGTGCCACTGAAGTGCATTTCCCCCGGACTGATGGCAGTGTCAGGGTCAGAGGATCGGTGACGTGTGTGCAGGCGTGTTGAAACAGAGAAGACGTGCGAAGGTATGGGTCACTATGTCGGCCATGCTCGTACTGATGGGATCAGTCTCTGGTAGTCCTTAGGGAATAGAATCTGCTCTGGCAGCTCTGTGTTGGTCAGTGCGAGTGTGTGGCAGAGCGTGTGGGACGCTGACACTACAAGAGACGAGCAAATGAGTGTCTTTTTTTTAATTATTATTCAACTGCCTGCATTCTGGACAGACGTTTGTACACTGTAAATCTTTTTCTTTACCCTTGCTTGGAAAGAGCAAAAATGTCGCATTTATAAACGAATTTGCCGCCCCTTCTTTTGAAATTGTCAGGAATAGGCCACAAAATCAGTCGAATCATCATTAAAAAAAAAAAGATTTGAATTGTTGAAATGCAAATGTAAAGTAACGTTTTTTTTTCTTTGTTTGTTTGTCGTCCCTCTGGCTAGTGTGAGATCTAGAGTTTGTGATGTGTATATGTGTCATAAAAAAATAGGAAAAGAATTCTTGATGGCATTTGTGTTGCGAAGGATAACGTTTCGTTCTCGCAGAATCATTCGAAAAGGCACCCGATTTGAGTTTGTCATCAGTGAGTCCTAGCACTAGACATAGCAATAGTCTCCGTAGTCCGTAGTGGTTCCGTTTTGCTCTTCTAGCTGGGTGGGTTGTGTTGGTGCGAGTGTGTGCCAGAGTGTGTGTGTGTCTGGCTGACTGACTCCACACGGTAAGGAAAAAATGAGGGTCTTTCTGTTCAAATGCCTGCCTTGTAGACAAAGGTTTGTACACTGTATCTTTTTTTTGTCTTTACCCTTATTTGTAAAAAAAAAAAAAAAAAAAAAAAGCTAAATTTATAAACTTAAGGAATTTGCTTAATATGAACTTTTACTGTAAAAAAAAAAAAAAAGCTACAGCAAAACAGTTTGGAATCTGGACTTGAGGTACACCTCTAGCTGCCCGTATAAATCAGAGAGAGTTGTGGAGGAAAATTCCTCTGTTGGCGTGTAAATGTTTAAATGATGAAGGTCATTTGTTGTGCTTCTTGTAGATTAACCTGGCGCGTAGTTTCTGTTAGCGTGAACCTCAACTGTGTGACTTGTTTATGCGAGAGCAGAAATGGGGGAAAAGGAAATAACAGTTTTGCTGATTCGGGGAAAATGGGGAAACTGTCGTCCCTTTAAAAAGACACCTGATTCAAGTCTGTTGTCAGTGATTACCAGGGTAATGTTGTTAGTGACATATTAATCTGCTGTCTCCTGGAACACCCGCAATACAGCGAATCATTTTCTGATGAGACCTTACAAGCTAATATTGAAGCGTGTTCATTTCACAGTATTTACGTGTTCACTGTGGGCTGTGATTGCCATGTTAGGTAACCTTTATCACCTTCATCACATAGTTAGAATGAGGTCAGTACTGGGAGAGCCCTGACTCCCGGGAGCCTTTGCGCAGCCCCACGGATATCTGTTTGTGTCGTTAGCACAGAGGCGCGTTCGGCAAACAGCTGAGCATTTGCACTTTCCGCAGTTCCCACTAGCCCTCTCATTGGCGCCTTGTTGTTGTTTGGTGTATGCTTTGCGTCTGTCATCAGAGTTTCGAGCCTGAACGCTACCATCTAATTTCACTGATTGTGATCGTGTCACAGTGTCGCTCACCACAGCACACAGTGTTATGAGGCTTATGAGAGGAGTTCTGGTCAATTTCTACCTTTTTTTTGTCTGAGTAGTGATTTTTTTTTTTTAGATTTGTTTTTCATTCCTTTTCAAAGGGCTGATGATTATTAATTTTTTTTATCGGTTTGTTGTCAAGAAGTTAGATATTCATAGCATTACATGTATTACATTATATGAGACGATGGCCTGGTTAAAGTTAAGTATTACATGTAGAGTTAGTTATGAAAGCCATGCTCATGGACACTGAGAAGGCCACAAGTATCTTCCTCATGCAAGGAGGCGCTTGCGGCGCTCACGCAATATCTTTATTTAGTTCACCTGAATATGGATTTACCACAGGGAAAGGCAGGAGAACCTTTCAGTCCATTTCTTCAGTTCTGTTTTCCAAGGGCATTTCCAATGGCATGAATGAACATCAGGTAGACATAAACAGGAACATATTAAATACCAGCATATTTTGAGATGTTTACCAAAAAAAAAAGACAAAAAAATATATACAGTATATATATGTTAAGCAGTGCCTGTTCCAGCTCACAGTCTCAGTGGACTTCAAATTGTACATAAAAAATAACACTGATTGAAATTTCTTTGGGAAAAATTAGAAATGTAGAAAAAAAAAACAGTCAAAACGGAATGTGTGGGTTGCTTCTTCCTGTATTTTTATCTTGTAATGTTTTATTTTTCCCCCAGGTTTTATGTGATGTGTCCCTTTTAAGTGTTTTTGTGCTCTGTTTATTTTTGAATATTTTAGTCCTATTGAATGGAGTGCCCTGGTCTCTCGATATTTCTTTGATGAGATTAAATAAATAGTCGGGCAGTGTGTTTCTTTAGATTGTCAATGCTACACATAGAAATACAGTAGATGAAAAAAGTCAGTAAAAAAAAAAAGATGCTTGCCAGCAGGGTTGATTTCTTTCAGGTCTTGTGGCACTTTTACACCCTTTTCAAAATGGCGTTTTTTTTTGAGCCATGCATTTGTAACATGACATCAACAACACTAACAGATGTTTTAAGATTGTATCACCCTTTAGTGAATGTAGTAACACCACAGATGTATACAAAAGGCAATGTAAATTCCTGAATGTACATCATAGAAGACTTTAAAGACTTGTTTTATTCACCGTTCGGGAAATGCAGGTATCCTTCAAGAGACTGTACAGTGAAGGCCTTGGGTTTTTTTTTTCAGCTGTTTATACTTTGATTTTTTTTTTTTTTCAGTTTTCACAGCTAAATGGTAGGCATTGCCTTTGAGCTAGCTGCATTTGATGTAGGGGATAAAATTGCCACAAGATTAAAAATGAGTGTAAATAATGCTTGACTTTTTTGTGATTGTTACTGTTATATCCAGCCTATACTGCTAGCAGCTGTTTTTACTGCAGTCAATTACTGGAAGTGGATATATTTCCTATGCAAAACTGTTTAAACAATAAAACGAGCTATGCTACAAAAGCAGATTGTTATGTCATTTTTTTGTCTGTGATGCTTGATTTAAAAAAAAGATCACAATTTCAATATAAAGTAATCAATTATGCTGCAAATACAAGAAATTATACAGCTGGCATTTTCTGTAATTTTGTGTACTGGCTGCCCCAAGCACAACCTACTTTGAGTAAGTAAAACATCAATCATGGCTGCCTGAAACAGTCTTTCAAATGGGAAAAGGTTGCATGCAAAGCATTTCAGATAGTTAATGAACCACAACAGAACCACTGGGTATGCAACTGAAATGAGAAAAGACCAAAGTTCACAGTGGGGCATGGTTAAGATTTTTGTTCACTGTGAGGTCATTAATTATACATCTTATTTACGATTTTAGTTATATAATAAACAGAACGAAAGACTGTTTAAAAATCCATACACATTTATATACACACATATATATATATACAGGGGTTAGACAATGAAACTGAAACACCTGGTTTTAGACCACAATAATTTATTAGTATGGTGTAGGGCCT
>JAOUQY010000044.1:13893261-13903497 GCA_028566355.1 Doras micropoeus | reverse complement strand
CTCTCTCTCTCTCTGTTGCTTGCTTTTGAAAACCTCCACTGTTTTCCTCTGTTCCCACTACCGCATGTAAAACAGACCCAGTTGTGCATCTAATGACCCCCCACTGCGTGGCTTACAGCTAGATGATCATTCTGCCTTTTTTCCCCCCTCTCAACCATTGTACTGTATTCAGCAGTAAGTAAAATCGAGCCTGCTGTATCAGCGGGGTAGCACAAAGTGGCTCAGTTTGGCTTTAATGTTGTCCGTGCATTGTGTTACACATCCACAATGGCTCTGAACCCTGGAGATAGTGTTCGCTCTTTGATTTCTGTTTTTTTATCTGTCCTTATGTGGATTAAAGTTAAGCACTTCCAGCCCAGAACAGAGGTCATACAGCGGCCAGTGCCTTTTAGGCTTATCTTTTGTTGCTAACACAATCTACTGATTTTAGCTTTCCTTATTAGGAACTGCTTTTTAATTTCTTTTCCATTTGAAGGGATTGCGCAATCTGGGCGTACCCGTGACTCGATTGCATATGCTGAAGCACACTATAAGTTGGTGGACACCTGACTGTCACACCTATATGTACTTTTTGAACATCCTGTACCGGATTTGGTTCCTGTTTGCTGTTATAATAACTTCCACACCTCTGGGAATTGTCTCCACTAGATATTGGAGCGTATGTGAGGGGATTCAGATGCAAGAGCATTAGTCAGGTCAGGCACTCACATTGGTTAAGGAGGTCTGGGGAAATTTATCCCAAAGATGTTCAGTGTGGTTGAGGTCAGGGCTCTGTGCAGGCCACTCGAGTTCTTCCACACCGACCTTGGCACATCACGGAGCTCACTTTCATGGAGTGCACAGGAGCTCTGCCATGCTTGGTCCCAGTAAAGGGAAATTGTAATGCCACAGCATACAAAGACATCGTTATATGTCCGTATGGGTGTTAATGGTCAGGTGTCCACAAACCGTTGGTCATATAGTGTATTTCCTGCTAAAACAGGAAGGCAGGGGATGAAGGTGCTGAAGGCCTTGACCGATTTCTACAACAGCCAGTAGTGTTTAAGATAGGATTGGCTCTCTGAAATGGTTAAACAGGTTTAATGAGAGCTTAAAACGAATGCACATCGACATGTCAAGTCTCCAGCCATGTTTTCAACTCGGTGGATTGTTTGGAATTAGATGGAACATGTGGGAACCTGCAGCCAAGGGGGTCAGACAAACACATTCTGGAGAGCATGTCGGACAAGTACACACTTGAGTTATCAACATCATCTACAAAACAGATTTCAAGTGTAGAAATGAAATGTGCACAGTTTAACCCAAATGGCGATGCTTTCGAGCTCTGGTGATGCCATGGCTGAGCATTTGCCGGAAGTCGAGAGAGCTGGGCAAAATTGGCCATGCTCTCGGGATGGGAGGGACACTGGTCAGGCACAGGCATCTGTGAGCTCATGTATACGGAAGGTGGGTGGGAGCGCTTTCCTCCGAGCGTGTTACACCCCGCTCCCTGACGTTGCATGAGCAGCAGTTCGAAAAGAGGCGGTGTCACATGCCTCATAGCCCCGCCCTCCCTCATGAAATGTTTTCCATGACCCCCACATGCCTTATGCATTTCAGAAGACATATGACAGAGCTGACGGTGTATAATATTGATTTCCAATTTGATCTGCATATTTTCTGTATCTGTCAATGCTTTTACTGAGTCAGATGACTTCTAAAGCCAGATTGGAGCGGCAACAAACCGTTAGTGCTGTATATAAAATAGCAGTCATTTTTTTTTAAATAATTAGTTAGTCTAAAGGTTTTTATTTGTTCTACTTACAATAATGAATTGAAATCAAAATGAAGAACGGTCTTGTTTGTTAAGTAAGTAAGCAACTCATTGACTATTAAAATCCACATCAGTGAATTTTCATACCCAATTACTGTTGACTAATTGCTGCAGCCCTGCACAGCATATTAAACTAAGGAAGAAAGTAAGTAGTAAGTTCAAAGGAATTGGCAGTAAATTGCATTCAGATGGCATTTATGGATAGGCTGAGATTTAAGGAGGATTACTGCTTATTTGTGCACTGGCGTTTCTTTCCTTTGAACTGCTGCTAAATGAAAACTGGCAGCTGCAGTCGCAGTCTTTCATGCTCGCCTAATCTCCTAGTATATTCTTAATATTGCGTGCACTTGGACAGAATTCCCGTGAGGAAGGAAGGGCCATTCCAAGGAAGTTAGATTTATCCTGGGAATTAATGAAAACCTGAGTGGGTTGCTCACATTTCAGTGCATCGCTTGCAATTGTTTTTTTTTTTCGCAAAGCTAGCCCCATTAACTAAAAGTGTCATGCTTTTGTTTTTACAGAAAGCCCTATGAGATTTGGCATTTATTTATTAATTCACTCTCAGACCAGTTTGACACATCTTCATGCCAAGACTCTGTTTCACTCTTAAAACACTCTTCAGTCACCCTTATTGTCTTTTGAGATCTATGGCTCTGTTTTTCATACAGAATAATTCAAATAGCCCGAGGCTGCTCTATTCAGCACACAGCAATCCGCTTCCAAAAATGTGTGATGCGCAATATGAAATTGGTATTTCTCATGCTAAACGTTTGCACACGTCTTCACAATCTCTCTCAGGTGGAACTCCTGAACGCCGTCGCATCCATCCAAGTGATGGGAATGAGCCAGGTTCTGCCCAGTTAGGTTTGCATCCTATTCGCCCGCTCTACAGATGAACGACTAACAGAACGCGCTGTAAGTTTTCATCATGCTGTGGTGAAATCATTTGTCGGTCCGGAT
Organism: Doras micropoeus; assembly: GCA_028566355.1. Taxonomy (NCBI): domain Eukaryota; kingdom Metazoa; phylum Chordata; class Actinopteri; order Siluriformes; family Doradidae; genus Doras; species Doras micropoeus. Next base: position 13,900,724 of record JAOUQY010000044.1, on the reverse strand, counting down.
TCGTAGTAAGACCTAGTGAAAATCCGGGTTCGGGAAACGATCCTGCACAATTACTTTCGGTGCCAATAAGAAAATCCTAGCAGGCAGTGAGAGGGGAAAAAAAGATCTTTTATCACTGAAACTCAAGCGTATACGCCAGGAGGCATGGACCAGACGACTCGGCGTAAATGATAAACGACTCCTTATACGTTGTCCTACGTGCACATACGGTATGTCAACTCCGGGATTCCTTCTTTGCTGCTGCATGTAACTTCAGTACAGCAAATTCAGCAGACGGCAATGTTTCCACTCCTGCAAGACATCCGATATGCCGATTATCGTCTAGGTAACTGTTCGTGATGCTCATGTTCAAGCCTGTTAGGGCAGGTCATTTCAGTTTACTGTTACAGAACTTATCTAAGCAATGAGGCCACTGCGATATTTCATGCCTGTCGTACTTAAGATTCATTTTTGTTATGTTGCTGTAGTTCAGGTACAAGACCAGTCATGGTGTTAGTGGTCAAATAGGAACTTTTAAAGGATCCGTTCTTTATCTCTGTGTAGAACGTTATCATGTACATGGTCATATATGGTTATACGTGGGAGTTTCTTTGTCATCCTTTTCAACTTTCTTCCCATCTCTCCATCAATGCAAAGCCCTTAAGTGTGCCGGGGCTGGAATTGCAGCTGTGCTAAGTGTTTGTGGGCAGTAGAAGATAAGTGGCTGCACTTTTTTTTTTTTTCTTTCTCATCTCAGCCAGGACATTGATCAGCGTGTCTGCGTGGCTCTATCCTAACCACAAAGGAGAGTCTCCTCTCCGCCTTTATGGGTGAAAGCATTGTATGGGTTTTTAGAGTGGTACCATCCATTTCACTGCACTTTACTCCTCTGTCTCTCTCTCTCTCTCTCTCTCTCTCTCTCTCTCTCTCTCCCCCGCTTCTACTGCAATGGCGAGATCAAGTGACTGGCAGGGTAAAAGTGCCTTAGCAGTGCCAGACCGATACTATCTCAATCTCAGCAGCTCCCAGGGTCTCTGCACGGTTTTTACAGCCTCAGCACTTTCAGTGACACCACAGAGATGCTGTGCACAGCTATATTCACCCAGAACAGACCACAGGCAGCCTTACATAACACCCAGAATCACTACATATGCTTTACTCAATTCCTATCTCACTAATTAGTCCATATGTTCCTGTAACAGCCAGTTCTCATGCTGTAAAATGGTCACATACAGACCAGTTAGAACGAAGGAACGTGTTTGACGTAACGGGAATCCGAAGGCTTATGAGGCAGCATGATTGTCAGGCGCACACCGAAAAATCTCAAAGGTTACATCTCGGGTTTTTTAGCCACTCCTAAAAATCATTATTGATGATTAATTCTTGGATTTTTTTGTACTGCTTTCTTTCAAGTCATTAATATAAAACACTTATCGCCACAAAAATGTTATTATTTTTACTTGGTCAGTTGAAAGAAATAAATTTTATAATGAATACGTTTTAAACTTGATAACATAATCTGATAAAATATTTGCGGTAACTCATGCCAATGATACACCAATCAGCCATAACATTAAAACCCTCTGCATAATGTTGTGTCAGCAAAACAGCACTGAAGCCTCAAGGCCTGGACTCCACAAAACCTCCAGGAAAAAAAAGGGTGTGCTGTGGTATCTGGCACCAAGACGTTAGAAGCAGATCCTGTAAGTTGTGAGGTTGGGCCTCTATGGGTCGGATTTGTTTCACGTCCCACTGACGCCGGGTCGGATTGAGATCTGAGGAATTCAGAGACCAAGGTAACACCTTGAACGCTTCGGCATGTTCCTCAAGCTATTCCTGAACAATCATTACAGTGTGGCAGGGAGCGTGATTCTGTCGGAAGAGGCCGTTGCCGCCGTGAGGGGGTGTACTTGGTCTGCAGCAGTGTTTAGGTAGGTGTTATGTAACATCCTCATGAATGCCAGGACCCAAGGTTTCCCAGCAGAACATTGGCCAGAGCACCGCGCTGCCTCCGTCGGCTTGCCTTCTTCTTCATAGTGCATTCTGGTGCCATCTCTTCCCCAGGTAAAGTATGCACACACACTCAGCCATCCACATGATGTTATAACATGGTTCATCAGACCAGGGCACCTTCTTGTATTGCTCCATGGTACAATTCTGATGCTCACCTGTCCGTTGTAGATGCTTTCAGCAGCGGGCAGGTTATATTTAACTAACTGACTCTTTTTTTTAATAAATTTTCTTTATAAAAAAAAAAAGGAAACCTGAAACCGGGTAAACTGGGTCATTAAAAAATAATGCACTCTTCGTATTTTAGCTACTTCTAGCTAAAGACCATACCCCTCATGATATTGTTAAGCAAGATTCCATGCCCTGAACTCGGACACGAGACCTCTGACCTGAGCTGTGTTGAGAAAACGGCTCTAACGGGTCCGCGACTCTTTAGCCAGGCGCGTGCTTGGCCATCAGGGCGGTTTATAAAGCACACACTGCAGTTAATGGATCTTTCAGATGAGGAAGGGGTCTCGAGGGAAACATAACCCCTTCAGAATCATTAAAGAAAGGTTGTGCAGTAATTGAGTTCCAAGAAGCGAAAAAAGGAAAGTGAGTGTCTCAGAAGTAGTCGAGGTCTGGGTTAAAGAATATTTCGATATCGACCCAAACATTACTAACATGTCAAACGTTAGCCCTTTTTGACATGTACTCAGGGAATGTAACACTTGTTTGTTTAAGAGAGCAAATTTCTAGAGGTTAGGACAAATTAGATGAGTTAATGAGCGTGTGTTTACATGTGCTCTGAAAGTGTGTTCCAGCAACGTGATGCCCGTTGGAATTCAGCACCTTTTCATGGAAAATGATTTATTCCACATCTCAATTGGAACTGCTGACCTCAGCCATGACCGATATCGCTTGGCATAACCAGAGCATCATATCCCATTCCTTATCTGCTGGAGAAATGAGTTGTGGTCCTGGGGGTGCATGGAATTATGCATGAGCCTCTGATTTTCCTGCTGAGCTAGAAACAAGGCGCGCTTGCATTATACATGGTAATTGGCTGATCTGGGATGGAGGCAGGGCTGCACTTTCCCTTTAAATGCCTCTGGTTATGCAGATTTTTCTGATCTGTACTCCTGCTGCTCCAGCTCTGCCAGAGCTGCCTCATTGACTTTTACATATATGCCGCTGGAAAAGCTTCTTCAAATGTCAAAACACTTTGTGTCCCACCACCAAAGACAAATCGTCGAGCGTATTATTGCCTGCTGCGTTCTCACAAAACGCGTTACCCGGCTTTATTTCCCTTTGGTTAAGTAGCTAGGATAAATGCTCCGATGCTGCACAGTGTTTACTGTTTATAGGGGATGTCTCGAAGGCTGTTAGGTCAGTGCAGCTGGGAACGGTCAGCGAATGTTTTACAAACATTTTTTACAGGCAAGCGAGCACTTTGTTGTGGCTTGCGCAGCAGGAAACCGCTTTGGACGGATGAAGTGGGAAGAACTTAAATGAGACGAGGTTGTCTGCATGTAAAACAGTCAGAGAAGCAGAGGAGTTCAAGTCAATGTGACAAGCACTTCATACTGCACATTTACATTTATTCATCTGACTAAAGCTTTTATCCGAAGCAGCTCACAAGTGAGGCAGCGTTGAGGCCAAGCATCTAGCTGTGAGGGCTGAAAGACTGGAGGAAAAGCTCTTTTTGGATATGTTTAGAGGAAATCAACCTTTAAAAAAAAAAGCTGGTAATTTGAATACAAGTACATTGAAGTACCAGAAAAACTGGTACTGTAGCCTATGCAAAATACACCACCTGTACATGTCATTGGTTGCATGTGCCAGTGTGTATATAAAGTGATAGACATCTGTAGAAGCTTCTAGAGATGTTTTTGCCATGAGAATGCGGTTTAATAGTTGGAGCTGGTGAGACGGGTCAGAGGTTTTCTGAGGTAGAAGCAAAGTTTGGATTGTCATGAATGAGCATTTCAAGGGTGTACCATGACTACTAGAATTCCAGCAAAACCTCGGACTTACGACAGCAGCGTGGCCGCAAAAAGACTGAGTGAACGTGACCAGCGGCGGCTGGCAAGAATCGTTTCACGTGACAGGCGTACAACACTGCCTCAAGTAACATCGGAATTCAATTCAACCTACCAAATATTAACTGCTATACCAGTTTTTCTGGTTCTTCAGTGTACATTTTTTTATTCATTCGCGTTTATTGAGCTTTAAAGCTGTCATGAGGATGCTCTGCACGATCATTTAATTTAACAGGCTTTTATTTCATTTATAATTTTTAACTGTAAAGTAGCCAGCATGTTTGTTTTGTATCATTTTTATGGCTACCAGTGTTCCTGCAGGAACAGTAGCCATCCTTGTGAAAAAAGCCACCTGTGACTAGTGAGAAAGAGCAGCTGAGTTTGGATTCAGAGCTGGTTAATATTTGCTCATCTATAGATCCTGTTTTCATTTACATAAGAGGAAAACCAGAGCAGAAGGGTTGAGCGGCTGCCTTGCGTGTTTTACACTGCACACTCCACAATACACTTCACTAAAACACAAGCCTGCTTATTAGTCTCTTTCAAGTGCAGAGGCGTCGGAAACCACAACGTTGAAATGTTAATGCGCTTCTATAGATAAAACAGTCTGTCCCAAATCTTGATTATCCAGTACACTGCAAAAATGTAATAACTATTCATCCTCAGTCCTGGTTAAACAGAAACTTAACATAAACTGGCACAATAGTACACAGAAGGTATCTGTCTCAGCAACGCTGCTATTATAAAAAACGCAAAAACAAGATTTCTGCACAAGATTTCTGGTAGGTATCAGAAGGTTTCATTTTTAGGTTTCAAGATTTTATCAAATTCACATTTCAGAGTGTGAAGCCGTCGTTTATCGGGGAGATCAGTATTTCCACATGAACAGTTCAGCGCTGACGTTCATGTGAAAAGAAGGTAGGAAAATATCGTAGTTACTGAGAAGTGATGATGAGGCATACTGCTTTTCAGTCCAGCTTGACCTTCAGTAAAAAACATGATACCGTAAAAACATCTTTAAGCTTCTACTGTTATTTTATAATTCATATTTTAATCAAATGCTCTCAAATCAAAAGTTCTGTTCTCTCTTTAATGTATATGCAGGTTGTTGAAATTGAGAATAACAACGCCCTGTGCTTATGAAGATTATTATTGCAGTGAAATCATTTTCCCTTCATTCAGAAGTTACCTTATAGGAAACAGCGGTCATATTTTTCCACATCCTGTTACAGGGTTTTTTGGAAGTGTTAAGAAGTGATTTCAGCGTGAGAACAGGGCAGAGAAGGTCATGACTCTGTCCGAGCCAGCGCTGGTTTGGAACATGTGTGGGGAACACTTGTTAAGGGTTGGCTTCATGTGTTTATACAGCCTGTTCCAGATTTCTTGGCAAAAAAAACCTGATTTGTTATGGGAAACAATGCTTTGTGGTTAATTAGCTTAATCACTCCCTGGAAATGTGAGGTACCTCTAACCCTGAATTGAATCGAAGACCAAAAAACTCAGTTACTATGAACGTGAAACATATTCCCAGTAATAATTTGTTTCAATTTAAGAGCTACTAAGCATTAGCACTGACTTCCTGTTTGACCAGGGTGTAAAATATGAGGTGACAAAGAGGCTAAATTCATTAATACGAGAATGATCACAAAAATTTCACACAAATGAAAGTGTCTTCATGTCCATCAATGAAAATGCCCATATCCACTGTTAGGGCAATAATAAGAAGTGTAAAATAAAAAGAGGTGTTGTGAGACGTTTTATAAGAGAACACGTGTTATAAGAGCCCCCATATGCAATGAGGACTGTGGGTAGTGGATCATGGGCTGGACATTTGGGCCAATACATCAGATTTTTACTGGTCATTGTTATATTTATACACATCCACAAACAACAAAGAAGTGATTCATTTCTGATGAATCTTGTTATGTGCTGAGACACACAGGGTGTTGGTTCAGAATTCGCCACCAACTGCATGAATCCATGGGACCCAACCTGCCTTGTGTTACTAGTCCAGGCTGGTGGAGGTGGTGCAGTGATGTGGGGAATGTATTCCTGGCACACTATTGACCTGTTAATACCATCACTTGAAAGCCACAGCCTGTTTAAGTATTGTTGCTGATCATGTGCATCCCTTCATGGCTACAGTTTGCCATCTTCTAATGACTACTTCCAGCATGATAATGTACCATACCACAAAGCACAAGTCATCTCACACTGGTTTCATGAACATGACAATGAGTTCAGTGTTCTCCATATCGGAATCCAGCAGAAAACCTTTGGGGTGTTGTAGAACAGGAGATTCACAGCATTCGAGTACACCTAAAAGACCTGCAGGAATTGTGTGATGCAGTCATTTCAGCATGGACCAGAATCCTAAAGGAATGTTTCCAACATCTTGTAGAATCCATGCCATGAAGAACTGAGGCTGAAGTGAGTCCTTACACAGTGTTATTAATAAAGTGCTTGGTGAGTGTAGGTGCCGCCTCTGTACCGACAAACTTTTTGGAAGCCATGCAAGACATTCTTTCATCTAAACACACACACAAACATCTGGAGTTTGCTAGATGCTACTGGAACCAGGTTTGATGCTCAAATGAAACAAAAAGAAAGTTTTTGGCAACAATCAAGGTGAGTTTGTTGTTGTGGGTTGACAGAAGAGAACATAAGCCCAACTGTTAAGTATGCTGGAAGATCTGTTATGATGTGAAGCTTGTTTTTTTTAATCTGCAAAGGAAATAGCATGGGAACCTTGTTCAGATCCTTGACCAGGAGTTTAAATGAAAATCTGGCTGCCTCTACCAAGAAGGGATCGAGGATGGACAATCTTCTAGTAGGACAATGATCCAAAACAGAAATGAGCATCAAGCTTTTGGCATGGTTTTCCCAGGCCCTGGCCTAAAGCTGATGGAAAAACCTGTGGGGTGAGCTGAAAATGGAGTGTCAACAAGAGAGGGCAAGAGAAGCCATGAATTTGGCTTTGTACTTTTTATGATGGCTAGGGCCGCAATTGCCATGAAAGGTTTTACACTCCATGAGTCATGTCTCCTTCAATGAACAGGTGATAACTTCAAAAGAGCCTTCATGTTAAAACTTTAATGAATTTACTAGGTACAGCCATATAGCACATGATTATGGAAGGGATTATTTATTATCGGACTGGTGCCACCCAAATGAGGATGAGTTCCCTTTTGAGTCTGGTTCCTCTCAAGGTTTCTTCCTCTTATCATCTCAGTAAGTTTTTCCTTGCCACTGTCATGCTTGATTTGCTCATTAGGGATAAAATTGATAGAAATTTAGAAGGTATGTCCAGATTATATGTCTTTGTAAACCTGCTTCAGAACGTAATGAAGCGATTCTGTGCTGAGGAGTCTCATTTGCCTTGCTCTCTGTTCTCCAGGCTCATTAAGCCTTATAGGAGAAGACTCGCACGCAAACCTACTAACTTCAGGGGTG
>JAOUQY010000044.1:13771810-13793080 GCA_028566355.1 Doras micropoeus | reverse complement strand
ATTAAAAAAAAGGAAATGAAAAATCAAGCCAAAGACAAAATGAGAACAGACACTGATGTTAGTATAATACATATGATGTGCCTTTACAGTTCCCAAAGCTAAAGAACTCATGTCATTCTGCCTTTTTTTTCTCTAATATATACATTCAAAATATTGTTGATTAATGTATATTCAGTGTATTTACAGAGATATTTGTCCATTTGCAACCATTTCCAATTATTTATTTGTATTTATTTTTTTCCTTCTTCCGATTTTCCAACCCAAAGACAGGCTAAAGTACATAAAGAAGGGGCGAGAACGAAGAATTACAAAATTAAAGAGAAGAAAAAAAAAAAAAAACAGGGGGAATAGCATTGCTGAGGCGTAATTCTCTCCTTCTGTCCAGGTCCAGTGCATCTTGCCAATACCTGAGAGAAAGTGAGAAAAGGAAGGCAGAAGAAAAACACGCAGGGGTAAGGGAGCAAGTCAGAATAAAAGAAAAGGGAAGGGGGTCAAGTTGAGTACAACTAAAAGAGGAATGTATAGGAGGAGGAAATTTGACCGTTAAAAAGAAGGGAAAGGAAAATGCAGACAGCATGAGTAACTAGAAATATCAAAATCTAAAACTTAAAAGTTGTCTTAACACTACGATTATTAATTCAGAAGGACAACTTGACAAGACATTTGTCAATTTGTGACTTCTGATTTAAAAAAAAAATCTGAATGTCAGGGAGCTGGGAACGGAGAAAGGCCTGTACGAACAAGCGTTTCAGCTAGGTGGTTAAAGAAAAGCTTATAGGTCAGCACACACTTGCTGCGGCTACAGGGATCACTCTAATATTCATGCCAAATACACCCCTGATTAAGGGTTAATTGCTTCTGTGTAGCAGCAACTGCCTTTCAGTTTATTCCTTAACAATTAAACCCATGTTAACAAAAGTCTAATACAAAGTACAGAACATCCTACGTACAATTTGTTCATCCATCATGTCTGTCACGATGTACAGAACAATGTGTATACAAAGAACGTATCTTACGCTGTTACTGCTGTGGTCATGCAAGCACCAGTGTGCAAAGAGCAAACCACCATCCATCATTATCATCGTAAAATCCATGTATTGCGTTGTACAGAAATATATCCCGTCATACACAGTTAAGTGAACACACTGAAGAGTTTGTGAACTAAATAGCGTATTTTATTGAGATCACCACATGGATAATTATTTGATGCAAAAAAATAATTGCTGGAATATAACGTAAACACTTGGATTAGTGCTTTGCTGTTGGCACACTAGCGTAGCAGAGTTACTCTCTAGCAGGTGAGCATGCATACACATACACATACACACACTCGTGCGAGAGCTCTGTGTACCTGCTGCATTTTATTTAGTCATAGCTTTAATGGCCACTGCAGCCTCCTCATTCATTGCAGACAGGACGCTGATCTGAAACAGACAAGCAAAGAAGAAAGCAATTAGTCCACCAGGGTTACAGAAACGTTCTTAAAGACGTGCGTGGTCGATGGCGTTCAAAAGCATTTACCAGGATCTCCTCTCCAGCATCGTACTTGCTCTCAATCTCTTTGCCCAAGTCTCCCTCAGGCATTCTCAGGTCTTCTCTGACCTCACCACTGTCCTGGAGCAGAGACAGGTAGCCATCCGTGATGCCAATCAACTGCAGATAGGAAGAGGATTCAAGAAAGGGTAAGAACGACATTATAAAATAAAAAATTAAATAATCTCAGAACAGCCACCATGTACAATTCAGGGTCGGTGGTTTATCAGACATCCTCTACCTGGTAGTCCATTCTCTTGATGTTGGGGACATCCATGTTGTGAGTTGAGGGACAGATATCTTCATATTTTTTGCCAGTGAAGATGTCAATGCCAACCATGTGGACCTGTTAACAGAACACACACAGTTCAGAACTTCATCTCAAAGCTCCTTCGGTGTGTGTTGATGGGCTGCATGGTGTCCACACAAACTACTGGCCGATCACACGGTCTACTAGAGTTCGCAAATTTGATTAAATTACATTCTGAATGCCAGGAAGTTCCTAGTATCTCTAATGCTTTTAAGATTTTTTGTTCACCTAAGGCAAAGCCATACCCTTGACCCGTTTTGAAACTAGCTGCACATGTTTTCTTCAGCGTGCCCACTCACCTTTGCGTGTCCATGTTTGCCAGTTTTGGAAGTTGACATCTCCACAATCTTGCATGGTCGACCCTTCAGTACCACAAAGCCGTTCTTGCGCAGGGCGGAACACTGCATGGGGTAGGTGGTGGAAGCCCCAGCATCACCTGTCGTGAAGTCCAAATCTGCATCTGCCATTTTGTATCCTGAAAGCAAACAGCAACCATGAAACTATATTCTGCTCCTAGGTTCGAGTGGAGGTTCATCATGCTGCTGCAATAAAAAAGTGGGAAATTTGCCAAGCTGCATATGGTGTTTCTACTTTGTTCACCACTCAAGACATAAAATTTGTTAATGCAACTTTTAGGCAGTCTGATGGTGGTGTTTTTGTAAACGAAATGACTCCGATATAAAACCGAATCGTTTTCTCTGTCGCTAGCTCAGAGCAGTGCCAAATTAGGCAACACATGCATGGCACCTGTTAGCCATGCTGCTGCAGAGATCCTTAAATCAACACCCAAAATTACTGTAAACTAATTCTTAGTTGTAAAAATCTGTGTAATCTTAGAGTTTTACCAGTAGGTAGTGATAAAGTGAATAATGCCTGCAGTGGCGGTGTATGTCGGCGCGCACGCGCTCACGTGGAAGGGCCCAAACGTCAAGTCATGCTGTGTCCGTGCCATCAGCGTGCAGTCGGCGTCAACAGCCTGTGAGCGAGTCCGCGCGGCCTGTCAGCCGTTTTAATTTTTTATCACATTAAATATGATAGTCTGACATTTGGGGCACCCACAAAACCGGTCACAATTTTCCATTTCCACAGTGTGGCGGCGGTAATCGGCCGGCGCCAGATGCTAACTAACATGCTAGCGACGGTCGGCGAGAGTGAGCAGGCCCGCTACTGCTACAGCTACAGCGCTAAACAAAGCGGGCTGAACTGAGCCTGGACACCTCCACTGCGGCCTACTGCATCTCACTCCAGCCCCGCCGAGCTCCCGGCCACCCGAGAGCAAAACACGGCTCAGACTCGGCGACGTGGTGAGCCGGAAAGTGAGCGCCCAACTTCAGCCCGTTAACGCCTATAAAGCTAACACGAGGTTTGCTGTAGCGGCGCTAATCCGGACGCTGCATGGGCGGCCATGGGCTTAAGTTATGATCCCAGTCATTTGATCTCTGCTCATATCTCCTGTTTTAACGCCTCTAGCTCGGAGGAGATGCATTTTTTTTACATTTTCCAGTTCGACAAAGTTAAAGCTGAGGCCTAAAGAAAATGTGTTGTCGTCATCCCGACATTCCCATCCCCAGAAGAGCAGCGCACAGGCCCACTCGGAAAACCGCTTTGTCTAAAGTTAACAGCCTAAATGAGATCAAGTTCAGAGCACAATATGGAAAAGAGTAGCTGGAATTGGTCGTGAGCTTGAAGGAGGAGATTACTCTAAAGCGAGATCGCGCCATGTTGTCAGGTTATTTCCAAGCTTCAATCCGACTACTTACCTAATTTGCGGTCTTTTCCACCCTAAACGTTACGGGGCAATCCACCAACTGAGTTAGTCTCGCTGGATGGCTCACTTTTCACTGCTCGCTTATCTCGGCTGCTCGTGGCTGCGCACTGCCCCTGTTCTGCCTTAAATCAGCTCTTTGGACGCTACCGTCATTCCAAGCGTTTCTTTTGCTTTCTCTCTCTCCTGTCTTTCTTTTCCCGACAGTAGGTCCGAGCCTTTGACGAGGCCACACGCACAGGTCAGCAGCCGACAAAAGTGTGAGCCCCAAACTCACTGACGCTGTGTGTTGCGCGCGCGCTAGCGTTTCTCGTTCACTCTCTTTGACTCAGCCGCACATAGCCATGAAACGAACCTCAGCAGTTTCCTCCTCACTGCGCATGCGCGCTCGCCCTTCACTCTTTAAAGTCTATGGGCCGGGCGGGGCGCGCGGTCGCGTGAGCGCGCGCTTTGCCTCGTGGCCAGTTGATCCGTTAGCGGTAAAATACAGCCTGGCGCTCTGGTGATACACGTTTCTTCGGTAATACGGGCGAAACGGATTTTACAGTGGTTTGCGTTAACTTTATACTAAACATGTCCCATTTGCTTCCTCTCTACAGAATCGCTCTTGGTAGCTAGCTATTCTCCCAGATGGGTTCCTCTAGTTAGGGGCGGAAAGATACGTCAAAACCATATTCCGCAAAACTTTACGTAGGTTGTGTTACGCACGCCACGATTCCTCATATACAGACATGCGCATTAACGCCTCCAGCCGACGATCACAGCTTTAGCATATGTGCATGTGCACAGTAATAATTTAGGATGGGAACAAAGAAGAAACGTATGCAAAAGGCTTTATGTATGATGAATATAAAAATATACTTTCCCCCAACTACATTAACCGATTATTGGTGTTTTCGTATTTACAATCTCAAAGAGTAATAACATGAACGTTTTCCTGTTTTGAAACTCACTTTTTCCCTTGCACAGTAAACAGAAAGCTATTGAACTGACTAAATGTAGGCCATAAGGCATGGTCATGGTCGTCCAGTGTTACTAGTCTGTGGGTGTTTAGATAAATATAGCAGTGTGAAACTTGAGTCTGGAGAACTTTTACTGGGAGAAGGGGGTAGCGGTGGGGAGGCTGAGGACCTTTTCTACAACTGAACACTAGAGTTTGCTCTCAGTGTATTGGCCCAGACTGTGGGTCTAATTTATCACTGACGGCTGGCAGAGGTGATATGCACTTAACAGATGGCTGGTGCAGTGCAGTCTGGGGTTGGTACAGCGCTGCCTTTACCAAACACTATCAACTTTTTACTTTAATAACACGACTAACAAGCAATTATCGAGACCTGTACTGACATTATGAATAAAGTGTGAGGGATTATACATATGCAGAGATGCCAGGCCTGTGCAACAAAGAGACCTGAAAATAGGTACATACAAAAAAATTAGATCAGACATACAAGATGTAAAATATAAAATTAATAATAATACACATATACAATATATATACAATATATATACATATACAGTATCTTAATAATAAAACATAACATAATAGGCTGTTTTTTTGCACAAATGCCCAAATGAAGTCATCCAAACGACCCTAAAAATAAGCAAATACCAAAACAAAAAAATAGACCCTTCCAAACTACGATATTTGTAATTCAATGTCACATCATATATATATATATATATAACAAATAAATAAAATAATAACAAAACAGATATATTATATTATTAAACTTGGCCTACTTGGATTTTTGTTTGTTTGTTCGAACATGGTGTTGTCCAGTTATCTGTATTTCCATAAATAGGTCTAAAATACAGAATACCTTTGAGAAGATCACTAGATCACTTTGTCAGGAAGTCATTAATATGATACAATATCTGTCATGGATAATGTTTGGAACTGGATTAAACTGTTGAACTGGTTGTGCAATACAACAGACTGAAACCTAATAATTCTAGGGTAGTTTTCCGAGTGAAGATTGCACGAAAGTTAATAAAGTCTTTTGAAGTCAGAGTGTTTTATCACTTATTCCTCACTTCCAATTGATCAAGTGAAGGCGTAGCTGGTGCTCCCGGATTGGTCGGCGGCGGACCAATAGGAGTGCGGCTCGCACACTCATTCCAGTCATGGACTCGGGATAAAGCGATTGAGGTGGCGGCTGTAGGGAAGTTTTGGCGAGTAGGAGGGAGGGGGACAAATAAGCGAAAATGACCGACACAGAAGTGCAAGACGCTCCTCTGTCAGCCCCGGCGACCGGACCAGCTCAGCCAGAGCGAAAAGTGATTGGTAGGAATTTCTCAAACAATTCAGCCTCATTTACAGTTTGTCCTGTTAAAAAGAAAGAAAGGAAGGAAAAGAAACGCCACCCCTGTTAGGAGTCGTATTCGCGTGCTGAAACACAAATCAGCTGGACTTGTTAACACGTCGCGCTTTAGTGCTTCTTCAATGGGCTTTAGCTTTAACTTGTGCTCCACTGTGTAAATGAAGCCGAGTTTTGTAAAGTAGCGTGGAAGTTTCAGTGTGACTGGAGTTCAGGAGCACTCAGCCCAGTCAGCCCAGTCACCCCAGTTCCACGTGTTGCTCGTTGTTACTTGCTCCTGTGTGCTATCCAGTGCGCGTCTTTAATAACGCCGAGAAATGCACAGTCTGTTTATTGCGTCGTTTGTTTTTCTGTTCTTCTTTTCCAAGAGTCTTAATGCAGAATATTTATTTGCCTAAAGCTGAAAGCTGCTCTAATTAAAAAAAAATCCCTCAAAATTGTCCTTGACAGTGTATCAAGCAATGCAACAACTCAAACACGCAGAAGTATCCACAATGGCGTTTAATACAGACAACATTCAAGGAGGAAAACTTTTTATTCCTGAGCAGCCTGTTGCTTATCTACGTGCCCTGAATGTTCTTTAGGCCTTTAGTCCTGTTTTTACTGCGCAGGTGTTAAGACACGAGTTCCAGCTCTCTCTGCCTGATCACATTCTTCAGCGTTTTTTTTTCTTTTTAACTCTTTCGTGGTTTATGATCTATTTCTCATCCTGATCAAGTTTCAAGCTTTGAGTTTTATTTGTGGTGATCTGGATTGGGCCACTCCAACTGAAAGCTGTCCTGGGTTAAAAAAAATTACAAGGCTCTCAAATCTTGTGGTTAATTATTGACACTCCGGGCCTGAGCTCTCTGGTTGGTACAGCAAGGCTTACAGGTTGAAAGTGTATTGTACGACTCCTTTTCGTAAAAGTGTCAATCATTTATGCCAGGCCTTACATTTTTGCTGTTGCAGCTACTTTGGTTCAAGGAACTGTGAAATGGTTCAACGTACGCAATGGCTATGGCTTCATTAACAGGTAAGTGGGGAAGACTCGTGAACCCTTTTAGTCAAAACAATATTCATAATTTTGAGCGCTTGGGAATTTTGTTCATATTGCTTATTTAATATTGTTGCAAAAAATCGGTGTAGTCTAAACCATTTTCTTTGCCTTGTAGAAATGACACTAAAGAGGATGTGTTTGTCCATCAGGTAAGAAAGAAGTGTGTGTGTGTGTGTGTGTGTGTTGCCATGTACCAATCACTGGGTTAAACCTCATGAATAAGAAAATTTAGTCAGGGAACTGATTTTTGCCAAATTATGCAGATTATATCCCAATGCCTGTGCTATCAGGATATAACTCTTGGTTCTTTAGCACTCCAGAAGTATTAACTTTTAGAAGAACCAACCTTACTGAGCACATCAATGTGACTGTCAGTTGCTGAGTACCAGGTGAAAGAGTAAAACCGTACTTGCTCTGCTGCAATCGCAGCTCAGAGATGGTGCAACACATCTGAGGCCAATAAAGCTTTCATGATGGCGCTGATGACTAGTTATCTGAACTGGAACGTGGACTTGAATAAAATGGATCAAACATCTGGGTTTTTTTTTTTTCCTCGTATATTTGTTCTCGGTGACAAGCCAGCATATTTGCACTAGCAGTTACACAAATACCCCTGATTTAGCCTGGTATAACCAAACCCTAATTCAGTTCATGAATGATCGGGTCTGGTCATGCTCCATTGGGGATCGTTTTCAGTTGTTGGCACCTAAAGGGTGAAGAAGTTGGGTTCATTTTGAAACCATCGGGCCGGCATTTTACAGATCAACCATATGACCAGTGTTGTGTGCCGTAACTCGGACTGTAAACAGAAGCTGTTCCCCAATGTGAACAGGGCACAACTCCATGCCTTGTTGGTAAATAGCCATTGCAAATCTTGTAAAGTAAATTTCAGGCATGTAAGGCAACACTGTTTTTTGTTTTTTTAGATTAATAATTCAATAAGTCTTAAATTCCTTGATGTATGCTTACGTTGCTAGTTCTGTTATTTCATCTTGCTCTAGCACTACCCCATTGCTGGAACTATATTTCAAAACACTTCATTTCAACGTCCTCACGCTTTAGCCACCCCCCACTGGTAGTTGTTGGTCCGCCACTCAGAATGGCCCAGCAATTAATTTTGCAAAGAGTGTTTCAAGACTATTATCATAGCTAACTGAGATGGGAGCAGTAGGTGGGCGGAGCCAGGCTACTATTCACTCTTACTCAGTATCACGAGTGTTGCAACTGTTGGGGATGGGGGGTTTTTGTTACACCCTCATGTTCACTGAAATGCAATTCTATACCCCGCCACACTTTTTTGTGGGATTAAAGGAATCTAAAATCTGAACACACACACACACTGGTCACGTTAGACTGGTTGAACACCACAGTAAAGTGACTCAGAATTCTTTCCTCTATAACGCTGTCCTGCAGTAACTTACCCCTGTAAATAATAGTGTGCTTTGCTTGTGCTGATTTGTGAATTCACATTATATCAGTGAACCCAAAATGCACCAACATTACACTTTAGATGAGAGTATTCTTCAAAAGGTGACCAAATGAATGAAACCTGGATCAAATGAACCGGGCTGATTTGTGAAAAGTTTCACCGCCTTGTGGCTCACATAGACTGCAAGTAGGAAAAGTGAAAGAGAAGGACATATAATGAAGCATTTAATGTAGGTGGCCAAAAACTTTCCAATTAATGCCTACAACTTCGTAAATGTACCTTACATAGGCATGAAAGCAGGTTAAAAGCAACCTCCCTCATCAGTGAAGGATTTCACGGGTCTAAATGTGTCTACCAACCATTTATATGTATGCCATTTATTTTAGGCATTTTTTTATTTGTGAAATCCTTCACAAATAAGGATGATAGAACTGAAGCTGCTTTCATTCCTCAGCATTGTCAATTTCTGTAGATACATTCATTGCTGGGACATGTCAATGATGTGCTGTATTATATCACATGGTGATGTAAATAGAACTATGTAAAGCAATCATATTGGTCAAATAGTGCTTGTGAAAGTTTTCAAAATTCAGAACATGCCAAAAAAATAAATGAATATTAAAGCTTGATGTAATTTTTCCTCATTGCTTTCATGTTTTTAACTTCCTGTTTTATAAATGTTCTCTGTTTTTAAGAGCAAATTAATATAAATAAATAAACCTCAAAATAAAACCAAAAAAATATTCCCAGTCTTGTTTTATAGGATGGAGGCACTGAAAAGTCTGAAGTTAATACTTACAACACTTGACACCGTATTGTACATTAAAACCTGTTATTATTTACATTCTATTGACTTAAAGGAAATGTAGAAATGCAGGACATAAATTATGATTGGTGTTTTTTCAAGGGGAAATGACTCGCCTCCCTCTCCCTGAACCTCTCCTTACACTTTTTGAAAAGATTGATTCACCACTACCCAATATAACTGCGTGAAATGCGAAAATGCAGAGAAACACCTGTTAGTCACTAGCAGCTTATCAGTTAGTTGATTAAATCACCTAACAAACTTATGATGCAAATTCTCCTACAAGGATAAATATTCTGTTATTCACTAGCTTCACAGTAAATTCTAAGACTTTACCTGTTCTGCAAGGAAGAAAAGCTGAAAATATCAATTGAAATGTCCTAAATTGACCATTTTGTCTGTTTTGCAATCTCGCTCTACCTGTCTCTGCCCTGATTGGCTATCTGTCACCATCTAAGTGGATTTCTTTTGTACCTAACTTGGGCTGTGATGATCGATGTATCTACCAACACCCCTGTCACGGTGCTATAGTATGTTTTATACCACAGTGGCATTTATTGTTTTTTTTTTTTTTTTTTTTTTTTTTTGTAAGCGCATGTTCTCTTCAAGGGTAGTTCTGACAGCAGTTCCAGCTGTTATGCAAATCAGGTTTGTTAATGCGTTCATTCTAATGTTATTGTTTCTGTAGTGGCAACTTAACCCAGGGCCATGTGTGGCAGATGCTTCACGTAAACTAAAAAGCAAAAAAAATAGTTGTTAAATATTGAGTGAATGTCCAATCCTTGATCTCATAAAGCTTTCTTTATGGAGGCATTTAATATGTCTGGAAGGAGTTTCCAGCACCAGCACTTCAACAGAAGTATAGGTAGTAGTTTCACCTTAAGCACCATCCAAGGCAAAAGTTTCTTTTCTGTTTAATTTGTTTTTAAGGATCATATAACATAATTGATGACGGGAGCTAATTTGTTTAAGTGTAATTATAAACGGACAAAAACGCACGATGTCATTCTTTAACTAAAAAACACCAGCTGTGAATTGCTGTAGTATAAAAGAATAAAATATTTTGGGATGTGCTGTTATAAAAAAAAAAATAAATAAAAAATCCCAGCACTCCCTGTTCCTTGGCTGAATACTATTACACAATTTACAAGTGCAGGATAGCTTTTGTTATTGAATATAACCCCTGTTTCAGTGGGTTTTTTTTTTTTTTTTTTACCAAAATTCCACCACATGGTAGCTTAGACAAAATACTGAAGTGAGAACCCCAGTTCCCATTTCAAATATATTTGCAATCTAACGCCTTTATAGTAATACTATTTCATGCATTGATCCCAGAAGTTGGCACACCCGCTCAAACACTGAATATATGGCAACAATGGTTCCACTTTCTCCACTTTTAACAGACTGCCATTAAGAAAAACAACCCCAGAAAGTTTCTCAGGAGTGTAGGAGATGGGGAGATTGTGGAGTTTGATGTTGTTGAAGCAGCCAAGGTAAGCAACAGTTTTAATGTTATTATTACCCCAAATGTTTCCTTGCCTGCACAGTGTTATTGGTTTTGTGTTGTGTGGAAACTTTGGTTGTCTTCTGTTAGGGCTCAGAAGCTGCTAATGTGACTGGTCCAGGTGGGGTTCCAGTTAAAGGTAGCCGCTACGCCCCAAACAAGCGCAGATTCCGCAGGCGCTTCTTTCCGCGTCCTGTACGGCCAGCACAGGATGGTGGGAAAGCCGGCGATTCCTCTGCTGGTCCCACCTCTGACGGCGAGGGACAAAATGGAGGTCCACAACCAGGTCCACAGCGCCGCCGTCAGCGCAGGAGACCAGGCATGCAGCCCCAGACCGAGGTGAGTGCTCAGTGTAACTGTTTCCATGATTGATGTGCCTTCTGTATATTATTTTAGTGCAAGATGGTTTTGGTGAATAGTGCCTTGAGGGTTGATCTCCATTTTATTTATTTATTCATTCAGAAGCTCCTGTTGGTTGGGTTATAGTACACAGAACGCTATTTGTTTACATTTGAAGTGTAGGGGTTTCAGTTCTTGTACACATGTGGATTTTTTTATTGATTATTTTTAAAGGGGGAATCACCAGGTGAGCAGAAGGAGGCTGCAGACGGTAGCCAGCAGAGACCGCCACCTCGCAGGTTCAGACCTCGATACCGCAGGTGAGGCTTCATGTGTTTCTTTTCAGAAATCTAAGCACAACTCAGCAGGTCATCAAGCTTTTTGTGGATTAATTTCCATTTCTAGAGGTTTTTTTTAGGCAATGATTTATTGAAATAAGTTCCGTTTATGGTTTCTCAGGCCATTCCGTCCTCGTCCACCTCCTGGAGAGTCAGCCTCTCCTGCAGAGGGCCAGAAGGAAACTCCCAAAGAAGGTCCGAGCAACGGAGAGCAGGCTGACGGGCAGGCTCAGAAATCACGCCGACAATTCAGCCGCCGTAGACAAAGGAATTCTGACTCCACAACCTCTAAAGTAAAGTATCACAGTTAATGAGATGGTTAGGAAAAAGAACATCAGAAACTGAGTGGACTAATATAGTGGGTACTTCTGTTATCGTGTGTATAGTTGGACACTTGATTTTTAAATGTATTGTTGGTTAAATAAGTAGGTAAGTGTTGATGGTTGTTAAAATGATCTGGACATTACATCACTATTTGTACCAAACAAGGGAAAATCGATGACTGGCTTTTTCTTGACAGGATGGTACGGATAAGTCGGACAAGGCAGAGCCTGTCACACCCAAGTCAGCCGATGCCAAAGCCTCCCCAAAACCCTCAACAAAACAATCCCAGAAAGGTTCCCCAAAAGCAACTGAGGTGAGAAGTAGAGATTTTTTTTTGAACACCTGCTTTCTTGTCTTTTCATTTTACAAAGATAGTTTTTGCCATGCAGACATGCATTCAGCTGGTTAAAGTAGTGCAGGATTTTTCTAGCTAGCTGTCTGTCTTTTAAAAGGATTTTGCATTCTTGATTGTTTTTTTTTTTTGTTTTGTTTTGTTTTTTTTTGTATTTGCATTGTTTTTTATTGGTGCCTCAAAAGATAAGCTGCTATAATGGCCGGTTTAGTAGTGTTAATCCTAAATCTGTCTTTCTTGCGTATTGTTGGTGGCCCACTCCAACATCCTGGAAACATCTTCCCCACAGGCTCCTGATGCCATGCCTGTGGCGTGACTTCCATGACCTGGAAGAAATCTAATGACCCTGGCAAGAGGTGGGACTCTGAGCTAAACTGGTGCAGTAGTTCCAGAGGGGTATAGAATTGCAGTGTTCATGCAACAGCTGCAGCTAAAATGCAATGGGTGGTTTAAGATGAGTGACTCTGTCTGGTTCAGTCGATTCAAATGTTGAACTTCCACCTAATCCAGGAAATTAAATATCAGATCCTTTAATATGGTAATGACTACTTAACAAATTGTAATCAGACGTTTTGTCTAAATTTTAATGTGTTCAGCTGTAAATTATTCGGTAAACTATTATAAATCACTGCAAAAGGTTTCAGTCAAATTATCACTAAATCCATATTCAAAGCAACCACCAAACCTGACCTGATTTTTAATAAAGGCTTTTTAACATTGAATTGAATTTCTTAAGCTGGAAAACACCAAAGATGGTCACCCTGTAGTGGTGAAGACTTTTTGTAGCAAACTAAAACATATCAAAGGAACTATGTCCCTTTTGGTCCCTTTTATCCTTATCTACATGGGTCCTGTTTTAAATAGGTTGGCTGGATTGGCTTGTTTTGATACAATCCTAAAATTGTCCATTCTTGGTAACCTGTTGATGGTCTTGCTACCAGGGATCCGACTTATTCAGTGTAAACGAGACTAGACTGTGCATTTGTAAGCATTGTACAATTAGTTGTTAAGAGTCCTTGTGTTAAAGCTTTCTGCATTTAATTGTGCTCTTGTCTAAAAGTGCAGATATTCTTGTAATTAGTGTCACAATGGGAATGTAAGCCATTGCCATACACCTCATAATTGTATGAGGACTATTTCACACATTTTATTTTAGTTTTTGTAATTTGTCTTTTCAGAAGGGAGTTTGAACCACATCTGTGTGCACCGTCTCAAAACGTAATCAGTACATGGCACATGGTCATATTAAATTGAATTTGAAATCACACAAGCAATTAGGATTTGCTGACTCTGCTTTTATTGTCCTATAGCCATATTAAGCTGAAGTGCCTTACTATAGTGCACCAATAATGAAACCTTTTCTGGCTGACCATTTTGAATCTGTACTCGCTAGGGAAAATGGGAGCATGCAGTTATCTCAAACAAATCAATCCAACTATCCTAATCAATATATGGTATGACTGATGAAACAAACTGAGCCATTTGAAATTATCAGTATATCTAAATATAAAATTGGGATGCAAAGAACCAGCACCTGGTGTGGGCGTGTCTTCCCCCCTTTTCACAATTGCCTTAATTTTATGATGTCTCTTGTCTTGTATAGGTCTCTGGATGAGTTGGGGTGGTGTTTCAGCAAACCTACAACTGATATGCACACTATCCTTCCCTCCTCCATACCTCCTTGCCTGAACACTTTAGTGTGGACCCTTCGTTTGGTGAGCGAGAGGAAGGAAGAGTGACTAGTATATTTTGGACTTTAATGTCTTTAGGAGGATCAAAAAATAGACTTGCTCAGAAAGCCCAATATGTTTGCATCGTCACCCTTTTAATTCGGTGATTATGGGCGTGAGCAGCTGAAATGAGAACCAGTTTGGCCCTTTAAGTTTGGGGGGAAAAGTATGAATGTGTGAGGGTAGTGTGTATAGAGTATACCTCCATTCCCTTACCAATGGCTAAATGTGGGGGGAGGGGGGTGCAATAGGCCTGCTCATAAAAGATGCAAACTGGTTGTTTTTTGTGGATTTTATTTGTTTTTTTTTCCCCTTAGGTTTTTTTTTGTTTTGTTTGTTTTTTGTGTTTATTATTTTTTTTTTTTTTCAGATTTCTTTGGAAGGGGTTGTGCAATGTCATTAAAGTGAAATATCTCTAAAGCTGTGAAGAAAGTCCTCTAATTTCTTTGTGTCAAGTCTTAAATTGTCATGCTTTACTAAGAAAGGAAGGCTTTGAAAAAGAAATGTCTTTTGTGGTTAACTGGAACGGCTTAGTTCAAGCCTGACTGTTTGCCTAACTAATGTAGTTTATGAAAGTGCAAATTTACTAATGTAGTTACATATTTGCAATGCCAATAATGGTATCAACTCTGCAGCAGCTGAAAGGAAAGACTGCAGCAGCTGAAAGGAAAGACATATTTGGCAAAATTCCTAAATTAATTTGGCTCAAAATTAGTGTAAAAATGTAGGACTGCATGTTTCAAGGCATCAAGGACTTACGAGTTAATCAGTCATGCATGTGACAGGAAAAGGGCTGGTTAAACAGCACATTGTCGTTTATTTTTTTGCAGACATGGAAAACGGTGTACACACAGCTCTCTACAGTCAAACTACTCCATATAACTTATCAAATATAACTAACATTAATTCCACCATATAGAATTACTGACGTTTCACTTACAATATATGGCTGTACATACCAAACATGGCACCAAACACCAAAAATATAGGTCCTTTGTTTCTCCAATTTCATAATACTACAATGTCAATCTTGTCCAAGACTGACTCATATAAAATCAGTTATTGGCAGCAAACAGAACATGCTAACTTCATTTTAAACTTTGTACTAATTTTTTCTCGTCACTTTTTAAAAGTCAAACCACTCTGTACACATCAGGCCCTAAGGTCTTTATGATCTTATTCTAATTAACACTTTCAAGTCAAGTATCATAAGAGTGTTGTCTTTAAAGGCTAGTTAAAGCACAAAAGTTGATGTGGAGTTGAAACCCTCTGATGTGGACTCCTCGATTAGCAAATACAAAATTCATCTACTTGAGTGGTGTTGAGGTTTATTTTCACCTTGGTCTGTCCATGTCTCAACAGCAAGGTAATTCTTGTGTTGGAATAAAAACAGGTCATTTATTCAATTCAACTTTGAAGATCTTAGAAATTCTTAAAGTAATGTTGAATATATGTCAATGTTAATGAAACGAGCACAGCAGGTCAGTCTAAGAATAAATATACAAATATAACTGGCATTTCTAGTCAACTTTTGTTGTGCAGATAAAGTGCAGTAATCCAGGACTTTCTGAAACACCTGTCTTACAAATCTCTGTAACAAGCAGCATCACAGGTTTTAGTCTTCTTTCCTCCTCTCATATACATTCAGCTCCCCTTAAACACCATCAGAGGGTAAGGTGTCTCCCCCAGTATGTATCCATTCATCACATCTCCTTCCACCTGCTGGGCCTCACTGCTCGGAGCTGTCTGCCCCCAGATACTCCAGTTCTGTAGTGGGCTTATCTAGCTCCATGTCCAAAATGCTTTGATGATGGCGGTTGAAAGTGGCAGAAATCTGGTCAAAGGTCTTTCCTCGAGTTTCAGGAACCCGAAAGAAGGTGAACACCAAGAAGAACAGGAGGAGTACAGCAAAGATGAGGAAGACGTATGGACCACAGAGGTTCTGCAATGTAGAGAAACACAATGTATGGTGAATTTACGTAAATGCAAAGTAGAGTGTCCTTAAGTTGCTTATTTGATACGTATTTATACTTACAGCAACATACTGGAATCCCATGCCAATGATGAAGTTTGCTGTCCAGTTGGAACATCCAGCCACGGCCATGGCTGCAGGTCTGGGCCCCTGAGAAAACAGTTCGGCCACGAAGAACCAGGGAATGGGTCCTGGTCCCACCTCAAAGAAGGCCACAAAGCCAAAGATGGAAAGCATGCTGATGTAGCTCATCCATGGCACACTTTCCTGATGAACAGACAACAGATATTAATGGGAAAATATAAAAAGAGGGTTTAAAAGCCCCAGAAAAAGATAGCAGCATGACAGCATAAGTTTTAGTTTAAAAAAAAAATCAGGAAAAATTGTATTGAGTAATGGCTGCAGGCAAAAACATTATGAAAATGTTGCAAAGAAAATAGCACAGTTTAATCAGTTTAAATAAAATTAGACCAAATTGGAACAGAAGGTACTAACCAATAAGCTGAGAGCAATAGTCATGACAATTGCACACACACACATTCCAGCCAGTCCTAACATGTGAAGTGTCCGTCGGCCCATCCTCTCCACCAAGAAAAGCTGTTCAAAGTGTATGAATCCAGCATAGAAAATTCCATGAGAAGAACAAACAAACAAATCCAGCAGTTTGCAGAAACCCTGCCTAAATAAGCTATTAAAAGTAAGATTTTAGTCAAATGTAGATGCAAACACACAGATTAAACAAATGTTTAAATAAGCAAAAGTAGAAGTAGAAGTTGTGGTGTTGCTGGTAGCATCATTCAACAGGTACAAGAAGCCCAGAAAAAGCCCAGTTTCAGTCCACTAGATATAAAACAACCAAAAATTAATTTATAAATAAAATGTGAAACGTTATCCGGGACCGTAACATAAGTAAATGCCCTCTAAAATGTTCTTGAGTAACCTGGCCAATGCTATGGTCTGAAGTGTTGAACGTTATCCAAGAAACACTGAGTAAACAAATGGAATGGACAACATGGTGATTTTGTCAGTGTGCAACCGGTACTAAAAAGTGTTGGAACTATAAAAGTGTTGAAGCTATAAAGGTTACTATTTTTTTCTAGAAAAATTGAGTTTGGTGCTTGTATTTATTCTCCATTTATTCTAATTTAGTTTAATCTGATTGTAGGTTTTGTCAAATCATACACTTGAACGTTAATGTCAGCAGCAATTATCCATCAGTTACAGTGTGCCGATGTGGCTATATGTTTCTTTCTGTAAAATTCTCAAAAAACAGTCATAAAAAGTGTCTGAATACTTTTGCAAACTTAAACTTATGGAGATCACACTGCCTGTGTTTATATCAGGCCCAATGGCATTAAAATGTCATGACCTAGTAAAGCAGTTGGCATTTTGCCCTCTTATCTTCTTTACTCTTAGATAAGATGTTAAAGAGTAATGGGATGTGAGTATTCTGTTCATACCGAGACCACAGTGAAGGCACAGTTCACAGCTCCAGCACCTATGGTGGCATAGACTGGGCTGTCCACTCCAGCTTTCTGGAATATGCTGGTAGAGTAGTAAAAAATCTGTGGATAAAAATAAAATTCTTAGTATTTTTTTGTCTGAAAGGTTTTGTGTGTGTGTGTGTATATATCTCAAAAATTAATTTTGATCATTATGCCTTTCAGCCCTTGAAAATCAGAAATCTAGTATCTCAAACATATACACTATTTTGCCAAAAGTATTCATTCACCCATCCAAATCATTGAATTCACATGTTACAATCACTTCCATGGGAAAAGGTGTATAAAATCAAGCACCTAGGCATGCAGACTGCTTCTACAAACATTTGTGAATGAATGGGTCGCTCTCAGGAGCTCAATGAATTCCAGTGTGGTACCGTGATAGGATGCCATCTGTGCAACAAGTCCAGTTGTGAAATTTCCTCTCTACTAAATATTCCACAGTCACCTGTCAGTGGTGTTATAACAAAGTGGAAGTGATTGGGAACGACAGGACTCGGCCACGAAGTGGTAGGCCACATAAAATGACAGAGTGGGGTCAACTTTCAGCAGGATTACAGAAAAACTACAGGACTGAATGCCATGAAAGATGGTAGAAGGGTGCAGCATGGGCCAAGGAGGAACCCATTAAATTTTGGAGCGGATCCGAATTACAGCATGGAAGCATGCATTCTATTTGCTGAATTTGTCTAGGATGCACAAATCCATTATAAAAAAGATTTGCCAAAATTTTTATTTACATTTTAATCAATCCTGTGCTATCTTCCTAGGCTGGATATGTCTAAAGCCTGACAAGCTAAGTGTGATTTTCTCATATACACTAAATGTACACATTGTTCTTGAGCTAATCATGAGGCCACATGAAGTTTGGAAGTCTGTAGCAATTGACTCTGCAGAAAGTTGGCGACCTCTATGCACTATGAGCCTCAGCATCTACTGACCCCGCTGTCATTTTACGTTTGTTATTATACCACTGACAGTTGACTGTGGAATATTTAGTGGTGAGGAAATTTCATATGGCCAAAGGTATGTGGACACCATCACACTCATATGTGCTTGTTGAGCATCCAACTCCCCTTTTGCTATTAAAATAAATCATCCTCTCCATTCCTCTGGGAAGGTTTTCCAGGTTGGAGTGTGGCTATGGAGATTTGCTCACTCAGCCACTAGAGCATTAGTGAGGTAAGGCACAGATGTCAGACGAGGAAGCCTGAGGTGCAGTTGGCATTCTACTTCATCCCAAAGGTGTTCAGTGGGGTTGAGGTCACTGTGCAGGACATTCAAGTTGTTCCACTCCAGCCTTGTCTAACCATTTATTTGTCAACCATGTTTGTTTGGGTCGCTTAGTTGCACCGAAGGGAAATTGTAATGCTACAGAAAACATCCT
This sequence comes from Doras micropoeus, assembly GCA_028566355.1. Classification (NCBI taxonomy): domain Eukaryota; kingdom Metazoa; phylum Chordata; class Actinopteri; order Siluriformes; family Doradidae; genus Doras; species Doras micropoeus. Next base: position 13,774,433 of record JAOUQY010000044.1, on the reverse strand, counting down.
ATACTGTACAATTATATGCTTCCAATTTTGTGGCAACAGTTCAGGGAAAAACACAAAATGGGTGTGATGGTCAGATGTCCACAAACCTTTCGCCATAAAGTGTACGTCCACGTCATAGTGAAATGTACACAAGCCTAATAATGTAATAATGGAATGGTTAAAAGCAAATTTTCTCTCTTTTAGGTTCTGGAGTAAATAAACTTTAAAATGCTATAAATTTGGTTTAAGTTGAGTAACAAAAGCAAAATATCTAAATTTTCAGAACTATATATAGTAAAAAAATGTTGAAAACTTCCCCATGTCAAGGGGTTTCCACACATATTTATGTCATATCGCCCACAAAGTAACTGACTTGACTAAAGGTAAATATTAAATGTGAGATCGTTTATAGAGCACTTATTCAGGTGTTCAGTGGGCTGGCCAAATGAGTATGTGTACACGGTTTTAAAAAACTAGCTCACTGTTAAAAGTCTGTTATTAAGGAAAGACATGCCATTCAGTGGCAGTGGTTCTCATTACTCACAGCATTGATTCCTGAGAGCTGTTGGGAGAGCTGCAGCAGGATGGATATGATGATGGGCTGTCTGTACTGCGGAGAGCGGAAAAGCTCAACAATAGACACCTTCTTCTCCATGTCCATCCGCCTCTTCTCCTCCTTCATCTCCGCCAGGTCATTACTCACCTCTAACCGTCCAGTCAGACGCCTCAGGCCTGGTTAAAACATAGAACATGTTAATGCCACCAGGAAAAAAGACAAAATCAAAACACTTTATAAAGTATCAGGAAGGTAAAAAAAATCAATCTTTTAATTAGATCCATTCTCATTAGACTTGGCACCTTTGGGCCAGAAAACATTGATCTGGTTTGTTTAGAGATGGGTCATGGTTCACCACTCTGTGCCAAACTTCATGAGAGAATTGTCAGTCAGTTATAATACTTTTATAATTAATAATTTACTTAATAAACTTAATAATTGCAAGACTGCAAAGCATTTAGGTCTTTCAACATTTACAGTTCATAATATAAATAAAAACAGCATCTGTAATGGCATGGGGGTGCATCAGTGCCAGGGTGATCTGCATATATATGCGAAGGCATGGGTGATCTGTATAAATATGCGAAGTTTGTCATTGAAAACACTGAAATCTTTTCTTTGTCCTTTTGTCTATTAAATAAAGCTTACATGAATAAACAAATCGTAGATTTCAGGTTTTTATTGCATTTTTTTAGAAAGTGTCCCAACTTTTTTGCAAATGAGGCTCGTACTTGATACAGCTTCTGCACACGTGGAGACTTTTAGCACTGTGTGATTTATTCAGTGTGTCACCTCACCACTCTTGGCATGGTGCTCCTGGCAGCGGACTATGTAAAGGAAGCGAGGACTTTCTGGACAGAAAGGCAACAATGCCATCTGTAGGACCGTAGGGATCACTGTAATGCCCAACAATATAGGCCACAACTCCTCACCGCCCAGCAATGACTCCAGACCTAAAATCTGCACAGAAATCATATAAAGATAAGGAAGTGCACCATGTAGTTGTTAGATTATCAAAACTCTTACAGGCATAAAAACATGGAGTTATGTGCTTTTGGCAATAAATTGATTGAGATTACCTGAGCAATGAGAATGCCAGTGACTATGGCTAACTGGTGTAGTGTGCCCAGAGCTCCTCTCAGACTGGTAGGTGATATTTCACCCACATACATGGGCACCAGCCCTGATGCCAGCCCTGATAACACACAAAACTCTTTATATCAATTTGTTTTCCATTTTGAAACAGCAGCTTTCAGAAAGTGGTGTGTTTCAGAACGACCAAATTCTAATTTGCTCAGAAAACAAAAGAAACAGCTGAACAGTTGAAACGGCTGACCAGATGACACTGTCTGGGTTACTACTCAACTGCTACTCAAATCTTTGACTATCATTAAGCAGCTGATAGTCAGGACTGTTGATTCTCTGCATTTGTTTCAACCTCCAAAGTAAACATTGCATTTAATAAGTATATTATAAGTATATTTATAATCTGGCCACACAGATGATATCTGGTTTATCTGCTTAAGTATGTTTTAATATGTTGTGAGTTTGTATGACTGCTATCTTGGCCAGGTCTCTCTTGTAAAAGAGATTTTCTACCTCAATGGGACTTTCTGATAAAATGAATGTTAAAGTAGAAACAAATGAATGTTAAAGTAGAACAGATACACATAAAGAATATTAAGGATATTACTATTGCCCTCTTGTTGTTATGACCACATCACCATCCTGGTAATTGTATGTAGTTTTTGTCAAAGGAAAGAAGTTTTTCTCTTATTGTTCTTCTGTTTCTTTTCTCCCACCAATGTCTGGTTGATGATATCAAATACACAGACTTCACCATTTCATGTGAAACTTGGTGTGGTTGTAGAAGCGTATCTGATACACAATATAAGGTTTGTGTCCCTAGGTGTGTGTTGCTCCTCCTGCTAGTGCCTCCTGAATTGGGGTAGGCTCAATGCACTTTTAGGCAATAGCTTGAAAACCAGTTTGCCAAAAAATGATAAATTCTTTATGGCAAGTTAGCCTATAGCTCTAGCATCACTCTAGCTCATTACAATTCATTCATGGAGAAGTGTATAATGTTCA